>VWZT01003234.1:743164-1130049 GCA_013397055.1 Pachycephala philippinensis | reverse complement strand
ATTTTTAACAAAAAAAAACTTTTCCCACTAAAAAAAAAAAAAAAAAAAAGGTGTTTGATCTCTCCCTGTCTCTTTTTATAGACATGAGAACAAAACCAGATGAAAGTGTACCATGTAGGCTTATTCAATGTATTGGTCTGCGTGACATGTCAACTTTTACACGTCTTACATATTTTAGGATATGCTCCTATCTTATTCACATACTTCAGACGTTGAATTGTCAACTTCATTGTCAATTTGTTTATTAAAAGTTGATGTTTGCGAGAAAGTTAAATTTAAATGCTAGCCCAGAAGTAGGAATGCTATTAATTTGAGAAACCGGACATTGACAGAGTGGCTGAAATTTATATTTAGCAATTAAGGTAACAAAAAATAAAAATTAAAAAAGTTTGAAAAAGTTATTTTGAACACTGAAGTATTTCAGGGGCAGACTGAATTAGTGGGACAGTAGGAAAATTCAGTCATAGGAATTTTTTGGTAGAACTACTCGGAATCACAGGGAGATTCCATGAATGTATCTATACCTGCAGTGCAGGTATTTAAATTTGGTCATCCAAACCAAAAGGACCTTTGAAAACCAAGCAACAGGTTGCTATTGCTTACACAATACAGTTTTCATCAGCAAGAGTTATGAAGGAGTCACTTATATATTCTTGACTCCTCACTTTAGCCTGTACAGCAGTAAGGGACAAGTAAGTACTAAATTTCTGATTCCCTAGCCTGGGGTCAAATCCCAGAAGTAGAAATAAGTGAGATTATAATGCCCAATGGAAATAATGTTGGACAAAAAACCAAACAGGAATTATTAACCTTGCCCACAGTACCTCAGAGAATCCTAAAAGTTTTACTATTTTCAGAGAGCAAGAATGTTCTTGAGCTTATCCAGTTTCATCAAAATTTGTTCATGAAGCACAGAGAAGAACAGAGGAAATTATGATCTCATAACTTGCAGGTCAAGCCATTGAAATTATAGCCTTGTGAGAAAGAATGTAAATCAGAAGGATTCTTTCATGTTTTCTTTTTTTCTTTTTTTTTTTAAGGCTTCCCATAGTCCAGTAGTATGCTCTTTACCATTTAGAATGACTGCTAGCTGAGAAATGCAGACTAAGTGTTTTTATAACAATTTAATCTCAAGCATTATCTATATACCTGTTAGAGACTCCCATCCCAATAATAGCTTAATGCTCTATATGCAAGATCCACAAGTAGAACACATTTTCATGGTGGATTTTACAAAAATGTGTTTTGATTTCATAAACATTCCAAAGTACAACAGAATGCAATTAACTGTTTGCTGGAGGACAAGAAAGGCCACATTAGTTCAAGAGCTGTTTTATTGAGCTGCGTTTAATTTCTCAAAGCATTCAGAAGTTTCATTATGAGATTACAGCAGACACCCCTAGCTCCAGCACCATGGAACAGAAAATGGGATGCCCAACACCTGCTGCTTTCCACATTTTGGCTGCTGCTGCTCACTATCTGACCCTGCTCTCCACAGAAACTGTTGACAACTATTTCAAGAGTTAGTATAGCTTTGTGTGTATGTGGTTTGTAGTATATACATTATACTAGGCTACTTAAGGTACTCTCTCCCTGTCCCTTTTTTTGCCATGAAAAACTGGAAATTGACTATAGTGACTTCGCTTTCAGCTCACTTCAGTCAGAATGCCTAAAACCCATCAGTGATGGTATTTTAGACTATATTCCTATGTGTAGCTTTACATCTTGGTGTGACTTCCCACAGCAAAGAGTGGCACACAAAGCCACTCGGTCCCCGCATGGCAGAGCTGGCATGTCACACACTGATGGCACAAGGTGCATCTAATGTAATTGACATTGAAACTGACACTGAAACTCCTGATGGAGCCAGGAAAAGCTTTGATCCGGGGAGTTGTGCCTCCTTCTCAATGCAGACAGATCTCAGCTCTGAGAGGTCGTGTGCAATTACCCTGGAGTCCTTGACTCTGAACCTCCAAATAACATTGTGGAGCCTGTGAAGAAGAATAAATAAAGTGATTGAACCCACAGAGGTGGGTGGTATTCCCTATAGGTAAATTCTCGCCTTTATTGTTCACAGGCAAGAGGTCTCATCATTTCTGTGAGAAATGTTTTAAGCTCTCTGTGCAACATCAGTGATCACTAATGCTGGTCTGAACGAGGGTGGGCAATATTCCTAGGCAACACACCCTCTCCTTGGAAGAAGGCTCAGAAGAGATGGCACAGGTGCTTATAAAGCTCGTGTTATGAGCTATTTAGAGTGATAATCAGATTACATCCGCATTAACAACAGAAGGAGAGTGTAGCAATACACTGCAATAATTTTGAACTGCATTGCAAACCATGGACATAGAGAAGCTGATACTTTGCCTTTCCACTGTTATTGAATGACAGCTACAATGTAAGATTGCCGGACACAGTGAGTCATAAAAAAGAGCATCAGTCAGCATGGTTTTCAGGCTCTTTCCCATTTCCTGTAATAAGCAGAAGCAGTACTTTGTAAATTTCTGTTTTCTTTTGAGTTGGTAGATATTTTTTCTTAGGTCTTTACAGTTTCACCTTCATTTCCCTCATGCTGTTGCTGGTTTCGTTTTTCTCGTTATGACCAAATCATTGAGTCCCTTACCAGTTTTTCAGGGATACTGGTATTCCATCTTCTGGTGATGAAAAAGTATTTCACCCTTAATATCCAGATCACTGGGTCATTTGGCTGAATTAATGGAAATAGGAGTAGATGAACGTGAGAAAGCACAACAAGCAAGGCAGAAATGTATGCAGTAAGTTAACACCCCTTCTAGCATCCATTTCAGGCAGTATATTATCCATATTATCTTCCCACTCTTTTTGCTTTGCTTTGACACAGATCGTGACCATCAAGTGGTATATAAGGCATATGCTGTTGTTTTTAAGCGTAAGCATATGGACAGTTATGTAATCTTATTTAGTGTTAGTTTGTTTTTTTGGCCAAATTTCCCTGAACTTCTGCTGTCCTATTTTTAGTGTATGGCAGAGAGGCATGTAATAAAAGAAGCTCGAATATATCCTTATTTATACGTCTTAATTTGTGGAAAATAACAAATTATTATTGTACTATACTAACATACCAGTTTCGGATTATATGAATTAATCAGCTTTTTCATTAATTACTTAACAGTGAAGTGAAATTAGCTAGTGTGCTTATTGAATTAGTTGGTCAGCAAGTAAGTGCTATCCACTTGAGAGGAGGGTAGACTAAGTTTAAAAATGCTTGAACTGTCGCTCAATGGAGGTGATGTTATAGCAGCCATGAAAAGGACCGTGTTCACTGTTATAAAATCACAGAATTCTTTTGTTTCTGCTTCTGGTCCAAATTGCATTTTGAAAGGAGGAATATCTTCCACTATAGGAAAGTCAAGAATAAAATTCATGAATATATAAGTCAATTTCATAATTTGTCAGCTTTTTACTGATAGCTTTCACCCACAATCTGCAAAACAAGTGGCTTGTTAGCAAAAAAGGCACTAAGCCTTTTTTGTACTGAGCATGTTCAGACTAAATCTTTTTATGAAGAGGTAATTATTTGCATAACACTAGATATGCTGATTAATTATTTCAGTGTGAATCTTACAATCTGAAGTGACCTGACCCTTACAAGAAAACTTTTCTATGCACAAATAAGATTAAAGTCAAGTAAGGTGTAGAATACTCTATACAGAAATAGACTAAAACTGAATGGTTAGTTTATTCTATTTGAATAAACTAATATTTTGATAGTCATTAAGAGAAAATGAACTATTTTATTGATTTATTTGCTCTTCTTTTCTTATGTAAAAGTGACTAGCAGTTATGTCTTTGAATAAAATTTGGTTTTCTCTCTGACGAGTGCTTAGAAAGCGGGTGCACCCAGTTTTTTAGGAAAACTAATATAGCTTTTGACAGAAGCACAAAGTGATGACTTGGCACATTGCAGACAAAGGACAAACTGTTCAGTTGTGGCCCTAAATTTGTTTTAGTTCAACCAGTAAACAGGGACACAGCATGGACTTTGCTGATTAAAAGCAAAACTAAAAAAAACTGAAGCTACATTTGACAGTGTTCCAGTTTGTAACCAGCTCATCACATGGGATTCTGTTTCCTTTTATTTTCCAGCTTCAGGCATCCCTATGCAGAATATTACTGTTTCATTGTACATTTGGGTATTTTTTCACCGTTGGGAGGATTTATTTCTTCCTCTTGTATTCCTAGAGAGACCTAATACCCCTGTCCAAAATCTGAGATATTTGCTGGTTACCATGTTGTTCCTTGTTTCACTGCTCCTGCCTTTACCATCTATAAGGACCTACCTCTTCCAGCCTTTGCTTAGGCGAGTGCTCTCAGTGTGAGGGATCAGAGTCAGTGGATCTATGCGTGTGTGATGAGTAATCACAGAGGTGAGGATTTCCAGGAGGTGGCTGCAAGGCTGGTATATTGCATAGCTTCACATTTCCTTTGCTTTTTTTATCTCATATATACCCTTGTGTGTCCCTTCTTTGTGTCTTGTCTGAATGTGTGTCAAGCAGCATTGCTCTGTACTGCAGGAGGCAACAAAAAATTAGTAATTAATTTCTGATCAGTAACTTCATCTGCCTCAAGAAGTGCCTTTTCTTAAATGTGATTACTACTGTTAAAAGCAATATAAATCTTTTACAACAATAAATTTGCTTTCAGTGTATCATTATTTTTGTACTTACATTGGTACAATTCTTGAAGGAGAATTTGGAAGTGGGAATTTCCTTGCCATGAATTATTTCTCAGATTACTACAGTCTTATCCATTAATAGCTTAGGGGTTTAGAATTTGTATGGTTTAGATTTTCCCAGAATTAAAAATATACAAAGTTTCAAACTTGCTAGGCCTTAAACATCTGTTTCTAGAACGAATATGTCTTTCATTGATTTCTCACAGAAATCTTGTATCTGTGTGGCAGCAGCATTTTACTTCAGATGACAAAATGTTGAAAAATCTCCAGCTGAAATTCCCAGTGTTAGGCTAAGTGGCCAAATACGATGGATTGGATTCATCACTGTAATCAACAAGGGTAAGAAAATGCTGGTGGAAAGTCTATGGTCGGCATGGAAATTTAATATAGCACAGCTAAGCCTGTACTCAACAGCTAGACTGATCAAAGATGTTTCTCCTCTGTTCTTCCATTTAAGTGTTCTGTTGTATTAGCTGACTTTGGGAATGAAGCACAGATCAAGATGAACACAGGCTAACAGAGGTCAGAAAAACAACCATCTTCTGATGTTTTGCCATTGAATATGACTGAATAGAAGTTCTTGTCTGTGAAAAAGAAGATAATGGGTTAATCCATGAGCCAAGTGTAGTAGTGAAGTCTGGTATTTTCTGAGGCAGAAGGATCTGTTCTTTTGACCCTATCTTACCTATCAACTTTATGCAGATGTTATCTAGAAGAAAATTGTTAATAATACCTTTTCTACTCCTTTAAAACAAAAGTTAGTTCTAGAAGGGCAGAACTGATCTTTTACCATCCAAGATGATTTTAGCTCCAGAATCAGGAGCATCAAAGTGGGCTAGATCCCATTTTAAACAAACTTTCTTATGATTTCTTATGATTATGAAAACAAGATTTCTTATGATAAATGGGAAGTTGCAAACACGAAGATCTTGTCTAAGCAGTAGGTGGCAGACTGCTCCCAGTAATCTGTAGGAAGTTGTGACTCAGCCCTTAATGCCCGCGGGGCTGTAGCTAAAGGTGATGTGAAGAGAAATGTAAAGGTGGGGAGATTCCTAGGGTTCAAGCAGTCTACCTAATTTCACAGAGCATGCCGGGATACTCGGGTCAGCACTTGCCAGGCGAGGGGATGTTGCTCCTATGTGCCCTGTGTTATCAGTTCCTAAAGTAAGTGTGGCAGTTACCCTGCCCTGCAGCAGCCGGGTGACCTCGATCTTGTTTTGGAGGATTTGCTGCTGTTGACAGAAAGCCAGCGCTGTCATGGCTTTGACACCTCTACAGACCACTATGCCTGTAGTTTTGTCACTATTTGGAAATACCTCTTAATTCCCAAGACCCCCAAGGAGTTTTTTAACCAAAATAGAGTTTAACACATGGAATTGTATGTCTGAGGATGTCTATGGATACACCACAGGCTCTGCTGATCTCTACATACACAGAGTAGTTTCTGTACAGTATGCAAAAAGCTGGGATCCAGTCTTTTGACAAAACTTTTTTTTTGGTGCTTGCCCTTCCCTAAATGATGTTAAGGTGGAAAAAATCTTTTCTCTCTATCGCAGATTTTGTTTTGAATTTAAATTCACCTTGAGGGGTTTTCCCAATGCCCTACTGCTAATAATTAATGTACTTAAGGATGCACCGTATGCCTTGGCTTTTGTCTCTTATGTTTCATTGCAAGAGAAGCTTGTGGTGCTTACACAAACTGTCTTTCCCATCACCCTTTCTTCTCATGCCATTATTTTGCTGACTGTCAGAGACTCTATCTAGTGTATACCAAGACATTTCGTTACCCACCTAGAACTAGGCTCTTGTATCAAAGTAGAGAACTGCCCACAGACTGCTGAAAACTACACAATCCAGTTGGTAAACACTTGGGGGAGCTGCCCATCCACTATGCAAAAATGTTGGATCTGGTTTATGGAATGATTTTCTTAGCATTCACCAGATTATTTAGAACTTGTTTTGTCATTAGACAAGATTTAAAAGCAAAATAATCTATAAAAAAATAGATTTTCATACTAGGAAAGGCATTATAAATGTACAAAATAACCAAGCATTGTGGAATTTGTATTTTTATTAAGAGTATGCTAATTTTAGCTGCTTCTATATTTAAGCTAACTCTTGAGACTGATCTTTTAGGCTCTGCTGATGTGGGAGATCCCATGGATATGCAGAAGCATAGTTCTTTTGGGTTTGCTTTTCTGCTCAGGCTATGTAGCATTTCTACCGCATGCTTTGGCTAGACTAAGATTATGCCATTCGTCTTCAAGGTGCTTTCTCTTGCTTTTGTCTTCCTTAAAACATGATGGAATTTCTTTACGAATCGTACATGATGAAACATATAGATTGTTTGAGTTCCTTTCCATGTGTCATGTTATCTTGCTATCGGTTTTACATCAGTTGCTTAGTGTATAAATGAAAGATTGGTTTGAGAATGGGGTGTTGTCCAGCTATGCACAGTTCCCCTCCTTCCTCCCTCCTGTGCACTCATTCAGACCCCGGAAATCAGGAGTGGTCTTGTCACAGTAACATTTATGAAGGGTCAGTGAACATGTAAGCACATGGTGGAAAACAAAAACATCTCTGAGAACAGAAAGAGTAGCTTCAGTACCATCCCAATAGTTTCTTGACAGAAGAGTTCATTTTCAAAATTTTTATATTTTATTATTAGAAATCTCCCAAACCTCTACCTATGACCATTCCAATAGTATTTCCGGTTTTCATAGAATTTACTTGGAACAGATAAGAGTCTGTAATATCCTTCTGCTCAGCAATGCAGTTCTTATAAAGTTTATCATTGTTATTCCAGGATACATAGCTCTTTCTTGAACAGTCAAGACCTATCATCATCAAGAGCCTCATATTAGACTTTGTGCTTTCTCTGATGACAAATATAGACTACATTCTAAAAATACGTCCTAAACCAGAGAGATACATCATTATAAATAACACACTTGAGAAGAGTCAGAGGATGTCTGCACTCTCCAAAGTGGCACTTACTTCATTGAGATAAAGAAGAAAGTTTGTTTAGAGTGCTCAGTCTACTTTGATAATGCAAGCAATGGTTATGAAAATCTCCTAAGATTTTGTTCAGAGTTATTTGTTTGAAGCA
The DNA here is from genome assembly GCA_013397055.1 of Pachycephala philippinensis. Taxonomy (NCBI): domain Eukaryota; kingdom Metazoa; phylum Chordata; class Aves; order Passeriformes; genus Pachycephala; species Pachycephala philippinensis. Next base: position 1,122,226 of record VWZT01003234.1, on the reverse strand, counting down.
TCATGTGAATAAATGTTAAGTCATTGTACTCTGGTCTGCAATTCTGCAGTACAGGATTCTTCTTAGGGCTCAAGTCACGCAGTCATTAACGACAACAGCACTTCATAGTGAAGAATGGTCTTTACAGAGGATTGGTATTCAAACCATAGTGAAACCTCAACCAGACAACCAAACCAAGCAGCCCAGCTAGTGGTTTTTTACAGTATTGATATTACTGAATGTATGGTCAGAAAGGGAGAGAGATAAATCAACAGAGACTATACTTTGGTGCATACACTGAGGTTCAGTCTGGTAGTTAGAATGAGGAGTCAAGGGGATTAAAGACTCATTTGGTTCACATATATGGCCAAGTATTTTGGTCATTAAAATATGTAACAGTAAGTTTACAGTACTCACTGTGTTGTTGTCCTTCACTTCTATCCTACCAGTAATTCAGAGGTGAGAGCAAATAGCTTTACAAGAGAAGACAACTCAGTAACTGTGCTGGAGATAGGCTAACCACGGCATAGTGTGGTTTAATATAGCCTGTCTTTTCCAGCTCCTTTTTTCCAAACATTTAGCTGAGCAAAGTGAAAATTAGGCCTTCATTTAGCAAAAGGAGACTTCCATGTGTTTATTTGAAAAGTATTCCAGACTACAGTGCTTTGTCATCCACATCTTCTTTTACCAAGAAAAGAGGAGTCTGTTTGTTGTGGATAATGGATTGATAAAGCTCTCTTCCACCACCACATTACAGAGGATACAGAAGATTCTCATGAAGAGCTGCTTATATCAGCAGCAAATGATCTTGTCTATATACAAGTGTAACATGCCGTGTCTGAATTGTTCATTTGACTGCCCTGGAGGAGTTGGCCTGTACTGTAAAAGTATTTCTGTGTATATGTTCTAATTAAACCAGTGAAGAAACTGTTGTACAACAAGCAGTAATTCACTAATCACATATATTTTAATCTTAAATGTATGTGTTTCAAAAATTCTGAACAAGATGTAGGCTTCAGATCTGCTTCAGCTCTTGCTCCTTTCTGAAGAGCAGCCAGGAGAAACTGCAAGAATGCCTTAGAATGGAAAGGATGAAGGAGCTCCACTTCCAAGAAGCACTGGCACTGTCCTCAGACAGCTCAGTAGTTGTGGGTATTATGGAATTTTGGTAGTCTGCCTGTAATTACTGATCCAAATGCTGTCAAGACCTATATATTAGAGAATGGAGAGCTTACCTGTTTGGACTTTAAGTTACAGTCTATATTTATTTTCATCTTCCTAAAGAAAAGACTTTATGATCAGACTGCCTTTTACAGCTTTTCTTTTCATAGTTTCTGTTTATAGGGTAGATGAGCTAGGAGAATTGCTGAGTCCTCTGAAGTCAAGGATTCATTGTAGGAAGAGAGCAAGAGATTTAGCTGCTGTAAACAGAGCACAAAGAAATTACCTTTTTTTTGACATGCACATGACTGTATCTAAATATATAGACAAAGCCAGGACAATTTCTTTTGCCTCTATCTACTTTGAGCTGATAAATGGCATCGTTCTGCTCTCTACAGATTTTTTAAAAGACCATTGGAACCTCAGTCTGCAGGATGGACAAATTTGATAATGCACTGAGTCTCAGGAGAAAAGGTAGTGTCATTCTAGTAAGAGAAGTTACAGAAATTAGCAAAACAGGAGTTTGTCTTTTTAACTGTTTTTCCAACTGTACCTGATCTCCTAGAAGTGGTCTCGCAGGTCTTTCCAGTGCTATAATCCCTTTGGAGGTGAAGTTGCCTAGTCATAGAAAAGACCGTGTAATGTAATAGTTCAAGTGATGTGCTATTATTTCAATAGCAACTCATGTTTATCTCTTTGAGTATTAATACTTGGCAATTTCTGATGAAGAAGCATTAGTGTCTCAATCAATAAAGTTAGCTGTTTACAGGTAAATGTCCATCTTTCATCCCCATCTTTATAAGAAATGCGGTAAGGAATACAGTAGTTTCAACTCTTCCATGCCAAGAACACAATCTTATGCAATATTGCTGACATCAACTCAGCATGGATTTGTGTGAGCCAAGCCCTAAGAACAAGCCAGTCTTTCCTCTCATCATCACTCTCAAGTTCCAGCCTGGTAAATCATTAATATTCTTTGTAGAGTAGAAGTTCTAGCATTTTTTGTTTGTGAAGAAAAAAAAATTCAGAAACACAACTCTTGTCTTTTGGAGTTTAATCCAGACTTAAGAATTTTTGGACTGAATAGAATTTATCCTTTTTTTTTTTTTCTCAAATAGAATGCATTTGTCATTCTGCTTTCTGTATCTTACCATAGCTAAGGAAATGTATTAAAGTGAGGAGAAATAATGTCATTTGGACCCGATGTCCCTACATTACAGGTACAAATGAACATGAGTGCTCCTGGCTGAGCTGATATTACTCTGGAAGCCAGATGCCCATGCTGTGCTGACCCAGTGTGTTCAATATTCAGGCCTGTGAATAAAGAAATTCCAGAATAAAATCAATTCACTAAGAGGAGGTTGTTGCTGACTGAGGTGAAAAGTGCTGCATATGCACTACTGTCTAGCATATGCACCGGAAAAACCCTGCTGCAGACCATCTAGTTGCTACTGTAATTGTTGTAGAGACAGATGATGTCACTGCTAAAGGGCAAATTGAAGAGCTTCATGTCATCAACTTTATTCATATCAAAGCAGAAGTGCTTCAAAATCTGTTCTTACAGAAGCAACCAATCTGAACATTTACTTTTGTCTCGAAATTCTAGACATACTTAAAGCTCCATTGTTTTTCAGTCAGATAAAATTGCGAATGTTGAATTGTTTCTTTAAAGTACTTTATTGCAGTGCCACAAGTTGCTTGGAGACGATATTTTCTAATCACAGTCTGCAGATTATGCTAAGCAAATTGTAAATATGGCTGAAAAAATAAAAAAGCTACGAACTTGTCTACATGTACAACCTTTTACTCCACTGGAGAAATTTTACTTGATTTAAACACAGCAAGACAAAACGTCTTTCCTATAAGTGAGATTCAGGGCCTACTTTACTAATGTATTACATCTTTAGTGTACCCTCATTAATTCTGAAGTTACATCATCTGAACCTGTCATTACATTCTCTGTAACTTGTGTTCACTGGATCCTTTCTAAAAGTGCATATGCATTTTCAAGTATGACTGTCTGTTAACAAAAAAGATGTCCCTACAATAAAGGTCCTTCCTGACAGCTCTTGCTGCAATAAGAATTGCCTCATCTTTTGAAATTCTTTGTTATAGCTTAGGCTTGAGCAGTATAAACCACATAAGATGTCTCAGACACTTCACATTTTACTGTCTGTCTGAATCTACTTCTTTTTGTAAAAAGCAATCTTGGAAAAAACATGTCCCATTCTGCTTCTTGAGGAGTGCAATCGACTGATTTTCTAGTATTTCAAAACTGGTTGTTACTGCACATTATCAGTCGATACATCTTCACTTGTCAAGCATCTGAATTCCTTTAATAAAAAACGTAATTCATCCTTAAGTGGGTACCAGCAGCATTGTGGCTGTGGTAATACAGAGCTCAGTATCAGCTAACCACTGACTGTGTATATGTTTATATGTATATCTATATGCACATACACGAGCCAGGATGAATTTTGCAGTTTGTTCTGGGCTTTTCCCCACTGTGAGTACCCTGCTGATAGTAACCAAGCCAGCTCAGGCTTGTTTCCTAGAGCTGCTCTGATACATTTGACTGCAATATAGATATTCCTTCAAGTTTTTGCATGAGGATCAAAACTACTAGTTACAAGCTGAAGCTTGTACATCTAAACCATCTGATTTAGGGACAGCTTTTCATCTTTTTGACAGCTTTGCATCAGCTTGTTATACAGTAAAAATCCTGAACATGTAAGAATCAAATCCATCGGTTGATTATGGTATTTCCTAAAACAGATAAAATGGAAATGTCATGGATACTACTAAAAGCTTTTCACTGAGTGAGAAATAATGTTTCAAAGGGTGGACACTTCAGTAGCTGAAGTTACTAGAAGAAATGCAATGTTTGGGAAGTGCTGTATTCCCACAAGTATTTGTTACTCTGACTTATGCTATTTAATATATGATATTTAATATCACTATATAGATCACATTTCAGCTGTAATATTGAGGGCTGATCTCTAGATCACTATCTCAGTGATAGCTTACTGAGGCTCCTGGGCTCCACGTTGCAACCCACAGAATGTGAGTGAAAGGCAGTCCAGAAGCAATATATTCACGTTGCTGTGATGCTATGTCTGAGCTAAGCAGCTCCATCTCTCAGCTTTCTCTCTTTCTAAATCTCAACAGGACACATTAACTTGAGCACATTAGCTTGAACTCATTAAATCTGTTGGGCTGACCCTGCTGTTGGCACCTGTTTGTATGGTTGTCTTGGTTTTTAAAGAGACTTCTCCATGGTATTGTAATTCACAGTATCCTCTGCAGGACTACAGGATGAAAAAGTCTTAATTCAGTCTTAAAACATATGACAATAAGTAGGATTTTATACATCAATATTAGTGCTTATTATGCATATAGTTTGTGACACTCAAGAGCAGTTACAGAAACACATTCCCTGACATTAGAAGCTTACAATCTAAACAAAATGTATTGCACAGAAGAGATCAACAAACAAAAAGCGAATCATTATGTTCTTACTTTTAGTGTACGTCTTGCTAACATATGGGATTTTGAACAGAGCATGAGTTAAAGGAGTTATTGTAATTTAAAATTAAAGATAATGACAAGAGTGATAGCTTGAGGAATTATTCTAAGAGTGGGTCAAAGAAATAAAATTATAGAAGGGACCTGTAGCAGGACAGAGAACAAAGTCATTGTAGAAAAGATGCAGAGCAAAAGATCATTCATGACTGGGAGGTCAGAAAAATAGGAAAACAGTGTAGCAACAGAAAATAGATTTTAATTTACTTATCTGTATTATTGAAGTGAAAGACACTGACCAAGATGCTGTTGCACTAAGCTTCTTGCTTGATGCCTGGATATGTGACAGCGATTATCCCAGTTCTACTAATTTCAGTGAGAACTATAGAGGTGTAACTCTTTCAAAGAGCAGGATGAAGACTTTTATTAGCTGAAGGCCAAGGTCAAAACTCATGCATAAATTTGCATGAATAAATGCAGAAACAGTACGTCCAAATGCTGATATGAGTCTTTTTCATACAGTCATTTCAGCTTCTGCTCCCTAAAAACGTTTTCCTGTGTATTAACAAAATAGGCATTTATAGGAAGTAAGATAAATATTACAGACAGCAGTTTTGAAGAAAGACTTGTTGAGCAGCAGAGGCCTAAATGGTAATAGGCAATATAAAAAAAAAAAAAAAAGGATAGGCAATAGCACTCTTTCACCCCACTGGTTGATGTAAGATTGATTAATAGAAGTAGTAAAATAAAGATATAAATTGGAGTAATTCCGTCCATCCAGTAATTCCTAAAATAACGTATTTCTACAGTATTTCTCACTGCAGATGTTAAGAATTGTAGGAGCTAGGCCACAGATACCTCAGCTGTTCAGGTTCATTGAATATGATTTGGAGATTATTTTGACCAGAGCAAACTGATGGATATCAGCAACTTCAAGTATTTCTTGATGTCTCTCTACTCTCTCTTTCATTTTTGTACCTCCACTTTAAATGTCTTGGTAATTGTTTCTGTGCCTGCAGCGTCCATAATGATAAAGGAGGTAGAGCAGTACAAGGTTAAAAATAGACAACAAGCAAACAGCAACATTAAATCCAATAAAAATATCTGTGAAGAACAAAAAAGAAATGAAAAGGGAGTTAATGAAAGACATACATGTATACCATTTTAGATGCAAAGCTAACAGTCTAATTACATATCTGTACAATGGAAATATTTCTGCCAAGATCACATTTACTGACATATGCAACATAAGAACATATACTTCAGTCCTGAGAATTTATAGATTGCTTCCTGTGTATTTATAGATTGCTTCCTGTGCATAGGTAAATCTTACTCCCAATTTTCCATAGGGCAGGAGGGACTATGTGTAGTTAATGAAAAAAGAAAAAATAGTTTCATCAGGGATCAGCAAAATGATTAATATATGCAGGGGAAATAATGAGACTATTGAAAAGTAACATGTATTGCCTTGCTCTTCTCCTCCCTCCCAGAAATAATATTCAGGCAGGAAGAGGTTATCAGCTCTCAGCTGTTGGTAGTCCAAGGCAAATAGCCACCATATTTACATGGATCAGCTGCACTCAGTACAACTGAGTGCAGTGGTATCCTCCGTACATAGTGCATGTGGCAGAAATACAGATGCACAAATCTTACCCTGCATTTGCAAGCCATTTTTGCTTTGCAGCTGCAGAAAGTCTGATGTATCCAACATGCACAGGACACTCGTATAACACCCACATCCATTCTTCTCTTAGACACTTTCAACAAGTGGAGATCTAGTTTTGGCCACGGCCTTTAGGCAGCTCCTTTTGTGAAAATGCTAATTTAATTTCTACTAACATTCCTTGTCCATAGTAAATCTGGCCCACACTTAAAGGGAAATCTATTGATTGTGTGAAAGGTACAAAGTTCAGAGCCACTGATAAAATATCTGCCTGCGTGTCTTATGTGGAAAATATAGAACTGTTACACTACCTTTCATTTTGTCTTTCTTCCCACATTCTTTTGACCAGTTTTCCGTAATCACAGGAGAAACTAGTTCAGCAAACTTCTCAAGTGGACAAGAAGAGGTGCACCCTGGCAAAGTGAGGAGATAAGGATCCTTTGAAGTGTCGTTCCGATAATGCATTTCGATGCTATATCGCCTGATTAAAACATTAAAAGTTTTTTTAAAAAGGTTCTTAAATAGAAGGTTTCCTACTTTGAGACAGCATGTTGGAAATAGGCTCTAACATCCTACTCTAGAACCTGTTCTCCAAGAATGGAGGCTTTGTGAAAGACATCTGCAAAGCCCACTTTGCCAAAGCTGGTTATTTAACTGCACAGATCACAAGTCAGCTGGAAAGGTCCTTCTGAAGGCTCCTGGAATGGCACCAGCACTGGGTTCTTCTAAGCCAACTGGCTTACCCTGGGAGTTATGTCTTGGAAACGTTCTTGCTATCATCTGAAGAATCAGGAAAATTTGTTTTACCATTTACTTCCCTCTTGTAAGGCTTTTTTTACCTCTTCTTCCTGTCTTTCATAGCACACGTGCACATCCAGAAAATGTAATTTTCTCTGGTTTTAATGTAACTTTGTGCCCAGGAGCTGCTCAGTGAAGTATCCATTTAAATAAAAATTGTATCTCCTCACAATATTTGAGAGAAAAATGGTTTTGGGGAAGAGGTTAGCAAATTCTAAGTACTCTTTCTTGCATAGATAAGAAGATACTTGCCCATTGCTTTCTTGGTAGAGTTCAAAAAACTGGCAGGCAGCATATGGTGGCAGTTTTCCATTGAAAATATTGAGAGCAATCTGAAGGGCCCCAACTGTGGTGTCATGCTATCGGAGAAAAAAAAAAATCCTTCCTTTACAGTCAATTAAGTCAACTAGCATTCACCCAGAGTAATGAGACTAGAGTAGAGAGGAAGTAGAAATCAAGATAAAAGAAAACCTGTGTAAATTTGACCATAAAAATGTGTCCAGTATATTCCCCATTGGGAAAAGCATGTTAACTGATTACTACAGACAGCAGGAGGCATTTCCGAAGAGTTACTGCAGTATGTGCCTTACACCATCTGGCAGGATTTTGGAGACAGATACTGAGGGAAAGCAAGATGTGGTCTGAGTAATAAATCTAGTTTTGCAGTGTATTTTCTCTTTTCCTTCCTTCAGTAGTTTTTTTTGCTCCAAGGTCAGATTAAGGCAGTGTAAGGTAGTATATTCTAGGGCATTTCAAGTGAAGGTACAAGTACTTTTTTTCAGGTAGTATACCAGGCAAATAGTTGTGTGCAAAGACTATTCTCCTTGCTTCCACTTCAGAATTTTTTCCATTGTTCCTTCTGTTTGGATTCATACAACGAAACCTCAGTTTGGCTTCTATTTTTATGGAATCAGTTACCCACCCACCTGCAGTTTGTTCATCTACCCGTTATCCCTGTCTTGCAGGGATCATAGGAACAGGAGCTGAAGGCAGGAAGTCCAAACACTTTGGTGCATAAATTTTGCAAGCATCTTTATATATATATATATATATATATATAGATACATACATAGATATAGATATATATCTGCTATACCTATTTATATTATAGTCTAGCAGCTATGGTTTAATTATTATTCAGGTTCTAGAATTTTTTAGGCTGATCAGTTCCAAAAATAACAGTATACTTGTACTCAAGATATTAAAGCGGAAGTGAAAAATCTGGATGCACTGCTTTTTCCTTTTCAAAAAGAACGTGGTAGCACTAGAATCATGTAGAAAGGACAGTGAAAAAGATTTGAGGTATCGAGTAGTTTCCATATGAGAAAAGATTAAATAGGGTAGGACTCTGTCTTGGAAAAGGAAATATGGAAGAGGAATGACAGAAAATAGTAAATTCATGAGTGACCCAGAAAAAGCTAATAAAAAAGGGAATACTTTTTCTCTTTAACACACAAGTCATTGTCACAGGATGTTACACAGTCCAAAAGTATAAATGCATTTAAAAAGTGATTAGGTAAATTGATGGAAGACAGTCTGTCAAGAGATACTAAACACAGAGACACATTCTGTCTCAGGAAGTCCCTAAGACACAGATTGCTGGAAGGTTTTATCACTCTCTGCTGGCATAATTCTCACATTCATCCCTGCCTTTGGCCCTTGTTAGAGACAGAATAATGAATGAGCTAAGCAGATCTTGGCCTGATGAAAGTGGCCCTCTTCACCCTCTAAAAAGTAGTAATAAAAAAGAACCCACAGAGGAGAGGTTTGGAGGCACAGCTGAAGTTCTGCTATGTGCCAGTATCTTTGGAGCACTTCAGGAAAGATGCAGCTAATAGAAACTGCACAATTAAGTTGTAGGAATAATGAATGATAAAATACATAGTTTTCTTTGCCAAATATAGTTTAACTAAAACTGAGGTGAGATCCATGCCTATACTGTATTCTTGTACTGATTGGTGTTCAGCTTGTTAGCTGAATTAAACTGCATTATATTGTTCTTTCATTTAAATTACTTTACTGGTAAAATCAAAGCAAGATTTATGAAAGAAGAAAATACTCACTGCAGAGTACACCTCCATTTTTCTTGGTTTTGAAGAATTGACAGCTTGTTTAATACTGTTTAAAATAATATTCACAAGGACACCTTAAAAAGATGGAAAAAAAGCAGGTGGAAAATGAAGGTATAATGTATGAATGGAAACAAAAAGGACAAAATATCATGACTATCAAATATAAAACATCTACTCAGGCCTCATACTCATTTTTTAGTTTACTACAATTTTGTAACTACGGAGAAGATATTACAGAGGAGAAATAAATGATTCATCATCCAGGTCAAGTGAAGAGGCAGGATTCACAGGAAATCATCTAGAACCATCATGAGAACTGGGGATAATGACGCTTCCAGTTCTGTTATGCTGAGATCTCCTCTCCATCCTTTTTTTGTTTGTAGTGTTGGAATAATGACAACTTTGCTGGTCTCTTCCTCTCTACATGCCAAAGAAGTATTTTAACTGTTTTCTTCCAAAAAATTACACATTATTGATTCTTCATTTTTTTCCAAAGCTCTTTCGTTCTTCTTCTCCAGCCCAAAGGTATTCTAAAGCCAATGGGTGAGGGCAGCAGAAATTCCCTGAAGAACAGTTCATATCATTCTAAGCAAAGAGGGTGTAACTGGTATGCCAGTGAACATTAGATAAATAGTCCTGACCAAGTGGTATGGTCATCTGCCAGCTAGTGGGCTTTATTGCAGATTGGAGCCTCTAATTACTGTGTGTCTTGATCCAGTGATGTTTATGCCTAGGTGATGGATCTGCTAATAATTCTTTACCTAGATCTAGGCTGCACGGTAGGTGCATTAGAAAGCCTAGCCTCAAATGTTCCAGCCTGCAAATATTCAAGCTCAATTGTTTGGATTTCCTGCTCGTGGATACCTGGGGATCATATGGTAAGTTCCTGGGTTGTGTCCTGAAGTAGTGTCAGAATGTGCAGCACAGCCTATGTGCCCCAATTTTGGAGCTAAGCAGTAGCCCCAATTCTTATAGTTCTTGCAGTATAGACATAACTGGAATCTCTCAGCTTCTATTATGATTAGACTGTTTTGGAGTAGCTTTATTTCACTCAGAGAGCTACCAATGTGGTGCCAGTGTTTTGACACAATATATAACCAGTACATCAAAGGGAAAAACAAAGAACGGGAAACAATTAGAAAAAATGTTGGAGAAATAACTTAATCTAACCTACTATAAGATAAGTAATGATCATAACCATAATGAGAGCCTGATTTATTCCCTTAGATTTCTATAATATTTCTAAAAGTCCTAATCCCTTAAAAAATACGGAAAACCTGAAGATACTAATTTTTACACCTTGTTGCAATATCTTAGCCCTGCAAGTGCAAATGTTCAGCACATATTTAAATACGCTAATATGGCATCCAATGCCCATAGTTTCAAATCAAGGGTTTGTTTGAATAATTTTGCATTACTAAAGTGACAGGATGTTGCATTTTATCATAAGCATTATCTCCTCCTTTCTTAGAGCTATGCATTTTTTGATTTACCTCCTTGTAGTCGTGATTTCTCTTCTGTTTTATAAACCCCAAATAATGAGAGTAAGGACAATTCTGCCAGTTTTTCCATCTTGTTGATTACATCTTTGGTGGCCCATACAGGGAGAGTGTAATTGTGAATATCCTAGTGAGAAAGGAAAACAAAACAATGTTTTTAATTCACTGGTTTCCATCATCCTATCATCTACCCTCACACTACTAAGTTTAGACTTTCTGAGGCTGTCCTGCAATTCTTTGCTCAGTGTGATTTTACTCTGGAGCATGCCCTGAAACACATTTTGTGGGAATGGGGATCAGCCTGAAGTGGGTGAATGGGCAGAGCAGAAGCACCTGTGTGAAGGAGATTCATTGTAGGTATAATGTGTTCTTGCTATAGAGACACATGTTTTTGGTGGGAAATATTGCAGACATAATGCCGCCTTCTCTTCCTTTCTCTGGGTCTTCAGGTTATAAATATCTAATTTTTTCTGCCTTTCCATACAGTTGTCCCAATACCAGTTCTATCACTGGGCAACTAGAGACAAGTGTCACTCTCCAGTTATGTAACAGTGACAGTGTCTTATCATGTTTAATTGCCTGTTTGTAGAGGATATGTTCAAAATCCTTCATGCACTGCTGGTAATGACTGGGGCCAAATGGAATTAGCCCATACTTGGAGTCAGTTTGGGCTTTTTTTAACTGGTAGCAATCACCGTTTCAAAAATTTTTAACTGATAGATCATGGTCTTTCATGATCTCTCGTGTTCAAAATCTTAAGTGTTTTCATGTTTACCTGTTGATAGTTTAAAGCTAATAATTTCATTTCTCTGTTAAAAATCACAAATACGCCTTAGCCAGCATGCTTGAATAATTCTATAGCAGCTTATTGGGAAGGGGGAAAAGGGAATAATGGGAATGGTAACAGTGCTTAAAACATGAAATGGAAACTACAATCTCCCAAGGTGTAGACCATGTTTTGCAGTTATCTTTAATCAAAGCACTAAAATATAACTTAGATTCAAATTAAGAAAAAAAAAAGAAAAAGAGAAAAAGGAAATGTAGGAGAGAAGACAACTCATTCCTGTGAAACCACATTGCCGTGGTTTAATTGAAACCCAAAGCTGGAGTTATATTCTTCCCCGGCATCTATTGATTTATTGTTACCTCACAATGTAGAGTATCATATGTGTTCCAGAGCTGGAAATTGTCCAGTATTTTAAGGTGGTTTAGTTCAAGCCCTGTGTTAACTGCCATTGTTTGCAAAAAATCCTGTGGGGAAAAAGTGAAGAATATACCACAAATACTCAAACATACATGCAGATAGATTCACTAACACCCAACCTTTTCACAGAATTTTCACAGAATAAGCTGAGTTGGAAGGGACCTACAAGGATCATTGAGTCCAACTCTGGCCCTGCACATGAAATCCCTAAGAATCACACCATGTGCCTGAGAGCATTGTCCGAATGCTTCTTGAGCTCTCTCAGGCCTGGTGCTGTGACCACTTCCCTGGGGAGCCTGTTCCAGTTCCTGACCACCCTCTGGGGGAAGAACCTTTCTCTAATATCTGATCTAAACAGGGTTTTAATTTTTTTCCATTTATTTTTGCATTTTAACAGAAGATAAAAATGCAATTCCATAACTTCTATGACTTAGTAACCTTCCTTTTTCTCACATCTTGGGTTTTTGTTTTGTTTTTTTTCTCTTACCATGTATGGTTGTATTCTGTTCTGAAATTCTTTAGATGTTTGTGTTTCATGCTGAAGTTCATCAAAACGGGGACAGTTGGGCAGAGGAAAATTCAGCCTCTGAAACATGAAAATCAAAACTTAGAATAGTTCAAAAATTATCAGCACCCCTCTGTTTTTTCTGTTACTGAGATTAATGGTGTAATATTTTTTAGGTAGATTCATGGCTGTGCTAGACCTACTCAATAATTGTTTGTTTGGGTACCTTAATCATAAATTCAGTTTACATAGGTGATAGACTGGTAGTTTGACTTTTCAATGGCTACTTGTGTCTATGATAGCTTGATTTACCTCAATATGACTGTTTTTGGCAGAAAGAAATTGCACATGTCTGTCAGGGGATTGCTTTGACAAATGGGTCAGGGTCCATGATGAGAAATTTTAAAAAGCTACCATTTCCCTCTCATTTTATGAGTCCGCCTAGATATAATTTAACTCCACCTGGTACTGGAACCTGAATTGCTTCTGCATCTACACATCCAGCTCTCATCTCTTTGGAGATAACCAGTGCATTTTGGTAAGCATTTTAAATACCACTTAATAGACAGAACTTGAAACAAGAGTGAAAAATAAATTGGGTTCCTGGAATATCAAAAGGCTATCAGCCCAAGGGCTCTGTTCTTCTTTAGAGATATGGTTCACTTTTAATTACTCCAAGTGTATGCATTACAAGGTCACATGATGGTACATATTTGATCTACAAAACATGTAAATACATGCAACCTTCAGACTCTGAGCTCTGGAAAATGTGGTTTATATCAATTGCAGAAAGACAAATGATACCTGATACAGCATAAAGTATCAGTGAAAAGCCATGGTGAACAAAACAAGCTTGTGCTGGTTCAGCACTTAATGTCACATCACTAAAGCATTTTTGACCCAGCACTAGTATTATCCTATAACATTAACAGGCTGCACTTCCAGCATGTCTCCAAGGTGAAGTTGGAAGCAGCCACCAACTGACCGTAGCCCACTTTCACTTGGATAGATTTCCAAGGGTGTAATTTTTCTGTAACAGCAGCACACCGGAGGATGAAGGCTTAAAGTTGCAATATGAAACTGGGGAATGTTTAATTACACAATAACAAATGTTTCTTTTGCTGTATGTCTTAATTATCCCTCTCTAGGTGTTATTAATTAAGCCACTCCTTTTGGCTTCATTAAGCAGTCCTCAGTACTGTTGCCTGTCAAGTCTTGATAGATCTCAGTGGCTCAAAAATAAACTGTGATTAGGGTTTTTTACGGGACTGTACCTGGCTTCAGTTTCCCACTTTGTGTTTCTTGGGGCTTGAAAATACCTTCAAACATCTGCTTGGTTTAACAAGGGAACAATGTTTTTTTCCAGGTGATTTGCATATATAAAAGGCATTTTGAGTTGCTGCAGAGGTGTGTTTGAGAGAAGCGTCCTGAAGCAGCCACAGAAGTGCTGAGGTACTAGAGACTCCTACAAATGAGCTTGCCTTCCCCAAACAGGTTATTACATTGCACTGTGATTCCCCTAAGGGCTTTGAGGTACTATATGGCCAAAGCTCTGACCACTTTGATGCTTTTTTGGTCTTCTGGTGAAAGAACTTCCTCTGGTGTCCCGCATTTAAATAACAGTGACAGCATTCTTTTCTGTTGAGGAACAGGGTTATGTTTCTGGCTGAATCACATGTTGCCTAATCCAGTTTGTGGAAACCCTTTCTCTCTGTACCTGCTTTCAAGCATGGTCGCCAAGAATGGAGGAACATCAAAGGGGGAGAGGTGTGGCAGCCCCCTAATGACTGAGTCCATCCTCTGATATTGGTGACAGAAGTTATGTAATAGGGGGTTTGTACAAATTTCCTTAGTCAACTTCTGTTCTCAAAGCCAGAAGTAAATGAGGCTTTCTGTTGGACACGCTGTTCCTTACACAGTCCTAGTCATGAGCAAGTGAAATTAGAATCTAAACCTGAGTCAGCCAGAGAGAGCTACATGAAGTAAAACTTCAACAGGACCTATTATTCAGGTAGGTCTACTCTTACGATCTGCAAGAGAAGTGCTGGGGTTTCATTAAATGTTTCTATAGCACTGAGCACAAAAGAGCCCTTGTCTGTAATTAGAATGCCTAAATGCTACCAGAATAGGAAGGTAATAATTTTGAGGTCATTACAGTGCCTGGTAAAAATTCAATTCCTTGAATAAACTATGGAACAAACTTGCCGAAGAGACATGGTCTGCCTAGTGGAGTGGTGTTTAGAAAAGTACTCGTTTCCTGTAAAGATTTAGGGCAACTTCCCTATAATACTGTCCAAAAGTGTTCTGGTCAGAAGGGATGGCCTTGGAGAAAATGGTAGTGGGTATGACAATTCAGGTATTCTGCAGCTATGGAAGGAGGATTTTCATGTAGCTATTACAGTTGACCTATGACATACTTGTCCACCAGTAGCTGCATTTGGTATTTTCTATTATATTGAACTCAAAAGGCATAAAAAATGTTTTCTAGCTATTTTCCTTTTTTTTTTTTTTTTTGCTTCTGTAAAAGTTTAAGACTTTATAGAATGTTTCTAGCCAGTACTCACCTGCTCTGTTGATTTTTGAAAAACATGAACTGGAATGGGTTGCCAGAGAAGCTCAGGGTTCCAAATTTGGCTGCTGGTTGGTGGAAACAGGCCAGAAAGGTATGACTGGGCACTCATAATGGTGCGATCATAATCTGTACTTTGGATGTAAAACTGAAAATAGAATGGTAAAGAATTAAAGATAAAATGGAAACTGTAATAATAACAGGGAAATTTTACCCAGCTTGTCAATCTTGACTTCTTGTTTCCAGTTTTATGCATTTACATAAAGTCAAAACACTGAAATCAGAACTCAGCTTTCCAGGGCCCTACTTCAGTTTCATAAATGGAATTGCCAAGGCATCTTTTAATTTGGAATCTAACCCTCAGACTAAACTGAGAGAATAAGAAAGCATGAAAGAAAGAAGGAAGTTCTCTACCTTTTGAGATTCAGAGGAATATTGATACATGTAGACGTGGGGACATGATTTAGTGGTAGACAGGTTAACAGTTAATAATGGGTCACTGTATAAATTCCCAACTCATTCATCCTGGAGTGGGTCAGTTTGGGAAAATTAGGTTGTAAAAGACCCAAACAGAATGTAAGAGCTGAAAGTTGGACTTTATTCTGTGTTTTTACCTTGACATAAATCTGACTTTCAAAACTGTTCTTCTATTACCTTAATTTCTCCATTAATGAAATGAGTATGATAATGTGCTTTTGTAAGTCCATAGTTCTGCTATGCCAGAGAAATGTGCTGCAGACAGATCTGCTCTATACCTCTTGCCGGTTGTACGTGCTGTTCAAGAAGTTGGAATATCGTTTCCTTGTGTACTGGCCAAGTTCAAACAGCTGCTGCATTCCAGTCTGTAAGGCAAGCATATAGGTGACTACCAGATTGAGGTGACTGGATACTTTTAATGTAGAAATGTCTTTTCTATTTTCTTCCTTTTTTTTTTTTTCCTGTCTTCAGTAATCAGCTTTTAAGTGATCATTAACTGTATAATGTACTGTTATTGTGGTTTAACCCCAGCTGGCAACTGAACACCACACAACTGCTCACTCACTTCCCCCTGGTGAAATCAGGGAGAGAATTAGCAGAGTAAAAGTGGGAAAACTCAAGGGTTTAAAGACAGTTTGATATGCAAAGCAAAAGCCACACATGCAAGCAAAGCAGAACAAGGAATTTATTCATCACTTCCCATGGACAGGCAGGTGTTAAGCCTCCAGGAAAGCAGGGTTCCATCACATTACTTGGGAAAACAAATGACATCAAGATGAATGTCTGCCCCTTCCTCCTTCTCCACCCAGTTTTATATGCTGAGCGTGGTGCCATATGGTACAGTATATCTCTTTGGTCAGTGGAGATCAGCTGTCCCAGTTGTATCCCGTCCCTACTTCTTGTGCACCCCCAGACAAACTCAGGGTGGTACAAGAAGCAGAAAAGCCCTTGAATCTGTGTAAGCCCTGCTCAGCAGTAACAGAAACATCCCTGTGTTATCAGCACTGTTTTCAGCACAAATCCAAAACAGAGCCCCATACCAGCTCTCACTCAGCCAAAACCAGAACAGCTGTGTATGTTTCAGGTGATCTAGGATTTTTAACAGAAATGTTCTCTTGTATCTATGAAGAAATTATATGTTCTGAAATGATAAGATTGCAACATCTGCTACAGAAAGGCAATGCCCCTGATTCTATACAAATACTATTTCCACGGTGCTGTAGATCTGTAGACACTGATCAATGTTGTCCTTTACAATGTATGTCACTTAGTGACAGCTGGGAGAGAATGACTGACAACCTAGTATTTATCATTGTCATTGCTGTGTTATTTGTTCAACCTTATAAATTTGTGGCTTATCTTTCATGCCTTAAGTAGCATTCTTCCATCTTTGCCTTGGTGTGCCTGCAGATGTCTTAGGTTGCACACTGTCTTTTCTGTTATTAATTTCTAAAGCTTGAGCTGAACTTTTTAACTTATACCTGTCAGAGAAGTACATTCTTACTTAGAAAAATAGCAAAAAGCTCTCAAAAAAGTCAATTTCCTGAAGCAGGAACTTCTTGTTACTACATAAGCTAGGTACCTAAGATAGTAATGCATTGTTTCAGTGTCTAAATTTTACAGATCTTCCAAGCCTCCCTTCAAACATTAAACACAGAACTGTCTCTGCTTCCTACTTCTGCACCATGACAAGGTGTTATTAGGAAATGAATTGGCTTCTTTTTGCTCCAGAGATTTGTGCGTCAAGACAAAGTCAAAGAGCTAAGGCTTGATGTTAAAGTGCCAGAGCAACAAGTAGGTTCAGTGCATCCTAGTGAAACTCTGGACAGCAAGTGGCCTTGTTAGAAGACGTTGTCCCCAGAAGCAACCTTCTCCTGCAAGTCTGCTCTTGTTTTGTGAATTGGTGGTTGTCAGTCCGATGATGAGATGTGGACTCCTCACTTGACGTAGTGGGCAGGTGTCATGTCTTTGCTCTGTCACAGGGTTCAGTGCCTAATGGTCATTAGGACTTCGTCAATGTTAATAGTACAGTGTTTAAACTTGCCATTTATTAGAATGCAGACACACTATCAAGAAGATGTTGCTTTTAGGAAGGTAGTTATGAAGCTATAATGAACAAGATTTCAATTTAACAATAGCTGAATGAATAACATGGCAAAAATGTTTATGAATTACTGGTATTGGTATTTGCTAATAGCAACTATCAGAACTTGGGATTTGCTAATGCTTTTGAGACACACAAGCAAAAAACCTCTTCCCACTTCCTCTTTTAGTAGCATTTGTAAGTTCTTCTAAGAAAGTCAACATACCTTGGTGAGTTGTCCAAATCCCTGGGGCCATTCGCTTTCTTTGTGTAGATCAGTTGGAAAGTTTACAATTGGTGTTCGGTCACCATGTCGGAAAACCTAACAAAGAAACCAGTAAAAATCCTTTCTTATCTAACTAGAAGTCAAGCATACATTATACTTCGAGTGTCGTTTTTCAAATGAAAACGTTGGAGAGTCTGCAGAAACCTGGTCAAGTAGGATGTGAATACATTCTTTACATTCAGGAATATGTATAATTATATAGGAATTAAGTGGGCATAAGCCTGATGATTCTTCCTCTTAGAACATGAAATTAATCACCAAAGATGTTAATGTTGGGATTGCGTTCAAAGCTAGGCATCTAGACAGGAAATCTGACCGAATTTTGGAAACTCAGCACTTCTGAATATTAAAGTTACTGATGTGCTTAGATTAGTATTTCATTACTTTGTCATAGGCATTTGAAATTTTCTGGTAACTGTTTTTTTCATAGCAGTATCTTTAAAAATAATTCTATGTACGCATGGATCTTATGCTCAATTTCTCAATCATCCTAAAATATAAAGATGAAAAAGTATAAACATTCAGATTGTTAGCTTAATTAATACTTACATTATTAATACTTCTACACACATGTATAAAAATATTTTTGAAAGTCTGTAGGATTTTATTTCTATCAAATTCTATCAAATTCAGTGAGAGCGAAGAGTTTGGTTGCTTTACTATCCTGGACACTCCAGCATGGTCAATATAAGTGTGATGCATTCAATCATACAATTTTTAATCAAAAAAATTAAATGAACCTTTTTGTATTTTTATTCCAGCATATAAAGAAAATGACAACCCTAGATTAAATGGTTCTGAAAAACAGAATTATCCTCCCTAAGTATATGCTGTGTGGGCTTAGAAAAATTAAATCCACAGAAGTTTCACATGAAAGGAAATGCAGGAATACAAATTCACAGGGCTCCAGACAAGTTGCCAGGATGCTGACCCAAACTTTTGAACAAGTTACCTTTGCTTATTGATGTTCCCATCATCAACCTCATTCCTGACTTAGCACAATAAAATGACAATGCAGCAGCATGGGATATTTGTTAATAAAATGACATTTATTCCCTCATGCCTCAGTGGTATATAACTTGTTTGTAATTAATACTCTCCATTGCCTCATTAAGTCGCATCATTCTTGCCCAGACATCAAAGAGGGCTGTATACTCTAGTTAGTTTGCCACTCCCACTGGGAGGTGTTTAATGTTTATATTTTTCAAAGTAAACACCAGTGGTGTGACTTAATGTTTTAATTACAACACACACCCTTTCCATCAGCCTTCTCTGCTGATGCACACAAACCTGTGCTAGAGCAGGTACTTCACAGATGGAAAATACTATCCATTAAAGGCAGATATAATTGGGTTTCTCCCTCTGTTTTCTACAATAGACAGCAAAGTTTGCTAGAATGTAAGTTACCATTAGAACCAGGTAGAAGACTGCTTATTATGTTTTTTGTTTTGCTAGTTGAATTTCACTGACAATGTGGCCAACCTGAAATTAATATTTTGCAGCAAATCAAGGAGGGTTTTTCACTCCCTCCCTCAAGTTTGTTTGGTTTTGTTTTTTTTTTTTTTGTTTGTTTGTTTGTTTTTTTCCTTTTCTATGCAATTTTAAATTCTCTTTAAATCTCTTTCTTACTAATTTGGAATCTCAGTTGGTTCTTTAAAACAATTTCTCAGTGCACCTATAGTGAACAGGAGAATAAGTAAAGAGCTACGTTGTCTGGTGGATGATTCAGTTGTGTGCCAGAAAAATGAGTGAGATGGACTTTTGTACTACTGCTCATTTCCTTATGCTGACATACATAGGTGTCAGGTAGGATTCATTTGTTTTTCTGGACAAGCTGGTGCCTGTGTGAGAATGAAGGTGAAATTCCCAATTACAATATAGCTACATCCTGTCTTGTTAAATTATCCAACTTCACAGAAAAGCATTTCTATGGGTAACTGACAGTTGCTCAAACTGACTGACATTTAAATGACTATTTTTTAGTATATTTTAGGCAATGTTTAACAATAGATCACCAATTGACCAATAAATATGCCCTTTTTATTATTGAAAAATTACTGACAGTATGTTGGTTTTTAAATACTGGTTTGTGATGTTTTATGTTTAATGTTCAACATAACCCTGAGCGTGTCAGAACAGTCGCTGTCACAACACTCAAAACAGTCAACCCCTAAAAGCTTTCAATAAGTCAGAACAGAGTAGCATTTTACCTCAATAGAGGTTAGTGTGCAAAAAATCAAGATCAAAAGATATATTGAATGTATGAGCAGGAGATACAAAGAAAAATATTTTATTTATTTGTAACCATAAGAAATTGAAGGAGTGGAGGGTGTGCTTTTCTAAAAAGAAGCACAGTTTCTTTAAGTCCACACAAAATAGGACAGAGTTCACTTCCTTTTTCATATTTCTGCACCTTCATTGCACAGTGACACATAAATACGATATGAACACTAAGCTGTAAGCAGCAAGAAGGGAACAAACACTTAAAAAAGCAGAACCCTGTTTTTCACGAGTTGAAGGACAAAGCTTCTTAGCCAACTGATTTTTGTATGTGCTCAAAGCTCCTTGCTACTTCTGAAAATGGCCTTGCTTCAGCTGCAGTTGCAAATGAAACAAGGACCGTATGAACAACCACTTAACCTGAAAGACTAACTTGTTCTTTCACAGCTAGGAGAGTCTTAGGAGACTTTTTTTAAAATTTGAAACTGTGTTTTTCATTAGAACACCTGATAGGAAAAGAAAGTGTATCCCTACAGATCTTGCCTTACTCATCAATATGTGTTTCTCAACACTCATAATTTCAACTTTGTTAAAAGTAAGTTGATTCTTCAAATTAATTTAAAAATACGTGTGCTGCAGCATTTATTACTCCTGGCCTACAGATTGCCTTCCTGACCTTTCAGAAGACACAGAACATGGCAGAATGAGAGAAAAGGAGAAAGGAAGCATCATAAAAGGTGAAAAGACACTAGAAATCAAGAAGGAAGGGAGGGTGAGGGGAACGTACACAAGAAAAGTAAAGCAATCTTTGTTATAAATTTCGGCACTCCTTTTTGAAGTACTTCGCCTCAATTCTCAAAAGCAATAGGTGGATAATTACCAGATCCATTACCCTCTCCTTCCACTCTGATACAGCTTGAACCTGATTTGGTGTCTGGGTTCACCAATTCACTCTTGGTAACTTTGTGAGTGTGATCACTTCGTATGAGAATGGTCACATGACTCAGACTTTGGCTATCATTTGCTTCCATTGTTGTCAGGTGAAAAATCATATTGGAGACAAACTGGTGCAGGGGAGAGGGTGAACTGAGAATATGGCATGTGTGGTATACACATATATACATAACATCTTCATTTATAAATGCCATGGATTACAGTGAAGTATCTGTCTTTGAGTAATAGTGAGCCTCTTGCAGATACTTCTATTGACAGACTTAACTTCAAACAAAAACATTTCTTACTTCAAAGCCAGCAATAGGAATGAAGAAACAAAAATGAAGTGGAACCATCATGCTGCCAGTTCAGGGAAACCAGAGATGTAGAAATATTGAGCATGTTTAGTCAAGGTTTCAGATGGCTTGACTTGATTAGGTAAATCACGCTCAGAGATAACACGCTCAGTCAATGCTTCCTGTGCTGAGTTACAAGAAGACATGATGAAATCACAGTACCTCAGAAACCACACCTCTTTGTATATATGACAGGTGTTCGTGTGTAGAGACAGAAGTTACAGGTCAGAACTTCTTTAAACAGAGGTAATAAATCAGTATTTCATTTCTACTTCTGTGCCTGATTGTCCTACATATTTCCTATTTTCTTCTTTCTTTAAATGTAATGTTCTTTAAGTTTAAATTCTGCCTTTAATCTTAAATTCAGTGCAAAAGAGTTACGGTGAAGGCTAATGTTTACATGTAAGCAAAGAAATTTAAAAAGCTGTTTGACAAATTGGCTTGAATTAGAGCTTTTCAGACAAAAGAACTTGTGGCCAATAATCAAAACGCACAGAATCAGCACAAAGTTGGAAGTTATGAGGAGAGAGTGAGACACCTTCCCAGGCAAATTCTAGAAGTGAGCAAAAGCAAACATTTATCTGCGTTTCTTCTCCTCTGCAGATGTATTTTATATTGTGCAGTTTTGCTTAGAAAGTTTTTAAAAGTCATTATGACAATTTTCACAATGCAATAATACTCCCAGGTGAAGATATAGTAACTTACATAGAACAGCTGGAGAATGGCTGTTGAATTATCTCAGAAAGATGCCTTTTAGACTTACCTTGACTGTACCCATACCCTCATTATATCCCATTATATCAGTAATATGTTCTGGGGTCACTTCCTATCCTATTTATTTATGCTAGCAATTCTGTTCCTATGAAAATTCAATCAATGAGTTCAGAAGGCAAAATTCAATAGAGCATACATAAACCATGCCTTGAGAAAAAAAAAAACAAAAGTGTATTGTGATAAGATTAAACCTGTTGTAACTTTTTAGGTGATTGGTCAGCCTAAGCAAAAGTAAGAGGATTAAAAGGAAGACAGGTTAAATGAAATTTATTGACTATTTTCATGTTTATCGTGACAAGCTACCCTAGAAATTGTTTGGTTTTTTTTTGTTAGGTGGCTGCACAGTTATGGTAAACAGATGATTTTTGGATAACAAGCCTCTATCTCCATAATGCTAAACATTTCCAGTAACTCTCTGCAAAACCATTGCTTGTCAAAACACTATAACAGCTACAGTTCAATAAAAATCTCATTCCTTTCAAGGAGTTAATGCTCCAAGGCTTGCTGTCTACCTGTTTTCATCTGTGTGTCCATTTCTCCCTGTCACCATTGAAACAACATTTAAGTGTATTGCTATATACAGAATGTTACTGGAATTAGCGTTGGGTCCCTGCTGTGTGTGGTGTCTCAGCAGGAGCAGGAACTGGTTTTTCCTGTGCACTCTGGCCTCCCTCCAAGCTGTGCGTCTGCAATGCAGCCAATAGACAAGTATACATGAAATACCTTATCTAGAGTCAGGTGATATGTTTGGGACGCAGTACTGCTGCCTTTTACCTGTATGCACACATAATGTCTCAAATAGAGAAAGGCTGAAGGAGAAGATCTTCAGTTGCCTATTTATAAAAGTTCATTCCAATCCCCTCAACTTTGTATAGAAAGTATTCCTTTGGACTAACTATGCTTTATCATTATACCTTTTATTTAAAAAAAAGAATGAAAAGGACTACGGTTCAACCTTCATAATCCAAAGTATTACATTGAATTTGTCTCTCTTTTTCTAGAGGTATTTGGGAAAGTGTCATTGAAGTAGAGTTTAGCTACTTTGAAATAAGAAATGGCCCAGCAAAAGAATTATTAAAGTCTGTTTTCAGCCTAACTGAAGTTAATGCAACACGTGTCTCAAATCTCTACATGAAAATACCTATCTATTTCTGTTTCTCAATGTACTGCTGTGACAATTCAGTTATTGTGAAATGGAATTTTTTTTGTGTATGTGTATTTTTGTGTGGTAACTTCTGTAACATCATAAGCTTCAGCTTCCAAGCATAGAAGAGGTAGTCCAAAATCACCAGCTCTCACGTTACGCATTGGAGTGTCAGCTTAAACTAGGAAAGAATAGGTAAATGTAGACTTTGCATCTCTTAACTCCTCTGCACCATGCATCTACCACAAAGTCAGTTATCTTGACATAATAACTGGAGGTTAGGAGATGAGAATTCTAATAACTAGAGACATTTTTATCTTTCTTTAAGTAAGATCTTTAAACTCAGTAAGCAAAAGGGCAGCAGTAGTTGTCTCTAAGTTTGAAGACAGGCAAAGCAACGGCACACCTTGTCTGATTCAATAGACATGTAATTCTGTCCCTGTATTCCCCACAACAAAACAGTGAACAAATCTACTTACTACAACCACAAACTTCAGTTCTCGTGCTGCAGTAGTCTGTTGAAGCAGAATGAGGATAATATGAAAAGAAAAACACAGGATCCTAGACGAGTTGGGAAGCCATATCACACCCATCCTGACAGAAGAGGAAAAAAGGCTTTGTAGCTCCAGCAGCTGCTCAGGCTGAACTGCGAGACGTCAGGCTGTACTTTCAGAAGGGGTGGAACTGCCGCCGGTGCATTTCAAATCCAAGAGGAATGTTGTGTGACTACGCAACAAATTGCATCGTCCTTTGTTTTCAAATTGCTGTTTACATTCTTTTTAATCAAATCATAATTCAGTTCCTTTTTTTCCTGTAATATTTTCCTCTTTTGGGGTGTAAGGATGAAGTTAAAATACAAAGGAATTGCTAAGCATTCCTAATGTTTCAACCTACCTGTTCTGTTTTGACTTCTCAGTGCTTGGAATTTTTCCAAACTATAGCATAGCCATGAGAAGGAGCTCAGAACCAAGAGCCAGTCAATACTGTTTCTCTTCGCTGCTGAGCTAGTCCACTTTTCAGCCTCCTTCCCCTCATTTTTTTTTTTCCTCTTCCACATTATCACTGTGCAATCAGAATAATTATTTAAAACAGCATTTCATGTGGGTTAAAATTGCCAGTCCCTCAGATAGAATACTTGAATAAATCTTGAGACAAGTATGCTCTTTCAGACCCTTGCTGGGCAGTTATTTGCTCTTCAATTTGTGTGTTATTTTTCTTTTCCCTTGGAATATTCCTTTGCTTTCCCTTTGGAACTGCTTATCTTTTTTGGCCTCCAATCTCTAAAAAAATTCTTGTGAACAAGCCCTGGAGCTCATGTTTTTATTGTTACTGGTTAAGAGCACTCTTTCTGACAGTAGCTCACTGGCTTTGAGAAGGTTGCTCAGCTTGCCTCTGCTGACTTCCTCTCTATAAAGTAAGAATAATTACACTTGTAGACTTGTTACCATAAGCATTTTGTGAGTAAATGAATTAGTTTGCAGTGATCTATAAGAAGAGTTCTTTAAATGCTAAAACTTTAGGTCCTTTGTGTATTGTCATTCCATTCATGTCATACCCAAACCTGTCTCAGGGCCTTCTGCTGAGCTCTCTGCAGGAGTATTTTCTACAAGAGGTATTTTAGCATTTACCAGAAATTCCATCTTTAGGGCCCTGAAGCCTACCAAGCCTCAGGTGTTCTGTCCTCTGCGTTGTGTGAATGGCCTTACGTATCCACTTTGTCTGATGGATGGGTCTGGAAGGGAGGAGTACCACAGCTCCCAAACTTTCCCGTCTGTCTTCTCAGCCCATTCCCAGTTTTCAGCAGTTGGACTTCTTTCTTCCTCCACTGGTATGTCCCCACCCTCCTTTTTGATCTGTGCTGGTGTGGTTTTTACCTATGCAGAAGGTGTATGAGAGTAATCTATGCTTCATAAATATATAATGTGTTGTCTTTCTGAAAACAAACATAAGCTGATCATCTTCCTCTATTATTTAAGAGTGCAGGTCATAAAATATCCTTTCTTTAGAATACTTCAATATGCCTCAAAAATCAAGAAAGGATGTCCTACTTTTTTAATCTATATAATGGGTGGTTCCTAAGCTATTTGATCAAGGATCACTGTTTGCTCTTGGAATCTTTTCTTGTCCTTCTTAAGACCTTACCATGAGATTCATAACTGACTAGTTTTTATAAGATGTGCTGGTTTATTGTGTTTCGTTGATGAGTGACTATGACTGCTGAAGTCTCACTGTTATGGAACCATTATAATGACTTCACTTTAGGATCAGAACTCAATTTTTTTTGTGGGGGGTGGGATTCTTGACAGCATCATTCAAGAATGTTTGAAAATATATAACAACCACATTTTATAGAAAATCTTTGCTAATGTCTCTTAAAAAATGATATTTCAACACAAGACCAAGCATATGATAGTTAGTAGTGATTTCTGTGGCTTCACTCTTCCCTTTAGCATGTATACTTTGCTAGAGAGGGTATTTTATGCTCGAAAGAATAGGCATCACAACAACTTAAGTAAATGTCTACACATTCCAAAATGGAAAAATATCCCCATTTTTGTGCCATACTGGTTAAGATAGCGTCATGTAGGAATCCTGTATGCAATCTGTAAGTATCTTGGTAGCATGTATTTAATTTGGAAATTTCCTTGCCTGTCTTGAATTACCTCCATTTCTACTGGGCACTTGGCAGCTATAAACTTGTCATATTCTGCAGCAACTAAATCCTGGCGCTTTTCAGGTAAAGCTGCTTCAAAATGATCATAAAAAAAAAAATCCTCCTTAATCTATTTGCAGTTGTCGAAGCATTATAATGCAAGTGAACCTAAACAATTTAAATCACATTTCTGTTAATTTGGCTTATTGTCATAAGTTCTAATTACGACATTATGTCATTAAGTAGAATTAACGTAAACACCATTATCAATTTTAAGTGCACATACCTATGTTAAAGGCTTGCTGAAGCAGAGCTTGATTTGCTTTGAAGTGGCCTGGTTGCAAAAGAACCTGTGCTTGGTTGTACACAAGGGTTACCTGAGGTAACCGCTGCTGGTGGAGCACAACCGACACCCTGAAAGGGTGGAAGTCACTGCAGTCAAGGCACCAGGTACGAAACTGCTGCCAGCACTCATGGACCAGGCTGCTCACACTGGGAAACAACTCAGGTCTTGTTACTGACTGCAGGTGCAGGTTAGCACTTAGCATAGTTTGGCTTTATCTCCAGTCTTTTTTTCCCAAGCTTTTCTTGAGCAGAGAAAGAAAAGAAAAAATTTGGTTTCAGTAAACAAAGTGACACGTTTTCCAAGCACTGTTTTGAAACACGAGAAAAATAGGACTGTCTTGCAGTCCTGTGTTGGGGTGTTTTTACCCAGTTGTGGGGAGTGGGAAGGAACAAAAGAGTTAATTTGTGACAAAGCAAGTATTCAGTTATTTATACTGCTGAAAGAACATGAACTTATATCTTACACTACAGGAAAAAATGCCCTAAACCCGAAGTTACTAATCTAAGGCAGGTGGAGGAAAGAAAGTGTCTGTTCACTGTCTTCTAATTATTTTTTAGTTGTCCCAAGTTTGTAATATGCACCTGGTTACAGACACTTTGGTCTTATGAGATTAAGATGTTTGCCTGAGACACAGGAAACCTAATTTGCGGGTTTTTGCAAAAAACAAAGTGAGCAGCAAATAAGAAAGAGACAGAAAGCACTATTCCTCTTCTCTTTCCCCGGTGAAACTGCAGTTTGGTGGTGATTTTATTTTCTGGAAGAGGTGGAGTCAAATCATTTTGCTAAAGGAGGGATTTGAACTTGTGTCTGCCACATCTTGGATGAGTATTATAAACATTAAATAAAAAGGAGGAAAACCTAGTACTACCATGAAACAAATCTAAATTAGTTGATTAATTTGATCTGAATTATGCAGAGTTTGGATTGTTTTGGGTTTTTTTCTTTCATTAATTTTTGATAGTCAGTCAGTTAGTAAATAACCCAAAGAGAAAATGAGGTGATGAAATTAATGAAAATGATTGTTCAGGCTGTCCAGTGCTACCTTTCCCGGGCAGCACAAAATTACTGTTGTTTTTTTGTTGTTCATTCCCCATTTTGCTGACACTGCTTCAGCATATGAGAGGAAAAATAGTGATCACAAGTTATATCCACCTATATTACAGCATCTATGACTATTCAGGTTATTGTATTATTAGCAAGTCTTCTTTAAAATATGACTGGTCTGTCTAAGCATTGTTTGTGAAAGAAGAGAGGGAGTTGCATATCCAGGTGATCCTGCTTTTGCAACATATTTAAAAAAGAAATAATCTAAATAATTCCAGAGCCAAAATGTATGGGATTTTTACTCATTTTGACTCACTTCTTCTTTAAGAGAAAGAAACAAATCTGTTTATGACTTCATGCCTGCAAAAGACTGTAGGACAGATTTTTAAATGAAGTCAGGTGGTGAAGTTGTAGGAAAACATAATTTAGAGCAGTTTATTATTCATTCACTGACATCCCAATTTACATTCCTACAATTAGAGCTGGGCTTTATGTTTCAGCCTTTATAAACACTGATGCTTATTTTCCCCTCAGAGTTAGCAAGGTATAAAGGAAATCTTTTCTGTGTATCTCCAGTGATAGTCTTAAGAACAAAAAACATTACAAAGAATGTGCATGATGAGGTTTCTGTTCAATAGGGATAAGGGGAATAAAATAATTTAGAAATGTCTTAATTTGTGAATTAAATTTTAAATTTATTCTTGCTCAGTAGAAATCAGGTTATTCAAGGTATATACACTGGGGCATGTAGCATGGCAGAAGATATTGCCTGAACATGTGATGGAAAAAGGGGGACCTTACATTGTTGTACTATAAGCAGTGACCTCCCATAGGATGCACTTCCATAACTGAACTGAAGTGCTGAGGC
The DNA here is from genome assembly GCA_013397055.1 of Pachycephala philippinensis. NCBI lineage: Eukaryota > Metazoa > Chordata > Aves > Passeriformes > Pachycephala > Pachycephala philippinensis. Next base: position 1,094,070 of record VWZT01003234.1, on the reverse strand, counting down.
CAGGGTCCATCCAGGTCCATGATCCCCCATAACAGACAAATCTGTGGGACAAAGGGTCTTCATGTGATTCTGAAAGTTTTTGAGACATGGATTTGGGTTAGGAAGGAGGGGAGGAACTGGGAACTGGAGACTAAAGGGAATAATGAAGAATGTCTCAGGTCTCTGTCACGTTTTCTATGTAAGCCTTGTCCAGTCTAGGAAACCAGCAGAAAGTTACCCTTACCTTTAATGGGAGGAGCATGAAATACGCTTTACAGCTCTTGAACTTTCACTTCTAAACATCTGGCAAACAAGACATTAAAAGCAACTCAAGCACCACAAATTGGCACAAGTTCAGAAAAAGAAGAAACAGGAACAGGTTGAGAAGAGAAAGTGCCTAGAAATTTGGTTTTGACAGCCAAAGCTACAATCTGTTAAAAGTCTAACACAGATAAAGATGGAGTCTTGGCTTTTCCTTTCTATTTGCTTTTGTCTAGCAGGTTTTTTAGAATTACTTCTTAGGAAGGGAGGTGTGATGATCAGCATGGTTTTGAGATGAATAACTTAAAGAGCTTGCACTAACTTTCCTTTGAGGGCTGCCAGACTTAGGAAGACTTTCTTCTGGTGTCCATTATGGGACATTAGGGTAATGCACAATAAACAAGCTTGCTCTTCTTTGCATTAAGAAGCAGGTAGAACTGGTTGTCTCATGTTATCAGAAAACATTTTTACCATTGTTTGGATGTTATGGTAAAAGGAGTTGCATTTTTTGACTAGAAATCTAACTACAGCTTTCCTGATGAACCATAGTTCCTGTGGTGGCTTAAGAAGCACAGGAGTTGTTGCTTGGGACCTGATGAGAAGATAATAGGCTTTTACAGTGAGAATTCTGAAACTCAGTTTCTTGTTGGAAAGAAAAGGGATCTTTTTATTATTTTTGATTAATTTGGAGCTTGTGGAGTGGCAATTATCTACTTATGCTGTAAAGAATATACTTTTCCTAGGCTTAGCATCCATTTTAAAAGCCTGGTTTGAGGAAAGGAAGCCAGAATGGCAAAATTTTCTTCATCTCAGCTATTACTGTGGTTCTCTTTGAAATGACCTGTGGGCAATAAGACTGTTGACAAAAGCTCCTATACACTGTGAGAAAATAAAAAATAAGAAATCCTAGTTCTTCAAGCAAAGACATGTCCACTTTTTTCAGAAATTAGTTGTATCTGATTGTTCTGATCCAGCTCTTGTTGTAAGAACACAAGATGCTTTTGCAATAGCAATATTAGAAAACGTAACTAGTGAAGGATTACCCAACATGTTCTGTGTGTTTTAATGAGCACGCAGCTCTGAATTTTTTTATTTTGTATTGCCTTTTTGTTGTTCATGTCAAGAATAGTATCTACTTACAGATTTCCCAGGAGCACAGACTTTATGTGATCAGATCAGTGTATACAATCAAGGTAACATAACAGAAGGAAGGTGTTAGAAAAGGTATTTGAAACCAAAAAACATTTTTCTTCCAAAATTAACACTTGGCCTTGCTGTCCTTTTGGAAAGAATATCTGAAAGCCTTGTTGGGTTGACCAGTTGTTGCTTTGTTGCTAGGTCTTCATGGTAGCTAGCCTGGTTGTTTGCAGGCTCCTTTTAGGTCTAGATTCACAGTCCAAGTGTTCCATAAGTCTCATCTTCTTTCTATATAGAGGTGGGATATTTGTGCATGTAAAAGGCAGAGAAAAGAAGAAGAAAGACATCTCTTAGGTAAGTAAGCCAATATCATCCTATTTCTTGTGGCTTCTGAGATCTGTTTGTGTAAAATGATTGATTACTTCTTGAATAAAATAAAGTCTAAGGACAGTGGAATGACTCCTCCTTTTAGGGTCTCTGTTTGAGGCATTGCTTCTGTCACCAATTCAGGAAGTTCTTGACTCATTCTTCAAAACAGGGCAACACTCCTTCAGAGGTATTTTCCAATTTTGCTGTAAATCAAGGCTATAGCCCTTCAAAACACTCTAATTATAATTACATAGTTGAATTAGTTCTGACAAAATCCCTTTGGAAACAATAGGTCTAGAAAAAATTCCTCTGGTTTCATATTGCACTTGGGTTTTACCAGGTGATAAAGTAAAGCAAATATTCATGAAGGATAAGTCCCTGCTTTCTATAATTTCTGTTTGTAGTACTAAGGAATGTATTCTTTTGGTAGAAATCAGGAGATTCAGTTCGTCATGCTGATGGCATTTAATGACAAATGTTGGACCACAGTCACATCACAGTGTGGGAAGAGTTCTTTCATAAAGTGAATCACACTGAAAATAATAGAGCGAACACCTAAAGGTAAGACAAAAAGAGAGATGCATTCTTAGCATGTGGTATCTCCAAAAACCTGTTAATAGTACCTCAACAAGTAAGCCGTTCAGACTAAGTGGAGAGGAGTTAACACATTTGCTCCCATTTTGACAGGATTAGGAAAAGTCTGTTGAAACATTGAGTCAATCCATGCTGAAATCTTCCTGAGCAGCAAAAAGAGCACAGGGAGAGCTCACAGTTTTACCTCCTTTCCAAATAGGCTGAGCTTTATTCATTTCCTATGTTCCACCCTATGGTGGAACATGGAGATGCGGAGGAACTTAAATCTGATTTAAACCACCCTCAAATACTGCTATTGTATTGTGTGACCTGTAATAACAATACTTGCCTAACCCCTTTATTTCCTTGTAGTGGGGACATAAATCCTCTCCATAAAACTTCAATTAAGCTTTTTGTAGAAACATCTCTTTGTTTGCAAACTGGTGTATCCCTGTAGAATAGCTGTCTATATAAATTACACTTTTGAGTTCAGTCACACTCCTGGATTTTATTTTTCATTTTTATTTTTTATTTTTTAAAAAATCACATTTATGGACTTCATAAAATGCTCTCATGCATGTATAATCAAGTTAATAACATAAGCATTAGCAAAGAACAATAGTTGAGATGATTTTTTACGAAGTTGGAAACAGCTGAAATCAGGGATTTTGCAGCTGTGTATGTCAAGTGTAGTTGTGACCTGTAAACTCTTTGCATCACTCTTGTCCTCAACTTAGCTTCCTGGTGCTAAAAGTCAGCTGTTCCAGGCCATCTGCATTCGTTGAGAATTGGTAGTGCACAGGGCAGTCTATCAGCATGCTGCATTGTGCAGCCTGTGGATCAGTGTGCCTTGGCCTTTTCCCAAGGGTCACTCATGTACAGCAGAGAGTTTAAAACTGCCTGCAGGAAAAGCGAAATTAATGTTTCCAAGATTAGTCCAAAAAATTAGGATCCACCCCAACAGGTCCATTCTGATCAAGGATAAAATAGTGGAAAGTGTCAAATTTTGATATAACAATATGGAAAATAATTTTTTGGAGCATCATGTTTGGTTGTAACCTCTTTTGTGGTACATATGTGTTTTCAGCACTCAGGATTGCTAGTGAAAGCAGCGATGCTGGTTTTGGTGTAAAATGCCTGAACACCATCTATCTTCTACTTGAACAAAATTTGAGGATTGAAACGAAGTATAGACTTTGTGTTAAAGGCTAAATATTTGTGTCTTTATTATTGTAAAATTTTGATATATGATAGATTTTTTGCATTTATTTAGCTGGTCAGTCACACAGTTTGCTTTGTGAAGGAGGGGGATTAATTTCCACAAAACTTAGATTACTAAGCACCACAGTATAAACATGAAGTATTTATCAGTATCTTCCGTGACTGTATTAGTAGTGTGGCTGAAAAAAACCTCATCAGAAACAACCTCCCCCTTCCTCTGCCAAATTACCTTTTGCAATTAAATGTGGTAATTTCCTGATATGTTTCCTGAAAATTTGTGAGCAATGAATATAGTGAAGAAATTTGTTTAGTGAATCATTACTTGCTAATTTTTCATTAATTCTGGCTAGACTATCTCCAGTCTGTTAATGGATTCAAGATATTTAACAGGAAATTATTTTCAACCAGATGAGTTGGCTGGTCTGCATTCTTATAATCTCTGACAATTCAAATTCTTCTTGAGATCAGTGATTCAGAAAGCCATATGGGATTTTTTTAATGTTGGGTACAATATTTGATCATCAAAAAAGTGGGGTTTCTTAGCTTTTAATTTCCCTTAAGTAATATAGAGCTAGATAAAAGACAGACAATGTTGTTTTCTGCCTTCCTGTTCCCTCATTCTGCAAAACTAAATATCATCAGTGGTCAAAATGGAAATTTAAATATCCTCATATGGTGATACAGACAACCTTCGAGGGAATGAGTTAGTATGCCAATGTGTGTCTTTATACATTTGACATTCTGGTAAGTACCAATCTGGTATAATATTCATCTGTTTTGATCTCTGAATGCCTGCTAAAATCAAGAGAATGCATAATTGTTAATTGTTGTTAATCAGCTTGGACAAATATTCTGCAGTTAGAGAAGATAAGGTAACTGTTGTAAGTCAGTGCATTTACATGTACTTCTTCCGTAACTGAAGGTCTTTTTGACAGTACGAAAACAAAACAAACCAAAAAATCCCACATGAAAAGCAGTACCCTAAAGTCTGATCAGCCTTGATTTCATTTCATCAGAAAGTTGGGCTGGAATAGATAAATGTATTAAGGGAGTAGAAATGACAGCCATGGGTACAATTCTCTTTTCCCAGATCAGCGTATTTTTAATTTCAGACCAGACCCTTATGAAAATTATTGTCACTTCAAATGAGCTGTTGGCTCAAGATGTAATCCTGACTTTACTTTTGGGTACATGTGCCCAAAGCACTTAGCTTACCTCTTTTGATGTCCTACATTCTACATTCTCTTGTCCAATAGTGTACGAGGACGGGAGAGACCAGATGAGTAAATCTCTCCAGGGGACAGCGGAATTTGCAGCCAGGGAGAGTGAGCGGGTGAGGCTCTCTCAAAGAATTATTCCGATAGTACATTTCTATGGTGTATTGCCTGTTTCAAAATACAGAAGTGTCAAAACAAAATTAGGCATGCAAAACCACACAGCCTTTCCATGTTGCAGTTATCGTACTTGGGGACAAACTTTTAGCCAGCTTATTTGTCTGGTTGTTAATATATTTATGACTTACTAATACAATTAGTACTCTGAAGAGAACTTTTAAACAGTAGGGGGCCAACACCAATTTGCATGTCTTTGTCAAGGAGTTTAATAGATTAAAAGGATGGAGTAAAATCTCTCATAATTGTTTATATATATATATGTGTGTGTGTGTATATAGTTTTTCAGGCTTATTCTGCTACTGACTACTAAACTGAATCCAATTACAATAATTAAAATCAATGTGTAGTATTTTCCTGAATAGTGAACCTCACATACCCAGTTTAATTAGCCTGGGGTATCAGAAAATTCCTTTTTAGAAAAAGTACAGATTAGCAGTACAGCTTGCTGATACTTGCCCGTTTTTTTCCTGGTAAAGTTCAAAAAAATGGCAGGCACTGTAAGGGGGCCATTTCCCATTGAAGACATTGAGTGCCATCTGTAAGGCAGCAATGGTGGCTGCATGCTGTGAACAGAAGAAACCTTTAATTAAAGGTCTATTGAAAATGACTGCATGAGCCTATTATTTAACAATATTTCCAGCACATTACCTGTCCACTCAGAATTTACATTACTTGTGTGGCCTCATTAATACTCATACCCTCTGCCCTGTTGGGCAAGTATTGTCCCTTTATGGCTATATAAACTGAAGTGCTGCATGTATAAAGTGTACATATATGTAAATATTTAAGAAGTCTTAGTCACTTGCAGCTCTTACCAAAGTTAATAGGAGCTGTTAAAACTTCTTTTAAAAAGAACTAGTGGTTTTGCCTGTTAAGTAAACAGTATTGGAGATTAGATCAGTAAGCTCTTTAGCTGATATATACCCAATAGGTCATGATATAACTGCAGTTTAGAAACAGGAGATTTTACTGAGAACAATCAAAAAATTTCCTCCTCCAATGACAGCATTTGCACATTCTAAACAAAAATATAAGATCACAATTGAGTAACTGCCTTCATAAGGTCCTCTAAAATAACTGTAACTTAATTTTTTTCTTTTCTTTTTCCATTTGCACTTGACAAAGATACAGGAAGAAGGAGATTTTGTTTTAAATTAACTTTGTGATCCAGATTTAATAAAACATGAGGCATGGTTTTTCCAGTTCTCTGCTCAATCAAAACATTATTACAATGAAAAAACCATGACATGAGGTGGAAAATGGAATGCTTCAGATTTCAAAGTGCTATCTGTTCATTAAAAAATTTTACAAACCCAAAGATATTTAAGGTTAACCAAATCAAAAAATGCTGGTAGCTGTATTTCATGAAGGAAATAAAATTTCATGGCTTTCACTGCGTTTAATAACTGCAGAAAGGAAACACAAGAGAAACAGAAAGCACTCACCGTGGAATACATAACCATTTTTTGATGGTGTGAAGGCTTTCTAGCATCTGAGATATGCTTTAGAATAGTTTTTAAAAGAATACCTGAAAGAAGATGGGGAAGCAGTGACAATGAAGGAGATGCTAGTGTTAACATCTGTATTGATTGTTGACATTTTAGCTGTCACTAAATGCACCAGATTTATTAAATTGACTTAATCGGTAATTTGTGCCGAGTGCCTTGATTAATAGTGACAGTATCTTTCAAATGAACAGTGGGCCTATTTTACTTCTGTGTAAAATGTTTTGGGGATCCCTAACAGCCTCAACAGCTTCAAACAGTGCATTCACAGCTGCTTTGTGCCAGCAGAACAGAGCAAGAAGAGCACAGTAATGAATACTACCCTGCTGTGTGTGCAGCTCGATTGATTTCCTGCTTTCCAGAGAAAAAAGAAAGAGCATATCCTCTTGACTCTGGGGCTTTATAGATTGTGTGGTTGTCCGTATTTTGTTAATGTTAACTGCTGAAAAGTTGTAAGAAAAACTACTTGAATTAAGTCAATGGCTGTGCTAGTATGTTAATATAAGGTTAGCATCTCGACAAATTAAAATCCTAAAAGTAGAACTGTACAGGATAGCAAAATTAGAAAAAATTAGTCTTTAGCCACTGGCACATTTTTAATAGCCGTTGTTAGTAAAGCAAGGGCAGAGCTCTGAACTTTGTGCTAAATTTTGTAAATTGGAGCTTCAAAAATGCAACAAATTGATTCATGCTTATATGTTTATTTGTCTTTGTACCTCACAGATCCTGACTGTACACTGTCCATATGAAACAAAAAGAAGGCTCAAAAGATGACAGTGGATGAATGGAGGAGAATGAGTGATTAAAAAGGTATAAAATATTTTCAAATTTCAGCCACTTTTCTGAGCAAAGTAAGGTTTAGAAGCAGTTTAGTAATCTCATTTTAGGACTCTCAGTACTGGAATATGAGGACTGTTAGGCAACAAAGTCACCGTTCTTGGTATTACTACAAATAACATTTTTAAAAGTAAGATACACATTGTGGCTTACCCTAAATTTAGACTTGATTCAGTTCAACAAGAATCTGTAGATTACTTTGAATTTCTCATACAGTGTAATCTAAACGATATCTCCATTATAATGTTAGATTAGGATACTAATGACTCATATCCTCACCATCTACGTCCCCATTAATCAAAATCTTTCAGTGCTGACCACCAATATCCAGATAATGGCATTTTTCACCATTCTACTATGGAATCAGCAGCAATGTTTGTCATATACCCTTTCTTCTTTCCCGTCCTACTTTTGGTTTTAAATGGGGTAAGAATTGAGCTTACCTCCCTGCAAACGTGATTTTTGTATTTGTTTGTGGAACCCGAATTCCGCCTGCAATAACAGTTCTGAGAGCTTTATCAGCTTGGTCCTGACACCATGAGTAGCCCAAACAGGTAAAGTGTAATTGTTACTATCCTACAGTGAAGAAAGAAAACATGGTGATTTTCTTACATGGTAATTCCTACTGCTAACTGTTATTTATTCTGGCACAAAATGCTTCCCAGAAAAAATTCTGAATGTTTCACTCCAGTAACATTTTCTTGTAATAAATGATGACTGTATTTTGCATTTAGACAGCTGTAGCATTCCTATGTATAGCATCATAGTGCTTAAAAGAAATTTGAAAGGCAGCGTTCAACAAGAAGAGGAAATATAGTACTAAAAATTATGTATAAAGCAACGAGCATTATTTATGTTGTCAGGTGAAAAAAAATCACTATATGACTTTTTCAGTCATGTACTGGGATATATCTTTACAGAAACAAATCCTATATAAACATCAGGATTTTAAGGACTGGTTGCTCTCAGATGTAAATGGAATACAGAGATCAAGTAGGAATATGTATAGCTGTAGTATGGATGTACCCAAGTATGGGGTAGATGTACAGGGGTGAGATATAAATGAAACTCGTACTTACTATGGTCTATTGGATGCTGTCACAGTCCTCAAGCTAAAGTGGAACAAATTAGTCTTTCCTTGGGAATGCAGTCCAAGGTATATTAGTGATCACAATTGTGAGAAGGGAAGATAGGCACAACACTCCTGGTTTGCATTACCCTGAATTCCTGTTTATACAAAGTCAGTAACTTTCCTTTAGAGCAATGTAACCTTTGGGCTGAGTTCATCGAAAGGAGTGCTCTTGTAACAAGTGAGCTCAAAGGAAAATGTCAACCACTTTAAGAGTTTGTTTAAACAAGAAAACAATAGAACATGCTAGGTTAAACCAGCTCAGATCACAATGTTATCAATTTCTCTTTTAACAAATGTGATTTATGTACTGAGGAAAGAATTGGCTGGTTGCATGCTATTTAAGACAGTCTGTAGGCAAGCAAACACCTTGGTCTCCAAGTTACTTGAAAGTCAGATGACACAGCTGAAAGCAACAAATACAGAGAGATGTGTACTAGTGTAGTTTCACGAATTGTATTAAGAAAATTATGCAAGGACACTCTCTCCGTATGCTTGAAACATGAGAGAGGCTTTTATGGCAGATGTCTTATTTGATACCCCCAGAGTCCTCAGTCAGTAGTATGAAAGACCAAGGCCAAGGCTCCTCAAATCTAGAACTAGAAGNTTTTTTTTTTTTTTTCCTGATTCCAGTGTTTAGCTAGATTCTTGATGGGAGTTGTGGGTTTTGCATATTAGTCTGGTGACACAGGTTCTCAGTATGATTTAACTATTGAAATAGAAAGTTGTGGTCCTGCATTTGGAAAACAGGGAAGGGTGACCTCACTGAAATCACAGTGAGATGTTCCAACATGTTAACATTTCATTTACCTTAAGGCCCTGGCTAACATTCTGTTCAAGTTTGCTTTGACCAAAGTTGGGCTTTTGCAAAAACTGCAGGAATGAAGGTAAACTCATTAGCATCCCACCCAAATACTACCTGTTGCTTCTGAAATTCACCTTAAACTGCCTCACTAATATCCCAGTACTGATGACCAATTTATGATTAATATTTAAGTTTATAAGTAGTTATGCATGAAAGGGTAGCAGAAGCTGCCTTCAACAATAACTTTTTAACACAAGACTCTGCAATTTTCAGTTGCGTCAGCTGTGTTAAGTCTGGACTTGGAAGTGGGACTTCTTGCCATGTTAAGGGCAGTCAGGATTTTTTCAAATCATGAAGTTTCCCGACTGTGGGACCCAGGTACCCATGCCAGTTTGACACCGTAATACCCCTTTTCTTGTAAAATCCATGCTTTTCTGTGGTACGCCTGGTACCTTTGCTTAGAACCAGCTCCCAAACTTGCACAAATAGCCATTTGTGTCATTCCAATGGCTGCTTAATTCCTGCAAATACTCTGTCCACTACTGGCCATGTACGAATAATGACTTCTTTTGTTTATACAATTTGCATAAAATCTTCATGGAAGGATGCTTATGTTTCTTTGCCAGCAATATATTTTATCCCTGTGTATCTCCTAGTGGGGTCTGGAGTGGTAACAAGGCAATTTTTTTCAAAGTTATGCTTTTGCCTAATTCTCCATATGCAGCCACTGACAGGATCTTGAATATGATAGGCCATTAGTTTGTGTTCCTTATGGTGGTGGATGACCCAAAGCAGCCTCACACATAGTGTGTTTACAGGATTTTCAGTAGTAAGTTTGATGTTATTGTGAGGGTTTCTGGAGAAGAAGCTGAAAATAGTCTATGGTTAAAAAGATTTTGATGCACAGATCTACCATCTTTTTATGTCTTACAATAAAAAAAAAAACCCAATAAAAATACCAGGTTGAAGGAAGTGTAGGGATTTCTATTGGACTCAAAAGATCTTAAGGGTCTTTTCCAATCTAAATGATTCTATGATTCTATTTACCTCATATTGTAAAGTGTCAGAGAGCTTCCAAATCCTTTCAGTAGTCAACTTCTTCAATGGGTATCCTGTATGACTGGCCAAAAACTTCATAAATGGCTGGAATACAAAAAAACCCAAAACTTGTGGTACTGAGGGCCTTTTTACATGATTTCTACACGCTGCCAAACTAGTACATAGGAATTTTTAGAAAGAAGACAGTCTTTGCACTTTGCATTTAAGCAATGAACCATTGCCTAGATGTAAGAGAATTTGGCCTATTCATCTAGACAAGGTTGGTGATGTTAGCTCAGATTTGAAGTGTGGTGATTGTTTATGTTTGGTGGAAAAGTTTAGAAGAAAGTAGAGGGAACATAGATATATGAAGAAGTCTGGCAGAAATCAAAAAGTGCTTAAAAGAAGTGTGATAAACAGAATTATTCTGATATTGGTACTCAGGAGAAGGAGAGGTATGAGGTAAATTTGATAAAATGGGAATTGTGAGTTACTTGCATATAATATCCAGATGCAGAGCCACAGATGGATGGTTGAGGTCAGTGGTGAAAGAATAGAAAAACAGGTGAGGTTCATAGTATCCTTTTGCATACACATGTGAAGAAGAAGGTTGCAGCAGAATGAACATGTGATTATATACTCATGCAAAGATTTTGATGGTGGAGAAAGAAAGGAAAGGATACCACATAAAGACAAGCACAAAACATAGGAGAACACCTGAATTAAGATTTTGGGTGGGAAACATGAATAGGTACTTGAGGAAAACACTGAGACTGTTGTAGAAATTCTGGGGAATTGAGCTGAGAAAACGAATCTGAACTTACAGATTTTTATAGGCAGAGATGTCAGAGGAGTTGCTTTACATGGGAGGAAACAGAGACAGGTATTAGAATCATTTGAGAGGCATTGGCACCGATTTTATCTGAGTTTTTGTTCCACCTGGTCTTCTAGAAAGTAAGTTTTTGCAAGTAGGTCAATAATTTATTTTTTCTATGACTTGCCATTTTCCATTGTTGGGAATAGCCCAGTCCAGCTGGATCTGTAGAGTTGTAATTGTTTTTTAGGTATGTTGCCTGTACCCACTGTGAAGATTAGAGATCTGAAGCAGCATCTTAACTGCCATTTTTTAAACCTACCTGTCAGATAATGTTGAAGAAGTGGTATACTTTAGCTGGATTTCCAGAACTGAAAATACTTTACCTTGTAGTGCTTTAATTGCATTTGGAAGTCCCTTGTTGCAAAGGTTTCTCTCAGAAGCTCCTTGTATTTTGGGCAGTGTGAGAAAGGTAGGTATAGCAACTGGAAAGAAAATTGCAAAACCCTAGTTAGGCAAGGTGCATCTTGTTCTGCAATTCAGTACACCCTTGCAAGATTGCTGTTCTGATTGGCTGCACTAGTTAGGACAAGCTGAAAAATAATTTGAGAATGTAGTTTCAAGGATATTCATCTTCTCAACTCTAGGAGTCATACTGATGACTACGTACAAAATAATCTTTAAAGTTACAGAGGAGTAATAGCTGCAGTAGTTCAAAGTTAAAGGATTCATTTACACAAGATGAAGTTTGTGCTTTGACAGAAGACTAAGACAAGCCCTCATGAACTCCTTTGTTCTTAGCTTCTCCAGGGATGATTTCATTCATTGCGTTCAGTCTTTCTTTAAACACACCATCACGTTTTTACAACAAATTACCAAGCAGCAGCTGGACTGCAATAGGAATCTTTGTGCATACTCAGCTGCATTGAGTGTATTTAACACAGCTTCATCTAGTTCAGCTAAATTGTAGAAACTTGTGAACTTTCTATAACTCGGTTTTGTCTTTCATTAATCTAAGACATATGAAGGTTAAAGGTTACATGTGACTGGAATAACTTAAGAACTTGTTATTTCATTTATGTAAGCTAAATCGAGTTTATTCTTGTTTTCTGTGTTAAATTCTAAACAAAAGTTAAAATTTGACACTGAGATATTATGAGTGCTTTTCTCTAATGTGCTTTTTTTCCTTTTTCCACTAATGTATCTCTGTCTATATAGTCCCAATGTTAATAGAACTTTTAAAAAAACTTGAGAGTTTTGAAGGGATAATTAGCTTGGAAACCTTCACAGCAGCTCTTCAGTCTTTTCAGAAACACAATCTATCTGTTCCACAAGATAGGAAAGTATTTCTGAATTATATCCATAGGTTCATGAACAGATATGACTTCACCAATAAATGATGGGCACTTGTTCTGTGTTGTAGGATACCTGTGGTCTCAAGTTTAGTCTGTATATGTAGTAAGGATGAATAAAGCTAAAACACAAATTGTTGGAAAAAGTATGAAAAATGTGCATGTGTTCATGACTTTATAATTTGTTAGAATAAACTTACTTGCTCCCCTAGATGTGAATGAGGTGCAGCACCTGCTTGCTGAGTTTGCCATCTGTGTTGATACTGGGCAGCTGTTCTTGACTGTCTGCTGGGATATCCCCGCCTGTGACAGTGTCAGAAGCAGCTCCTGACTCTGTGCCTGGCTGTGTGTATGAACAGGAAGACATGTCTCCATACCTTCCATCTTCATTCTCTCATCACCCCGAGGTAAGAACCATTGCTCCATGACCTATCTAACCTGATTCCCTTACCATCAGAGACTGGGTTATCTAGACTTGTAAAGCCCACACAATTTATTTTGCATCACATGTGCAAACCTGCTGTTTCAAACTGGGACTCACACTGCACACTCCTGATCTTCCCTAACTTTTTACCATAGATTTTCCACACTCAGGAGATTCCAGCTCCAGTCAGTTGCACAGCTTTCCCCTCTAGGACAAGTATATATGGGCTACAGAGCTCCTATGCACAGGATTCCTTACAACTCCCAAGTGAAGAGTTGAGGATGGGAGATGAATAAATACATTGCCCTATGAACTTGTGCTTAAAGCTCTGAGTCCTCCTTCCTTTTCCCTTTTTCTTTTTTCCCCAATCCTCAAAGTGCATGCACTGATCTGCAAAGTGCATGAAAAACAACCCTGTGACTCAATTCTCACTGTAATGTAAGTCCCAGAATGATTCTTTTGTCTGCTGTGGACTAAGCAATATTGAAGCACTAATGAGATTAAGTATGTTTCCTCTTCTCACACAAAGAAAGTCATGTTAGCGTTAAATTTAGGATTAATCTACTTTTACAGTGATTTACTCACATTATAAATTAACTCTTTTTCCCCATACCTAGTACTTCCATTTTTCTTCCTCTTTTGTTAAGATCGTGTCTCTGACATGTAAGTCCATTCCTGTGAAAATACTTGCCAATACTTCTATTCAGCTTATTAGGCCTTTCTGCACAATGCTTGTAACAATGTACTTTTCATTGCCTTTACCATGCACTTTTTGCTGCACCTTCATCTCATATCTTATCTACTTTACTAATACTTAAGAGAAAGCAGATGCCCCTAGTTTATACTCACATTATCGTGTGACAGTGGCACTGTGTGAACTGGAATTGGCTGCCAAAGGATTCTGGGGTTCCAAATCTGATCCTGTGTTGGTGGGTACAGTCCAGCAAGACTTGCCTGAGCACTCATAAGTGTGTGATCACAATCAGTGCTTTGAACATAAATCTGAAGGAAGGAAAAAAAAAAGAAAAGAGACATTTTGAAAGGTAGTTTTTCTCATTAGGTTTACTTTATTTTCCTCTTGGTAGGAAAAAAAGGGGCTGGTGCAGTGCTGGGGAAGTTGTCATTAAAATGGAGTGACATGAAGAAGGACTATGAGAAAGAAGGAGGAGGGAGAAAGACTGAAGCTGCAAGCAGGAACAAAATTTTGTTGGACAACTGAGCTGCAATATGGTAATATTTACCTTAGGAATCCTAATAGAAGGCATGAGATTGACTCTATTTGACCATCTAGGCTTTGGGACATCATATATGCACTGAAAAGCTGGAACCTAAATGAAAACTGAGTTGTATCTGCATTCCATGTGGAAGTGTAGCATTGGAGGCATTTGACATAGATGCTCTCCCGTACAGCAGTGAGGGAGCTGAACCTGACATGCAGCCTAAAAAGCGTTTCACATGGTTTTCAGTTAACCATCAGTCTGAATAAAAGCTGAACCACAGTTTCAGGGATACTTTGGAATTACACTGAATTCATTTGGTATTAAATTTTCTCCAACTGCACCAGGTTTAGACTCTTATGCATCCAGGAAGTCCCATTAACAACCATGAAAAACATCTTCCTGCCCAGATCCAGTACTTGCCTCACACTGCTTGTATACAACGCTCAGGAAATGAGAGTATCTCCTCCGCATGTACTGGCCAAGCTCATACTGTTGTTGTATGCCAAGCTGTAGAAGTAACACAAGAGCGTAAGAAGCTAAAGAAATGTGCTACGCATCCATTCCTACAACCAAAAAAGAAAGCAGTAATATTTCATATTATTTTAATAAAGACCTTTTTCCTTTCCAAATTGAGGTAGGAAAGAAGACATGAGAAAATAGTAGTAAAGTTGCTGCATGCACAGTATTGGATAATGTTAGGTATGACGCTTGGTGGCTGCAGTTTTGTATTTTGCTCTATGGAAAGCTATGTGTATGTTTATCTGAGCTAGTGAGACTTAAAGCAGGCATAGAGATGTTCCAACACCATCTGTCTACTTTCTACTCTATTGCTGTCTCAGAGCTGATTAACTGGGAGTGCAGACAGAGCAGCCACCTGCCCATGAAGACACATCCAGGATATGAATCCCATAGAGTATCACCAGTGATTCCGCATGGAGGCTTACAGTTTTAGCCTGGGTAAGATCTAGTTTTTCCAGAATAGAAGACTTGAAGCAAAAGTCCTCCAAGCCTTCAGGCATTTTGCTGCAATAGGTAATTATTATCAACATTCTGAAACATTTGATTTTTGATTCTTGCCTATGTTCCCGACTTGCAGTCACTGGATCTTGTTACACTTTTGAATAACATTCACCATCACAGATTTCATTCACAGTTAAACAATAATCCATAAAATGGAATCAAGTCACTTTATCTCTGTGTTAAATTAAACTGATGACAGTTCTCCACCCTCACAGCAAAATGGGTTTTCCAGTCCCAACATTTTAGTAGCTCTTAGCTGAATATCTTTCAACCTGTCTACATAATTTTGTAAACACATGACAAATGAATCACAGAATCACAGAATCAGTTAGGCTGAGAAAGACCTCTGGGATCATTGAGTCCAACCTGTGACCTAACACCACCATGTCAAGTAGACCACGGCACTAAGTACCATTTCTAGTCTTTCCTTAAACACCTCCAGGGATGGTGACTCCACCACAATCACAAATAGTGTCCCTGTAATAGTCTCTGTATTGTTGTCTTTTTACTTGTACCTGGTGTTCCCTGGCCTAAATTAAAATATATTCCACTTTGCTCATGTAATCATTATTGTACACTGGGATCTCAAATACAGTGATTACTCATTGCTTCCTAAAGCAATTTTCTAAGTCATGGGATGAGAGGATAATGCAGGCTGAAAGGGGCCTCAGGAAGTCTCTAGTCCAACCTGCTGCTCAAAGCCAAGTCAGCTATGAGGTCAGACCAAGTTACTCAGGACCCACTGTGTGTGCGTGTGATCACCTCTTTCTCTTGCTGGAATTGTGCATCCAGTTTCCTAGGGTATATGTGTGGTTTAGGCTTCTGCCCCAACTTGCCAAATATGCATGTTGTTAACTCCTGACACCTGGGTCTTGAAGTGTTCTATGCCTTGGAGCAAGCTGGCATGGGTTGCTGAACTTGCATAGTGTTTATATGGAATGATTGAGTCACAGCTGAGTTAGGAAGCCTGTCTGTTACTCCTGTTTCTTCAAGGGAGTTGACATGAGCAGAAACAGGCCTGATTTTACTTTGGAGATCAGTTTTGCCTCCTAAGAATGGTGGGGAAGAGGAACCACTCAGGCAGTTTGTTCTATTCTGATTTTGTTGGAGACCTGGCAAGTTCCCCTAGGAGAGAGACCCACTGACATAAAAGTGTGTGTGCCTAACAGAGAGACACACCTCACAATCTGCACTGTAGCCATGTATCTGGGACAACCAGACTTCTGGCACTTCTAAACTACTTCAGGGAGACTGCCTGGTTCTGAGTGCTGGGCAAATAACTAGCAGCTTTTTCCATCCAAATAACATATCTTGAGGAAAAAGGAATGAAGCACAAGCACACAGACATAGTGGGTCCTGCCAGTGGGAGGGAAGCAGAAATATTTGGGCAGCCAGTGCCCAAATATTGCCTTACAGTCTGATAGTACAGTTCACCCTTGGCTTCATTTGTAAGAGGTGGGAGCTAATAGATATTACAGTCAAGGCAGGCACAGCACCTGTCAGATACTGTGGCTGCCTCAGCTGCTTCTGGTTACTACCAACAGCTGATTCCACAAGCACAGCACCTGTCAGATATGAGTTTTAAATCAACTTTCCTGAGCATAGCACAAGAAAAATTTCTGCTAGTACTGATCTTAACAGTTCATGAGTAAGGGGCACTCCTATTCAGCAGAGATTGAGGGAGGGGTGTGTCTGTAAGCACTTCTATAACCTTATGCTACTGATGGTTAAAGCTTCCTTATGGTCTCAGATGAACTTAACACTCTCTATGACTACCTGAAAGGTGCTTCTAGCCAGGTGGGGGTTGGTCTCTTCTCCCAGGCAACAACTAGCAGAACGAGAGGACACAGTCTTAAGCTGCGCCAGGGGAAGTTTAGGTTAGACATCAGGAAAAAATTCTTCACTGAAAGAGTGATTGGACACTGGAATCATCTGCCCAGAGAGGTGGTGGAGTCATCATCCCTGGTTGTGTTTTAAAAAAGACTGGATGTGGCACTCAGTGCCATGGTTTAGTTGATGAGGAGGTGTTATGTCATAGGTTGGACTTAATGATCTTGAAGGTCTTTTCCAACCTATGCAGTTCATTCTATAATTCTGTGAGATGGTCACCAGTGCCTGGCTCCTCCCAGAAGACCCTAGTCTGCCACCAAAAATCTCAACATATGCTGATACTGAACCAAAACACGCTGGCTCAGTTTCATTTAAAATTAGTGAGTGCTGTTGCTGTAGTTTCGTAGTAAGCTCTTTGGCTGTCCTTAAGTGGCAACTTAATAAGGGCTTTCTCCAAGTGAAAGCAAAGTTCCAACCCCCAAATAACACACCATCTTCCAATATTTCAGTATCTTGGCCCAGGTAAAAAAACTCACCTTGGTAAGTTGGCCATATCCCTGTTGTCTTGCAATTTCTTTGTGCTTAT
Source organism: Pachycephala philippinensis (assembly GCA_013397055.1). Classification (NCBI taxonomy): domain Eukaryota; kingdom Metazoa; phylum Chordata; class Aves; order Passeriformes; genus Pachycephala; species Pachycephala philippinensis. Next base: position 1,076,576 of record VWZT01003234.1, on the reverse strand, counting down.
CAGTTGGAAAAAACTCCTGTGGGGTATGATCACCATGGCGAAATACCTGATAAAATAGACAAAATTGTTTTTGTGTTACTGGTATTTTTTGTGGTGATTATAACTAACTAGGGTAGTCACAAGGAATATGTAATGACAGTGAGTACTGTATCTGACAGATGATAAATATATTAATGGTGCTTGCCTTAAGTCTAGATAGCTACATTTCCTGTTTGATTTTTTTAGACAAATATAGGAGGTTTTTTTCTTGGTGTATGAGAATAAATTAGCTCAAATAAAATTTTGCAAGTTATGAAACCTACAGGATACCCTATTATATTTTAAAGAGGTTTTATGTATTGTAGAAGGTATAGACCACAATATTAAGTAAACAGAAAATAAACAGAAGCATGAAAGTAGTTTTGCAGAAATATTTGAATATTAATATTTTGGTATGACTTAGTTGGAATTCAAAAGGAAAAATCCCAAACTATTACTTGAGATAACAGTTATGTGGCTGACTGCTGTGAAGTTCTCGTACTTGGCAGAAATTAGCCTTAAAAAGTCCTATGTTGGCTTTTTCAGCACAAGAAGTGATAAACGTGTTATCTAATATGTAAATACAGGCTAAACTGTTACTCTGAAAACACTAAACCTGTTTTGGAATTTCACTTCAGATAAAAGGTGTATTTATACAGCTACATTGGATTTTTTTCATTCCTATGATGAATTCTTTGCTTCATATGCTTTGCAGCATAATTCCTGTAGATATGTGCCATATAAGTCTAAAGTTTTAACACCAGATTTTTTTTTATTTCTTAATCCAAGCAAGGAGAAATGAAATCAAAAACTGCAGCACAAAAATGATACAAATTATGTACAAGCATGTGTGATGTTCAGAACAATATTCAGGCTTCCTGCAAACAAATGGTATTTCATAATCATTGCAAATAGCATTAGTTTCACAGCAGTGGTTTCAGTGTTGCTTGTTCAATGTCATTGTCCACTTGTTTATGTTTCACATACTGAAATTTATTTTGCACGTTAATCCATTGAAACCGCTGGAAAAATGGAAACTCCTCCATGGTAAAGAGGGTTTTTGCACAGTTGGTATTTAGTTATGAAATCCTCTTTTACATTTTAAAACAGAATCCTGTGTTATTTCTCTCTTAGTGCTATAAAATAAGCATTCTATATCCATCCAGAAAGTAAAGTTCATCTAGGAGTGCACAAAGGAGATAAAATTATGAAATCTTATTTAAAATTGAGTTTGTGTTTTTTTGTTTTTTTTTTTTTTTTGACAAAGCAATAATGAATTTTGGATATGCAGGAAACATTTAAATATTTGAAAAGGTGCCCCCTCCTCCCTTCCCCAGAGTACAAGAAGAGCAGTAAGTGACAGGTTTTGAAGAAATTCCATTTGCCCATACTTACTATGGACACAAACTTCAGTTTTCTTTTAGCTGTTGTTTGGTGAAGAAAGATGCAGAAAAGGCAGAACATGAAACACAGACTCCAAATTCCACAGACCAGCTGCCTTGCTCTCATCCTGAGGGTAGCTTTCGGCTACTTTGCGCACCAAGGTCCCTGGCTGGATGTGGTGATATAGTAGATATGTGGCTCAGAGGGGTGGAGTCAGTTGTGCTTAGTGAAGTTTGAGAGTGGGCTGTGAACTTGTCTCCTCCTGCCTCTCTCCCCTTCTAGGGTTAGTGCTTTTCAGGGAACTTGTGAAATGAAAAGCGTATTTCACATTTGTACTCGATTTCTGTGTCACATGTATAGCGTGGAGTGAAATCTCTGAGCCCTCTAATTCCTGCCCCTGGCACTTGCAAGGCAGGTGAATGTAAGGAACTAGAGGTTGCCTTCTATTATTTAAGCTAGGATTTAGTATGGGTCAGTCAGCCTTCCCAAGAATGAAAATGCTGTGGATATCTTACTGTATGCAAAAGAGCTCCTAAACCATCTGCATTCCTGGTGCTCATAGTCTTCTCTGAACACTTTGTACTAGAAGGCTTGAAGGAGCAGTGCTAACGAATGTTCTTTTATAAAGAATCTCTGGACTTTCTCTGTATTTGGCTGTGGTTTGTAGGAGGAATAAGCAACAGAAGGTTTTGTTGCAAAGGAGCAGGAATAAGCCTAAATTCATTGCAAAAAATATAAAGATACATGAATGAACTTTTTATCTCCTCTGTAGATTGAATCTATCTCTAGTGGCAAAGCATGTGGCACTGTTTTCTAGAACTATCCCCCAGAATTTCATACAGTTAGATAAATTTTTTATTTTCAAATTTCTCTTGCTGCAAACGCTCTCATTGTTATTGCATGCATATATCAAGTTGTTTCTGTCGTTTCCCCAGTATATTTTAAATCAGAAAAAAATCTAGCTCAGAGACACCATTGCAAGATATAGGATTGATCTTGCAAGTTATTGATCTATGTTCAGTCCAATTCATGTGTTAATGAAAATCCTGTTAATATGTTAAAACTTAGGTGATTTCTTAGTCATCAAAAGCTCTCTGTAAGAATTTAAAAGAAATTACTGAAAAAAAAATCAGCATGTTGCTACCCAAAAAGGTTATGTAATCTCAAGCCAGTTTAAGGCACATAACAAAACTTTTCTTGTGATTATTAGATATATACTTGTCTAGGGGGATCAGTTCTCCTTCCTAAGGTACTGATGTTGTATCTTTCACATCTGTCAGAGCTAAAGAGATTCCTCTGTGAAACATCCAGAGGTCAGACTTTCATTTCTGCTTTTATGCCTGACAAATTTCAGAGATTCAGAAATAGAAAAATGTGAGAAGTTACCCATATTTATTGAGAAAGAAAATACCTTTCTTTTTTTTCTTTTTTTTTCTTTGGAGGCACCTGAGGGGACATATGGGTCAACTGATTAAAGCTATTCACACCCTGTACATTTTCTTGCCTCCACTGGCTGTCATACCTCAAAAATTTTTCTGATGAGTCTGTGTTTTGGTGTTTCTAGAGAACATGGCATCAGACACTACTCCTAAAATACACTGCTCTGCTAGACAAGATTTTTAATTAGACCCACTCAGAAAAAATAGGCAAGTTCTCAGAATTGCAAGACTCCATTCAGGTTCTTCGTATACTGTAGATATATCTAGGAGGGACAATGAATCTACAACAGGAAGAGAAAGATTTGACTTTCATCTTTTCAAGCATCCATTGCCTCACACTTTCTGTGAGACTTCTGTAACAAGTAAGGTGAAATTTGAGTGGAGATGATAAAATATTAGTGTAAATATTGGTGTAAAATATTAATGAAATGTGAAAAAATATTAGTGTTAAAGCTGATATGAGCTTTCTTTGGTCTGATCTTGATGCTTCTAATTCTATGAGAAGAGACATGTAGAGGGCTGGAATTGTTTTAAAGCACACCATGTTGATTAACTCTGTTCCTGTTGAAGGTCACAGAGGGAGAATGAAACCCTGTGCTGTGCCATGTACTGGTGTTCCTGAGACTGAAAGTCTAGAGAGTAGATGGAGCTTTTTGGCAGCTTTTACCTGCAGAAATTCCTTGTTGCAGGTGGTGAGAGGTGTGAAAACTATAGCTGTTTCAAAGTCAAGGTAACTGCTTCTTTAATATGCTTGCAGCCTGTGTTAAAGCAACAGCTGAAGGTGGAAGAGGAGAAGATAATGATAAAGGTAATAACTGTACCTCTCTCACTTCCTTGGGAATACAAAGGAAGATATATGAGGTGTAGATCACATGCCTTTATCTTACCAATAAACTTGATGAAATATTTATGGGATCATGATATACATAATATTATTAAGTAAGTAAAAGTACAGCTTTGTGTTGTGTTCTGTACTGTGATATCTGAAGACTGTGTTAAGAGATGCTGCTGGATCTTTGACACTGTTGAGGAAATACAAATGTTCATTAACAATGCTCCAGTGCTATAAAATTGTTTAATGGTTTAAGTGCTATTATTGTATTTGAAAGCTTATTAATCCAAAGAACAAAATTTGACCCTCTACCCCCAAATTGCAGTGTGAAGAATCCTTTCCAGGCTGTGATGCTTACCCCCTCCCCCAACTTTTAAGTGTAGGGTTAAACCTGCTTGGTATGTAAACACAGTGTAGGATTGGACTTGCAGCTTGAGGTGCTACTTCTTCATTGACAATGGAGAAGGGTCAGAACTGGTTGAAGATACAGTGATAAGCATGTTAGAAGAAGACTCCAGTGTAGAATTAGTGCGGGGAGAAGAAGGCAGGTGGAGGAGGATTTCAACCTTCCCACCCTGCCTCCCTTTCTTCCTCCTCCCTGAAACAAGTCCTTAGTGGGATTGTTATTCCAGCCTCTGGTGTTGAAGTCGTGACTCTGTGGCTTCTGTAGTTTTCATGTCCATGTCCACTACCATGACATTTCCTCATCTTCTTTTCTTAGCTCCAGTCATATCAGGGCTGCATATGTCAAGAGAGTTCAAGGTTTGCTCTGGTTTACAGTGTAGCTCTTTGTCTCCTGCTTACATGCTTTGGTTAAATGATGAAGAAAAATGAAGGTATCATTTCTTCAGCTGCGATAAACTAACAGTCAGAACAAAAAAAAAACCCAACTCCAAGCCACTTGCTTGATAGGTAAATAGATAGGAATCAGCTGCCTTTATTTGGCTAATGCTTAACACAGACTTCTTCGGTCCTTTATGCTGAGAAAACAAAGGCATGTCGTGTCACCATGCCTTACCTCAGGGACACATTACCCCCGCCTCAAAAAGAATTCTGTCCCAATCAGATACACATTTTCTGTTAATGATTTCTGTGCTGGCATGCAATAATACTCTTTTCTGAACATTTTCAGACTGAGTTAGAAGCATGTCCAGCTGCTTTGAGGAGTTGGGTTAAGACTTGTTATGAGTATGAAGAAAATGGAGCACCTTTGTCCTGCAAATAAAGTAATTTTCCCTGGTAGCTGGGGCCCTTAAGAACTGTGCATGATATCCTTGTTACTGCTGGCAGAATACATCGCTTGTTGCCCCATGTTCTCTGATCCTTCCTTGAATTGCAGCAGAAAAGAGGAGACAGCAGGCGGTGTTGGGACTTGTAAGGAATACGGCTGTGGTTGTTCTCAGGCCATTTAATGTTCTAGGCAGTTGCCTTTTCTTTGGGTTCAAAGCTGCACTCTTGATGTCATCTGAAATAAAGTACTTTTTTTGCACAGTGGCCAGCTTCTTCTCCATTACACTAATGGAAATATAGAGTAACTGTTTAGAAGCTGATGAACTTATTCCAGTATATTTTCCTTGAGGTTTACACAGCCATTCTTCCACTGATGATGTTCTCAGCATCTTCATCTGGAGTTTTGCTAGACTGTAAAACTCCCTTCTCTCAAATATGAGCACTTTCTCTCCAGCTGTGATTAATCAACTTTGTGGTCATAAAGTACACTGACATGGAGGAGTTGCCGATTAAGATGCAGTTTGGTAGTTGTGTTTTAACAGATGATTACTATAATATCAGAACAAAGGGATTTAGCTGGCAGTATTCCACAGAATGGTGGTGCTTGTTTTGGTCTTGGGCCATCAGTGAGTCATAAACCCGAATTTTGTGCAGTGTAAAATTCCATTATTCTTTTTTTTCCTAAATTCCATGAACAAATCCAAGTAACCTTGCTTGAGTGTAATGGATGGCTGTATCCCATAACCAGACTGCCACTGCAGGAAAGAAGTAAGGTTTGTAGCAAATGACTAGGAGGTGAAGGCCTTTACACCACTGACACTATCTAGTCATTTAGACTTGCTACTGAGTTGTGTGGACCAACAGGATCATGTTGTTTTGACAATGAGAGATGAAATATTACTCGTACTGAAAGAACATTTTCTTCCAGACAGCCATTGCCACAGCTGTCTAGCTTGGGCATAAAGCAGAAGTGTTTCATGCAGGTGCTGACATCAGTCCAAACAACCTCCCTGTGTGTAATCAAGCATCAAGCTATTGTCCTTGTGCACCTTAGAATACCTGAGGGGTTTGGGTTGCTGCTTTCTTTAAATTTTAATAACTATATTTAACTTGGAGGTAGGCTACAATAACTATGATTAAAGCAATTGTTCTGCTCAGCTGGAATGATTTCTGATCATGCCCTAGCACAATACTGCAAGATTTGAAATGCAAATATGTGGGAGGGAAGAAATGTTCTTTCAATAACTTTTTTTTTCTATTGGAATAAAAAACAAAAAGTCCTTTATAAATATACCAGCTGAGGTAAAATATAGGGCAACAATTTCTCATAAATATTGTATCTTTCTGGTAATCAGTTTCATTGACCCCTTTGGATAATTTACTTTTTGGTACTTAAATCCTGAATTAGTAATGAAGAATTAATAAATTAGCTGTTTTTTCAGAGCTATTTCCTCCCCCTTGCCCTTTCTGTTCTGTTCCTGTGCTGTTATCATCCTTCAGGGTCTTTGGATTCTTGGAGGTTTTGGTTATATTTGCTCTTCTTCATTTTAATCAGTAAAGCATTTTATGCTAGGACATAGGCAGGCTTTCATGGCACATTTCAATCAGATGTTTTTTTGAGAAGCTGGTGATTGATTTAAATATTGCCACAAACGTTTCCTGAATGAAACTGTCAAACTGTTAAAATGAATGACTGTGCTTTTATGTCACTACACTGTGTTTATTAATACTAACTAGACTGCCCGGTGGTGGTGTTACTTCAAAGCTTTCCTTGGCATTTCCAAGGAAATTTGCATTGACTGTCAACATGACTGTTAGAAACAAACAGTATATTTTTCCCTTTAGGTCATATGTCCACTTTCTCTCACTTTAAATCAAACTAAAATAAATACTGCATATCAGGGTAATAGAAATTTTCAAACTTTCATTTAATTTAGAAGTGACAGTGAGTTTGTTCTCTCAGGCATCTTGAGCAGCCTGAGAAAAGTACCTCAAATAATGTCCCGTTTTCTTACCTACTATAATGTTGTGTTGTCCATATTTGTCTTCACAGACACAAAAGGCGTAAAATTGCCTTTTGCAGAAATATGGGACAAACTATCCAGAGGGCAATAGCTAAAATGATGAACAGGCAAAATTGCACTGACAATCACCCTGTTGTTTTGTTTTGGGATAGGGAAGGGAGAATAAGTTGTGTGTGGGTGTGGTAATAGCTTCAAGGACCCAATTTCATAGAAAAAGAAGTGCCAGTAAAAGGAAGATGCACCTAAAATCATGCAGGGAATTGGCCAAGGCCTTTCAGAGCTGCTGCCACTGCTGAGACAGATTAATGTTACCTTGAAATGCTGATAATTCTTGGAAACAACAAAGCTACCCATTATTTAACAGCTTAGTTGATAATTATAATGTGGGTTTAGTTTTACAAAGTGTAGGTTTATTGGTTTGATTTATAACATGGTGAGCTTTCCAAGGAATTGGGAAAAGCGCTACACTAAGTACAGAGTGCTTTGATTTTTTTAACCCAGACAAAGTACCTTGGATAACTGTAGCACAGCCAGGCTATTCCAATGATATAACAGACTTGGGCTTTGGTAGAAGCTATTTGTTTAAATGAGACCAAAAAGTGGATAAGCATGTTTAATGCTTCAGGTAATGGGAAAAAATGCTACCCAAAGGAATCCTGAGTTTAAAAGATACATGGTTAGATTCATGTTCTGATTTACATCAGTAGAAGGAAAATGGTAGCCCACAAAACAAGCTTCCTTTTCATTTACAGTTCGCCAAGCAGGATAGATTTGGTCAACATTCCACATGTGATTCTTCACATGTTTTCCACACACACTAAATAGTGAATAATTCATAACATACTTTCAGTTAAACTGTGAATCTCTTCAGCTTGGATCAGAGTATTGTCTAAACTTAATTTAAAACAAACAATGAGAAAAATACAATAACATGAAATGAGAGTTTATTTTAGTGCAAACCAAAGAAAAACTGTATGTCTAAACCCACACACAAACTAAGAAATACTACAATAGCTTGAAGAATATTTGCCTTTATCTACAGGCACCTCAGATAAATATTTCACAAAAGTATATTGCCATCTAGTGTTAAACTCTCTCCTGTTCATTGTACTTTGGACCATTGTAGCTGCAGTAGGTTCCTGATGGACACTTTTGGGAGAACCATTGGAAATCCCATAATGTGTGGAGAAATGCAGAACAGCATTACTGCAGCCAGACATCGAGAATACAAGGCCACATTTCCAAATTTAAATAAAGATTACATTCAATCATTTTTCACTCCTATATTGAGGGCTGCTGGCAATATAAATGTACCTACCAGAAGTTAAGAGTTTGTTTAAGTCACTGTCTGGTTCTTCTTTCAACACTGTGAGAAGTGGTTAAAAAACAATGCAGTGATTTTTATATACTTGTGTTATCAGCTCTTAAATAATTTTCTCTTTGTATATTTTCATCTGTGTTGTTATAGGAGTTCAGTGAGAGAGAGAGGCTTTAGGATTAGTTTTACAAAATGAGAGAATTTGAGTGGTCACAAGGATCAAGCTGGGGTAATACAGTTTCTTCTTCTTTTCACATAGTTTTTGGTTTTTTTTTTTCTCCTCTATGCCCCTCATTTCTCAGTTTTACTTAATGTGAAAGAAATTCTGTATGTTTTATTTTTGATGGCATTCAAAGATGACATAGCTTTCACGTCTCTTTTTATGTGTTTTCTCTTTACTTTGAACTCACTTGATTCATAGCAATAACTTCCAGAAGCTGAAGATTAGAACTTTATCAGCTGGTTTGAAACATTGCCTTTTAAAAAGAACTTTTACCTCTATGACATCCTGCTTTATAGCTGTATAAACCTTTGCTGTACTTCAGTGATTGAAGCTGTAATTTCCTATCTGTATGATGTTATAAAAGAAAAAAAAGGCATTTTCACCTAGAAACAGTTTAAAGAAAGCTCCAATATATCCAGCAATGCTGCCTTCTCTGTTAAGACTTTTTTTCAACTGATGGGAGGAAACAGTTTTCAACCATCCAGACTAATGTATTTGCATGGAACCATTTGCCAAAAGTTGTCGGGTAGGCAAAGAAAAGCCAAAGGGAGAAGTTTACTGTACATTTCATCATCTGCTCACCTTGGAAAGGTAAAAGTAAATATGGAGTTTTATTCATTTCTAACCATGTATGTGTGTATGTACACGTTAACTATTGGACTCCTAATACAGCTGGTTTCTTTTCATCCTGAGAATGAGCAACGAAGAAGCGTAAGAAGCATTCTTAAGTCTATAGCAGGTGTAGGTTCTGTGCTTGCACTTGGACGGAAGTGTCCAAGTCAAGTTAGCAGCCTCTCTTGTGCTTGCTATTTCGACTAAACCATTTTAAGGAGCTGGTTTGGTTTCAGATTAAATTTTGTTTGTTGTTGGAAAATCATGGCTGCAATTGAATTTTTTTTCTCATACACTACATATTCTGTTTTCTTGTCTTTGTCTTTTGAGACATAGCTCTGATCCTTACTTGCTCTTTTTCAAGTAACTAACATTTGTTGATTGGTAGGTTTGTAATTTCTGGCAGATTTCATAGCACTTTCACCACCTCCTGTCAATAACGCTCGAAGAAAATTACTTCCAAGATGTTTCTTTACTTTTTTCCCCTTCATTATCACCTTGTGAAGATAAAGGCAAATATTCTTCTAAATATTCCCCCTGCTGTTTAAATTTTAGTTTGCTGGAAGCAACATTTTGGAATTCGTATTGGATGTCTTAGTATGGCTTTGATCTATCTCTAAACCATTCAAGAAAATCTGTATTTTATTGAAATCACTGTATCACACACATCAGGTTTTAATAATAACAAAAGCAATCTTAGACATTTTGGGAAATTGCAAGTAAATGCAGTTTGGGAAATTATATAAATTGTTTCCCTTTAAGAAAATGGGAAAAGGAGATATACCATCGGCAGAGGTCATTATGCATTTCTAGTTGAGTTACCATCCATCTCTAAACCCATGAGACAGTCACAATGTTCTGGGACATACCTGTGTTCTACAATGGCTCCAAATGTATTCTGTAAAGTAAATGACACTGCTATGGAATTACATCAGTGGAACACTGCAAAAGTATGATACAAATTTTGCAATGCAGTTTCAATGCATTTTGACTTGGCTGTTTTGTGCATTGGATAACTGAATTTCCCCTTCCTTTTTGGTTACCTGTGGACAGAGATTGTTGCTGCCTTCCTAAAGGTAAGGTAAGAAAGGAGATGGCCAAACTCCCAGTCCCCTGAGCCATAGACTGAGATTTTCCTATGGCAAAGAGCCAGAAGATGCATATCTCAGAGATTTGAGAGTTCTGGGAGTATTTCAGAGGGAAGGGACAACAGCTCCTCTCTTAGGATCACACACTTTGCTGGGAGAAAAAGTAGAACAAATATGCAGCTGTTTCTCAGCACTCTTTGTGCCAGAAGCTTTGTTGGTTTGTTTCTTCACATAGTCAAATATTTGGACAAACTTTCACCCTTTATGTTCATTGTTGTTGATTAAAAGATGAAGTTTTGACCTGGGCCCCTTTGTTGCTAATAAATATATTGATTCCTGAGGACCAAAACTTTTCCTTCATGTGAACATAGTCCTGCTGCATGAAGAAATGTCAGTCACATCAGCAGTGTGAAAGTTCATTGGAAACTGTGACATCTCCAATTGTGAAGCTGTGGGGAAAACTGTAACATCTTCTGCTCAGGAGAGAAGGATTGTTAAATAAATGGCTATTACAATAGCCAAGGACTTAAGCAAAGGAAAGGTCATTTTAAGCACTTGGTCTTCATAACACTCTGGCCAGATGAATGGCTGGGAGTGTATTTTGGTTAGACTGGCTCAAGTAAATGGAAATCATAACAGCTGTTTAACAAAATGCTGAGTTCCCGTAACTCCATTTTCATAGGAAAAACTCCAGCTAAATGACAAAAAAAATCAGAGCACTTGAATAAAGTATCAGTTCATCTATGAAGACAGCTATAAACTTGGGTTGGATGCTGAGACAGGACAGGTGAGATTTGTGTGCTATAAAATAATATAAATTGCTGCATACAGAGAGTTTGTGCAGTGCTTGAGATCTTCCTCTTTATATTAGTCAAGAAATTGTTAACAAAAGCTAGATGAGAGGGTAACTCATAAATCAACAGTTCCATCTTACAGTTTGTCTGATCTCTGTTACTAATTCTTTCCTAATTTTAAAGTAATGTTAGATGCATCTGACAAAACTAGTCTAAAAGTGCTTTCTATTTACAGTTGGTAGTAAAATTAAACTGAGCCAAAAAACCCACTGGTTTTGACTACTTTGCTGTTTGCGACAGCAATCTTTCCTAGAAAAACCAAGGACCTTCTTTGGATAACTAACACAGCATGAAATTGAGGAAGAAACATACTTTTTTTAGCAGTGCATTTTTTGTACTGTGTCTCTTTTTCAGTGTATATTTCTAATCTCATCTGTGAGCCAGCTATAATGTCTAAATACACGTGCTGTGCATGCCCACAAACACACACATGCACCCAAACGATTGGTCTCCAAAAGTTTCAGTGAACTGCCTTGCAAGGAATTGTAAATTGTTTTGGTGTGTTGTATAGAAGCATCTGATGATTACTTGCTTCAAATCCTGACATCTCTGATCTGTAAAACATGTTTTTTTCTACTGGGCTTCTCACTCAGGGAGCATCAGACTGCCTTTAATGTTCTCTTCCTGGGTAAACAAAACCAGGTCAGATTTGTGTTGTTCTTGAATTTCAGTGAAAGTGGGGCTGTGTGATATCATACGTGAATCTTCTCTCTTTTTGATGATTACCGTGTGCAGTACAAAAATTAATATTCACCTTATGTCTTTTTAAGAATCACAAATTAATTAACCAATGCATAATTCAGTGAATTAATTTTCAAGTTCTGAAAAACATGCATATTCTGCTGTACTGCCTTAGAGGTATATTTAGGCTTAGAAAATCTTCACTGGACACATACAGTTATGAAAGGTGTATTTCCTGCCCCGAGGAGCAAACAAATGCAACCCATAAAGAAAAAGATCTAGTCTGGTTAATCTGATTTTACCCTTTTGGTCTTTTGTGCTCTACATCATTAAATTACATGTAGTTGTCTCCTCTTTGTAGTATTAAAAATAATACTGCAAAGTCAACAAACTGTTCATGTTTCTAGAATTATTTTCCAGGATTAACATTCAAATAATGAAAAGAAGACCAAGCAAGCATAGATTTCCTGTCAGTATTTCAATTACATGAAATATTCTGTACTAATTTATAAAAGATTATATGGGGACCTCAGTGATTAAAGTAATTTGGATAAATTATATAGTGTGCTACTATTTGATCCAAGCAGTCATCTTCTTTTCATGATTTTTAGAGGAAAATATTAGGATTTCGGTTTCATCCATAATATGTACTGCATATAAATGATGAGGGTTACCCTGGGAGAAATTCTTCCTTTGAACTTGCCAGCATAAAATAGAAGCATGTCTAGGGTAAACTTGAAGAGGACAGCAGAAGCACATACTTGTAGTATAATATGTAACAGTGATTATCTGATTGAATGTTTTAATTTCTTACACAGAGCTGCAGCACAGCAACTGTGTTACACTGAAGGAGATGGAAATGACTGCTATGAGACAAACTGCGAGTCTCTGGTAGTTAGTGCAGCATTTGGATGGAATACTACTACTAAGATAACCAATTTTTTTATCTCCTACTGCATGCCAGATTGAAAAGTCCGCATGTCAATAGTATTTTGAAAACTGCCTTATGTTGGTCCTATAATTGAACAAGTGTTTCTTTTCTAACTTATTTCTTTTCTTTTCAAGGATAGTGTCCTTCCTGACTATGGCAGAGTATCTGACAGGTCCTAGCACTATAGAAATTGCTGTTGTAGGTTGTCCTGAAGTAAGAGCAGCCTTCCAAATGGCAAACTACTCAACCCTCCTTCTTTTCACAAAATAACCCCACCAAACAAAAAAACTACCAAGAATGAGAAAGTAAAAATCTCTCTGAAGTGCTGCCCCTTTCTGAAGTCCTTGCAATTGTAACCTTTGTGATTTCATGCCGTATGTGACCACTTTTCCCTGTGTCCAATGGGACCCATACAACAATCTCATCTTGCTTACAGCACCTCTGTAGTAATTTTCAGCTTTTTGTAGCCTATTCTATGTCAGTACAATGCACATCTCAAAGCACCAGCTCGACCTGTGATTGTTTCTCAGACAAATGTTCTATCAAAGTGAAATATGCAGTTTCCAGAAGGTGAACAAAGTAACATCAGTGATTGTCTGCTGGACACTTACATGGGCCTTTTATCCACAAGACCTACGCACTTTTCACATTGGCTCTGAACTGTGACTAGAAGCAACAAACCTGTGTTTGTGTCACTAAAATGACACAAAATTAGGTAAAGCATCCAAGCTGTTGTTCCTTAAACCATCCTTCGTTTGAAATCCACTGAATCCAAAATGACCCACCTTTGCAACTTTTGCATTGCCAGCTTTGCATTGCATACTCTAAAAGATGGAATTGCCTGTACAGCAACTCTGCAAACCAGAGTGGTCTGATAAGATTGGATCAGGAGGTTGCTTTGTGAAACTCAATGGCATTGCCTGGCCAGTCTCTGGTTTTCTGGTGAAAAAAAGAAAAAAAATTAAGGAGCAGGTCATCTCTTCTGTTTTACTACTCTTGGCATGCTCTGTGTTTTGCAATCTACTGCAGTGACACTTCTGGTTCATGCCTTTGGTTTCACAGCTGATGTACTCGACAGGTAAGGTTTTCACATGAAATGAAGTTAACTAATATTCAACCACTGCACTGAACCACAACAGACACTGTACCTTTGCTCTTTCTCAGCCTTGGAATATATATTCTCATATTGTGTTATCTGTGGGCTATATCTGGTCAGCAGTATTGGTTGATAACTTGAGGGCAGAAAGAATGGATGGATAGCACTGCGGTATTTTCAGGCAACATTTGATGAGAACCCAGAGGGAGCTGAGGGAATTTTATATTATTTATTACTCAGGGAAACTCAGCCAGAAGAATGAAAGTTCCTGAAGAATTTCTTTCAAATCTTAGCAAAAAGTGTTAAATGAAGATATCCAGACAAATAATGAAGTACAGCACCCAGAAAAGGTGACCTCCATGACAGACCACAGTCTTTTTTTAAAGTAGGACAGACAACACTTTTGGCGAAAGTGTCAAAAAAAAAAAAAAGGTATTTAGTGACTGTAAATGAGCTGAGATGATACAGATTTTTCTGCTTCAACCTCACAATCCTTATCCCTAACTAATACTGAGTTTTTCTCCCTGTCTAAGTACAACTTTAAGGTCTATTTCTGGTCTTTTGCTTCTTTCTTTGCATCCAGAAAAGACACTGCAATGCTTCCTAGTTCATGCTTGGCTGCCATGTGGAAATATCTCTGTTTCACTGAGCTATTTTATCTGTATTCATCATTGTTTCAAAGCCTTTTTTCTCTTTGTTTGTTGATCCTATTAGCATAATTTTTTTCCAGCTGAAAACCATCAAACAATTACTTTGTGAAAATTACTATGTTATAAAAATGGTCTCCTTTCCTACTGAATTGTAATACACTATTTGTCCTTGGGTTTGAATCATTAGTCAGCTGGTAAATTGGAGTCCCTACATTGCATTTCTCATCAGGCGATAGTGTAATGGACATGGAGCTGGGTTTTATGGCCACTGATATAATTTTGAAGCTTCCCAACAGCTACTAACTCCAACTTTCTCTCTTGAGAGGAGAAATAATTAATGCAGGTTGTAAGTAAATACGATTTTCATTTAAAAAACTAACAGGTTGGTCCTCCCCCTCATACACCTGTGAATAGAAACCCAGGAAGGGCAACAACTGCAGCACTTCTCCAACATTCCCGTATTACATTTTGAAAAGCTTTTCAAGTGATGATCACATCAAGATTGTCAAATTCCCATCACACATGCATCAGTTTCAGTTTATTCACAAGAAAATGAAGGCAAGAGGAGAGGTGATTTGTTCATGGATTCCCAGAAGATGAATGAAAAAGGTGGGATTTCAAAGCCAGGTATGTTGGCTCTCGGTTCTCTCTCCCATCATGATGCCTGTGTTGTGGAAGCTAGTATATTCTTTCTACCACATTTTTCCCTTTTAAAGCTACCCATATTTTCACTTGCTGGGAACATGACTTGTGTTCAGTCCTTTGATGGCTGATCCTGTACCAGAGAGAGGCCAAAAAGTTGAGTGATATTTCAATAAAGAGATATGTCTAGTGCTTTATACTTATTGTATAATACTGTGGATGAGTTACTTATGATTTCATCTCATCCATCCTATATTTTTTATCTTGGTTACCTTGGCTGTCAAACTGGGTGACGAAATTAATTTGCACCCACGAAACAATGATCATTTCATCCCCCTGAGCAGTTCCTCAGAGTGTTTCCACCTGATCTTGTGGGGTTTCTGTTTGTTGTTTTTGACTTTTATGTCTCCACATTGCTCGAGATACAGCTCTTTTGTTCTTTTTTGTATGGCTGAAGTACCCCTAGAGTGTCTGTGAACAGTGGTATTTTTATCACATAAGAGATCCACTAACTCTGCTTTTGCAGAAGTTGTATGCAGAGCTCCCCTCATCTCCTCTCACTTTTTTTCAAAGACTATACATTTCAACTCTATATGAATTATATTTCCTACCTGCCTCTTTTTAAATATCCTTCTTGCTTCTACATCCCATCTTTCATTTGTTTTATCACGTTCTGTTCAGCAGGATATATTTCAGAAACATTGCTGAGAGTAAAGTACAGCCAGATGAAAATCTAGTTGTAATATGCCTTATTGTTAAATGGCTTGTGTAAAAATTCAAGGGGCAAATCCCACAATCAGACCTATATTAACACAACTTTTTTCGAGACTAATAACAAATTTTGCTTGAATAAAGAGGTTTTAACAGTGATCAGGCTATTTCCAAACCATCCTTCTTTGCTTCTGTATTTTTCCCAAAGGACCTACTTCTCTTCACGGTTTCATTACCAGACAGACAGTTAAGGGGATTTTTTTTTGGGCAGTTTTGCTGGCTCTACTATTGCTCCTTCAGAAATACCCTTGTTTATCCCACTAAATCATCCTAAGACACACAACTCAGGAAAGTGGATTATCTTGGTGCTAAGGATGACTGTTTCAAATGGCTGGAATATCCTAACTGGCAATACTCATGGAAAATGAAGGGGCTCTTTTGTACCATAAATGAATTATTTTTATATAGAAGTGAAGTTTTCCCCATCATCTGTTGTGAATACATCTAAAAATATGTTTCTTACAGTTTATATTATGAAATATTCTATTTTCAGTAAGGTTCAAAATGCTTTACCTAACTTCTGCCACCAGGAAAAATTCCTTCTTCTCCTCTTCTTCTTGACTGCTGAGGTGAGAGCTTTCCAGGAAACAGAAATGAAGAAATACTGTGTGGGATTCTGGACTGAGACATTTTAGTTTCTTTAAGTTAGTTGGTCCAGACCTCTAAGAGATACTGGTAGAAGACCTGAAGAAGTCATTTAACAGGGTGAAACTGTGGAACACCAGGATTCAAGATAGGTTTTTATTCAAGATCAGAAATTCTACAGTTCTCACCAAGGCTCCCAAAACTGTTGCAGCAGGGATGAAGTGCTTACCAAGTTGAATTTGAAGCTTCTGGGTCTTTCAGACACAGTACTCTAGCACTACAAGCGTTTCCAATGCTAGGCCATTCCATCGTACAGTGTGTCCCAGGTCAGTGACCATGAAGTCCAATGCATAGTCATAAAGCCAGGGGATCCAACTTTTGATTTTCCTGAAGTCCACTGAGTCCAGGATATCCTGGCAAAGCACTACAGTATCACCCCAGCTTTTTTTTTTAAGTGAAATAAATTGTATTTCATACACAGAAAAAGTAACTACAACAACAATCACTAGGGTTATCATTGGAGAGGACTGTTGGTAATGAATGATGGAGTCCCAATACCTATGACAATATACTAAGAGTGGTAGAATAAGAAGAAAGGGTGTGGGATCAGAACTGCACTTTTTTTTTCTTTTTGCAAAGAACTAGAATGCAACATGTATTTTCAATAACTAACCTATATTTTCTCAGGATAACACACAGTATTTTCCATACAAGGTCTTTTCTGGTTGAGTTCTATCGTCTGTCATCCCAATTGCTGTACATAGGATGTGCATCTATAATTTCACAACCATTTTTAATGCCAAAACCTGTACAGAATAGTTCAGTGAAGAAGCATGTGTTTCTACTGTGGCTGAAATTGGCTCATAACACATTACAGTAATGTTCCTTCAAGAAATAGCTGGTGGAAGACTCCAATTCTTTGTTCTGCTTTGTGGCTCTTCTACTTTCTGACATTAAATTACTCAGGCAAGATGTTTCATTTGAATATCTATAGTATAAATTACCAGTGTTGTTCTTCCCTAGCATTTACTTGACGAATTAATTACCAATGCAGTTTTGTGCAGCCTGTGCATTTGCAAGGCTGTGTAAGGTAGCAGCTGAGGGTTCAGCTTGTATAAATTAATTATAGGTGCAATTGACCTTCTATGTAAGTGGCACATAGAAGATGCAGAGCCATTGTGTTTGGCTGTTGCTGCAAAGCACCTGCTCCTTGTGTTTCTGATTCAGTCAGTGTAATGAGCAGGATTTTAGCTGATAAGAGAGTGTGATGTCTTACTCTGGGAAGCAGAAGAACTAGAGAAGGGATGTAACACTGGAAGAGACTCTGCCTCAGGTGCCTCCATTACTTGATGCAGATGTGTAGAGAGACCTATAATCCAACTTTATTCCCATAGAGTATTGGGTTAAATGGCATCCTGGAGATGTGAGGACTGGCCTAACCCAGCTGCTATGGGGGAGGGCAGAGCTACATGGAGTTGTACTAACACTCCACTTGTGAGTGGCACTCACCAGTTGCTGGTACCTGTGAAGCCTCCTTAGCTCTTCTGATATATCTGCCTTTGGTCAATGAAAATGAGAAAAGGAGAGGACACGATGTAACTCAGCATTGGCTTAAGTTCAGAGAGGCATCTTCTTAGCCAACACTCACGATGCTTAGATTGTCCAGATACTTCAGTACTTTGCTGAATTAGGACTATCATTTGTCTACTTGTTTCTCAGGAAAAAAGTTTGGAATTTGTTACATATATAGTTCACCTGCTGTTCTGTTTTTTTTAGATTGAGAGAGGGGAAAGTTTTCAAGAATGCTTTTTTCCCTGCAGGTTTCATCATCTCCTGCTTATTTCTCAGCTGAAAGAATAATCTGTGAAATAAATTGGTTCCTGCAGGAATGATTATGCAACTCGGGATGATTTCAGGTAGGGAATAAATGAAAGGATCAGAGACTTCTGAAAGAGTAAATAGCTTGTAAAATTTCAGATGTCCTTGGCAAAAGTACATATATTGTGTCTTAGAAAAAAATATTTTCTGAGTGTAGCACTGCCTTCTAAGTGTTACCCAGAGCAAGAATTACAAATACAGACATCGAGATTATAGCATACATAAGCTTTTACAGTGACACCTGAAGTGCTGAAGACTGCTGAGGCAAAGTGCCAGTGGCATGCTCTGAGGATGATGTTTTATTAAAAACTTCGGAAAATTCTCTAGACTGGATGTGATTTCTAGGTACATCAGCATGAACTGGAGTAAGTTTCCTGGAGATAGTGGCATAGGTGGTTCATTGGTAGCGAGATGTGAGATGAGAAGCTCATCTTGCATGTATGAAGAACTCTGCACAGTTTTTCTTATTTTTCTCTCTCAATGTGAGGAAATTCTTTTCTCACTCAGGCATTTGTCTTTTCTTTACATCTTCCTTCTGGCTTCCTTTTCCTGTTCAAATAAGCATGACCCTAATTTGACAGGTATGAAAGTTTCTAGGTTTGTAATGGGGGGCTCAGGTTGGTGAAGCTGCAGAGAATCACCAGGGCTGGAAGTAAATTCTGGAGACTAGTTCAAACCCCTGTTTGAAACAGTTCAATCCCTCAACCTCTCTGTGCTGGTGTTTGACCACTCTGACAATATATTTTTTTTTTTAATGGAAGTTTCCTAAGTGCAGCTTCTGTCTATTGCTTTTCCTCTACCCACTGTGTAACTGCAGAGTCTGACCATTTCTGTACTCCCTCTCATCTGACAGTTGTAGACAACTCTTCTTAAGTCTGGACAAAACAGGCTCCTGACAGATATCCATCCCGCCTACCCCAGTCTAGCCCAGGACTCTACCTATTCTAGATTATAATTAACTGATGCTAAAAATGCTGTGTGAGAACTGGTAGTCTTTGTTTGTTTCAAAGACTGAGCCTAAAGGTGAGAAACTTAATATTATATTAATAGTCTCTGTTGGCTATTTTATTAGAATGCCACTTTGGAGTAAGTAAATTTCCATTTACTTCAGACTATTTCCATTCAATACCATAGAAAACAGCTAAAATTTTGCTGCTGAATTTAATGGGTCTAGGATTAAACATTCATATTACAGAAAGCTGATCTGAATGTGTTTTATATGTTTCTGAAAGGCTACCAGTGGGTGGCTTGAACTGGAATATTCTCAGACCTAATGCTCATTTGGATCAGGATATAGGGTCAAAGTTTAGGTGCTAAGCAAATGTAAATGTTGTGAATTTGGCATAGATGATGCTGGTTTGTCCTGATGTGCTACTGATTATTCATTCTTCTCACAGAAGTGAATGGTTTGGGCAATTCTGGGCTGTTAAATCAGCATTGTATCTTCACAACGTGTGGAAAGCCAAAAACTGGGAATTCCAGGTTTTGTATAGCAAACCCTCAAAAAACGCCAGCTGTGCACTGCTGATTTGTAGCAACCCTTTGGAGTGAACTTCTGTCCAAACAACATGCAGAAATCCTGGAAGAGCAGGTGAAGAAGGTTTGCCAAAGCTGGGTAAATTTGGACAAATGGTAAGTGGTTGTGGGTCCGTCTCTTTATCACCAGAGTTTGGATTGTACTTCAAAATGAACTTGGAAATAAATGGGGGGTGATATTTCTTCTGGGCATGTAAATCTAGATTTTTGTATAAACTGTGCATGGAGTTTGTTCAAGGGAAGAAATACTGTCTGATTTCCGTATGAAAGACCACACACATCAGAGATAAGTAAGCCCTTCAAAATCAAGACACATTTTGTGCCCTACTCTCAAAATGCTAATTCATAAAAAAGAAATGAAAAGTTCAAGTAAATTACTTTGAGCGTTTGGGAGAAAGATTTTCTTCTTGTTGAAGACAAACCCTTGTTTGAAGGGTTGTAGTTTCTGTGTCCAGATCTGGACTTGCAAATTGTAAGCACATGTGCAGGTACATGCAGTAATACATACAATGCAGTAATGTGGTAGTGTGAAGTGGTAGTATGGATCCCAGAGTCAAAAATACGATCCTTATTCTCTGTATCCTGGTGTTTCACCATATAATTTTTTAAGGAGGTTTCTTTTCTGAAAACTACATGGAACACTATCGCTGGATATTTTTAACCTTGTGGCCAGTTGCCAGTAATGATTAGTTGTAGGCAAAGAAAAGGCTGGGAGGTTTTAGCATTTGGTAAGTGATGAGAGGATAGAAAATAGCATTGGTGTGTCAGGACAGAGACAAGGAATCATAGCCAGGACCAAATCTTAATGTTCTCAACTGCTCTTTATGTGAGATATCTTAATTACCCCTTTGCTTTCTGTGTGATGAATTAACTATACAGCCCACAGCCTTCAGGAGAAGTCTGTGTGGTGACTAGGATGACTCTCTCACTTACCTCCCTTTGAGTTGATGACAACTCTTTGAAGCAATTTTGTAACACTGAGATTTTAGGTTTAATACCTGAAACTGCCAATTCTGGCTGGTCAGGAATAGAGTTAGGAATAGCTTGAGTTGGTGGTTACAACAGCAGGCCTGGCACAAAGCTCCTTAGCAGTCATCCATGGGGCTTTTCTGTGGGAATTCTGAATTTGGGCAACAGCCTCCAGAGTGACTGGTTCTGAGGGAAGCGCCTTGGGAGAAAACCCTCCAGCAGGGTTCTTGCTGAGGAAGCCTATCAATATAAGTAGTCTGAAATAAGTCTTCAACCTTCTTAAGAGTTTTGACCACCTCTAAAAGCCTGACCTAAATGGAAGTCAGTACTGCTGATAGCACATTGCACAAGAGGCCGCCTGTTTTGCACCATGTCTATCTTGAAGGCTGGAAAGTGATGTGCTCTTAGGGATGCAGGGCTTGTAGTCTACTGTGCATGTATCTCAGCCTAATGTTGCTCACTTTTAAAGATGCAGCTTATTAACGAAAATAGTAACAGTGGCCATGATCAAAATGATAAATGTATAAAGTCCCTTTTCTCTTACAGTCATGATTTGCTGCCATCTGGATTTTGTCACCCGCAGCTTCTCACAAGAATCATGCATTTAACACGAAGCTTGTCCTCAAAATGTTTTACCCCTTGAAGTGTTTAATTAAGCCTGGCTGTATCTGCAATACTGCCTTTACCTGTGCACTGTTTTTCACAAAGATGTTTTTTTGCTTCCGGCAACCATTCGTGTGTGGAATCATCTGTTCAATTATGTTTTATTTCTGAGTGTTTATGACTTAGTAGTGCTTGCTTATTTCTGAATTGGCTGTACCTGGTTTTTGTTTCTCTTACTAAATCCTATTTAACAGTTTTGAAATTACAGGTTCTAGCAGCAGTGAATGTATTTAATGTAAATACTTTGATATTCCCCCTTCCCAATCCTTTGTTTTAGTTGGAGCATATAGATGTTGCAAGTGTGGCAAAACTCCTGTGGTTTTGTCAGTGTGAGTTTCTAGCTTAGTGTTTAACAAGGAGGTACACAAAACTATGAAGGTGCATATTTCGCTGTAGAGAAGAGCTATTGAAGATTTTATTTTGAGCTCAACTATTTCAGGAGAAGTATTCCTCCTCACCTTCTCCATTTTTATCTTGGAGTTAGCTTTTGTTTAGTTAGCTAACCTGTCAAGCTAGTTTTGTGTGAGAATGAAGAAATACACTAAAAGGATTGTCATCTCATTCTCCTAACATAGGAAAACAATATATAACCACAAAAATTCAAGCAGCAAAGGGATCAAAAAGACAGACCAGAAAAAATCTGTTATATGTTCTCACATTCATGGGCTTCTATTACTGTTCCTTTTCTCTAGTTCCCATGAACATTAATGTCAGAAGTAGGAGTTGTGTGAATGGATAACACAGGCTATATTCCAGCTCTGCGGCAATTTTTTTTCTAAAGTGGTACTTGAGAGGATGAGGCTGTTAAGGATACTCCTGTAAGGAAGATGTGTAATGTTTATGACAGGAGGAAAAGGCTGTATTCTTTTTCTATAGGTATCTATATCAAATAATTCATTTTATTTTTGAGCTAGTATGGCCAAGAATTAATGTTCTGGAGAAATCTTTGCTGTATTTGTTATATCCCTGAAATGCTATTAAGCTGTCATAGATAACTACAGGATGTCACATAGCCTTTATATTTTACCCACTGGCTTTGGTTGTTTGGGTTTTTTTAATATATTTTATACTCTTGAATGCTTTTACCTGTCATGGTTCAGAGCTTTGATTTAAATAAATATTTAGGAGCCTAGATGCCTTCTCTTAAACTTTTTCAATCTCCATTGACTGGAAATAGATCTTTATAAGCTTCTTCAGTTTTGTTCAACAAGGACTATCTTGAGTAGAGACTTTTAATATTTCAGTACTTTTATCCTGTGAAAAACAGGCATACCAAAATATGTAATATACTATTAATTCACTGTTAAGTTTGGAGCAAAACTTTTGGAGCAAAATTTACACTGATAAATATTAATTTATGCAATCTACATTCTTTATGGGAGATTTTTAAAGACCTTATAAATGTTATGCTTTGTAGATAAAAATTTGGAGATTGTCACTGCTTCATTCAAACATAAAAACAGATAAAAATTATATAGACCACTTTATGTTTATTCTTTCAATGTTTCAGCGAGATTCTCCATGTAAGAACCATCTGGAAAAAGACTTTGTTAGAATGGAAGTTTTATTGGAATCACATACAAGACTTAGACAAGGACCCAGAGTTCCCATGGCCTTTTACCAAAGGCAGATTTGGGACTGTTGTATTCTGCCAATCACCAAGCACTAGCCAAAACTGGGGAACATCTGTGTTTGTTTTTTCTTGCCAATCTTCAGTATTACTGCAGTAGTTAAGCAGGAAAATCTGAAATTGCAAGTGTAACTTACTCTCTATCTTCAGAGAATTTTACATTCTGTCCCCCATAAATCAATTTATAGTGACATGTCTTGCAGATGGTCTGTCAGCAACCAAATATGTAGAGTAGCTGTCCATAGAGCAGACATTCAGGTTCCAGGATATAATGTCCATTTTTGTTTGCTAGACATTCAAATAATAGAACCAGTACTTTGATGTATGGTTGCATAATTTTATGGAAAGAGAGAGATCAGTGCCATTGCACTCAGGAAAAATAGCTCTGTCATTCCAGTTTTAGGGCTGTAGCCAGGTACACAGTGGTGTTTCATTTCCCCAGCTTTTAGGGATTAGCACTGTGTATTTACCTTCTAAAATGATTAACATAATGCTAAGGAGGGACTCCATCGAAAACTGGGCTGTCAACAAAGATAATACAGGCTGTTACAGAAGCTGGAAAGAAACAGTACTTATCACATGAAGGGGGGAAAGGAAAGCAAAGTTAACTGATATTGATTGTTACGGCACAGGCAGATGTTAAACGTACACAGCAGACAATTACAACACAATTAGAATTATAGAGCTGGCTTCTCACCTCAGTTGAAGGGAAACCTGGTGTGGGCAATGTGACAGGAAGGGGAACTGTTCTCTCCTTTCCTTTTATCTTGTGAAATGTTCCTTTCTCTGCTTCCATGGACTGTTTAGTCAGGTATTTCATTTGCCTTTGGTAGGATGTTAATTCTCTCTGCTGTCCTGTGAGAAAATCCATGCTTAAGAAGCAGAAAAAAGGTTGACTCTGAAAACTGGGAGAAAATCTCAGTGTCTCAACTGCTATTAACTGTTGCAGGTCTTCTGACTTCAGTATCCTTCCTCAGGCACCCTCCACAAATCTCTCTCTCCTAATTCTTCAGATCCAAAGTGACTTCCCATGATCACTGAGTGACTCCCTGGAAGAAGTAGAAAAGACCTGGATGTGGACACCTGTGCTGGCTCCTCAAATCACTGTTTGGCTCCTTCCCAAATGAGCTTTGAATATGGAAATCCACCCTCCTAATGAAGGTACTTAGCAGTACAGAGCAGCTGTTTCTCACCACTACCTGAAGACATTTTTATCACTGTATTGTTATATGTAGAAATGTCTTTCATTATTTTTAGCGCTGAAATATAATCTAATAGATCATCTTGTAACTTTTCCTCCCCTTGTCACTGTCACCAGGCAGGATCTGGGTTGCTGACCTTGTGGGTGAAGGGAAGATGAATATTTTTTCATGCAGTTTTAAGACACTGTTGAACCTAGTGTTGAAAATTGAAAGAAGATGAAAGAGTCTTGAGAGTGCTGCCTCTACATTGTCCAGCTGACTCCATACTTATGAAATGATTGATATTTGACAGCCATAGAGTGGTTTCAAATAGTTATTTAACTTTTTCTTCATATGTCCCTTTGCTAGTTGTTGATTACTGGAACTCTCTCTCCTGTATGAAAGGGCAAGGGCTGGAGTTAAGGTATACCAGAGTTTAAAATATGAATACATACATACATACGTACATATATATATATGTATATATATACACACATATATACACACACACACATGTGTAAGTGTACCTTCTAGGTTCCATAAGTAACACTGTTGGAAAAAAAAAATTCACCTGCTTAAACTTGGCATGACCATACTTGCATAAGAAGCTGATGTTAATTAATGTGTGACTGTAGAGTAGAGGGAAGTACTTTTGAAAGACGTACCAAGATGATCTCTGAACTGAATGTTTAAATTTGGCCTCAAAGTCCAAAGAGTATGACTAAGGCTGCAGCCTCTTCGGCTTTCTATGTTTCTTCAGTCTGGTGTGATGAAATTTTGCAAGGCTGGCTAATATCATGCATCTTATCTGTTTTCTCCCACCTCTTCCTGCAAGGTCCTTGCAGAGAAACTGTCTTTGTCAATTTTAAGGAAATGCTCTTTTTACCCCTTTTTGCAGGGTCTAGTTTGTTTTCTGTCTACGTGGACTGCCAGTGGTTTTGCTTTTTCTTGACTGTTTTGTGTCTCTCCTGTTTGGTAGAATGTATTCCTTTGGTGTGTAATACGAGTGAATAACTGGAAGTTGAAGTCAATGAATGATTGTCATACTCCCTAGGGTAAGCAGAAACCAAAGTTACCTGTTTTATCTTATCATGTTCTATCTTGTTTGTATGGGATAATGCTGAAAACTGGTAAATAGCTTTGGTTTAAATGGATTCACTGAGCGTGTTTGTTAAAGTGAACATTGTTTCATCTTCCCACATTTTACATAAAAACATCTTCGTTAATTTGGTTTTCTCTTTAAGAAAATCAATTCCGTTTAATGAAATCTGAATTTCTTTTGGCACTGGATGGCACAAAACATGAGTTTTATCTTGAAGTTTTATGTGTCTATTGTATAGATCAATTGATCCTACTTCTGCTTCTACTAGTACATTAAAGGGGGGTGCGGGGGGGTGTTTGCAAATAATTGCTCCAACATAGGGAATTTGAAATACAGGCACAAGTTTCATCAAGATAAATTAGAAACAGATATTCTCACAAGCTGCAAACCTCCTTCTAACATTAAGACATTGCATTAGATTGGTCTTGAGCCGCACTGTGTATTTATGAAAAATCTGTAGGTAGAGAAGAGGTGGTGTCAGATGTACTTTTACTTTAATAAATGTTTAGGACTCTTATTTGGGCACAGGTGGGCACAGAGGTTTTTTGTTGAGTTTCAGTTGGGTTTTATTTTGTTGGGCGTTGTTCAGTCGTTTGTTCAGTTGGGTTCAGTTGGGCGTTATTTTGTTTCTTAGGATTTTGTGTTTTGTTTGGTGTTTTTGTGGTGGTGGATTTTGGGGGGGCAGGGAGTTTATGGGGTTTTTTGTTGTTTTGTTTTGTTATTTTATGGACAACTGCACATTCCTGGCATATGATTGAGTTTGAAATAATGAGGACCAGAAAATTCTGCTTATTTACTGCTCAGAGCAGTAACATTCATCTGAGAATCTGCATTATGACACACAGTGATGCAGTGGAAGCTCCATCTGCATTCAGCTTCTTTAAAAGTTTATGAGTTGTTCACTGAAATACTCCATCCTTGGAGAAAGAAGCAAAGAAATATATTTGTATGGTTAGCAGGTTTTGATTTTGCAGATAATCTTAAGTCCCAATTGTAAGTGAACAAAGGTAGAAAAAGGAACTCTGGCAGCAACATCTATAGCCACAAGACATTCCATGCAAGGGTTTGGAAAGGTCACAAAGGATTTTGTGCACAAGAACAAGCTATTCTTTCTGAAATATTACTCTGTGTCTAGACTTGACTGACTGGTGAATAATTAAAAAAAAAAAACCAAGAGAGGGAGTTTGCCTGCCATGATTATATGAGAGAAAAATCCTACTCAAACTTTGATTTGTAAGATGATGATTCTTATGCAAGTATTCTACTTCTTAACAAGATCCTGAAGCATGTTCCCCCAAAGCTTGGAATGTGATCATGTTCAAATGGACCCTCTTAATTCAAAGCAACAAAAGGATGGTTCTGACACTTAATTTTTAACAAAAGCCATATATTACGTTCAGGTGGTGATAAACGCCTTTCACAAGCTCTCAGATGGCTGAACTATTTCAGCAGTTTTAAGATAGGAGTGCAAGTCTAGATCCTGATATGAGAATACCAACTTAAACATTTTGAGGATTTCCTGAAAAAAAGCAAACACTCCTGTCTGAAGGAAGTATGGGGGCTAAAGTGTTTTACCCTTGAGATTTTGCACTGCAGTTAATCAACAACATGGGTATATCTTCTCTGCTTTTGTGATGATGAGCCTCGACAGGTAAGCCTTCTGTGGACAGAAAAATTTCACTTCTCTACAATCAGTCTGTCACATTTTGAAGAGCACAAACTTAATTTTTAAAACAAACATCTGGAAATAGAAATGTAGGTTAGAAGAAATAGAAATATGAGGTCAGAGGCAACAGCCTTCCCCCAGCAGTCTATTCTGAGAGCCCAAAATTTTTCTAATATTGAGTTCACTCTGACAAGAAAAGCTCCAGATGAGTTTTCTGATAAGGTTGTGGGAGGTAGAGATCGCACTAAAGTATTCATTGCTTGACCCAGAATGGCCCACAAGCTTAGGGTGAAAATTCATTCTTCTGTAAGTCAGTGTGGAATATGCAGTTTGTAAGATGACTGGGGCACTCTGCCAGGGAAAAGGTAGGGGTTAATATCAGTTAATTAATATTAGAGGGCTAAAAAAATTAAAATAAATCTTCTTAAATTCCTAGAAGTAAAGGTGTGATTCCCATGAGTCAGTGTTACATATGAAGCTCGAGCAGCATCATGGTTCCTCTGTCAGAGGGAGGCAGAGTTGCAGGTAGATGAGAATTATTGAAAATAAGAATAGAGGATGTGATTTGTTTGTAACGATGCCTATGAAGAGCAAATGGGGTTTTCTGTTTATTTGTAACTGTGCTAAATGTTTAATTTGCTGATGGTCAAACAAAGACTAGAATTTCACTAGACAGGAATGAAGACTATTTATTGTTGGACTATGAGATTCAGCAGTTAAGACAAGACTGGTATTTCCAGGAGACAGTGTTGTATCTCCATCATGGTGGCCACTGCTCAGATTAGTTCTATGCATGGAAAGGATCTGGGTTTGAAGAAGGTGCTGGCAAAACAACCAGCTTACATGGACCTTGTGTGAGTGGTATGGATGGAAATGCCACTAAGTTTGTTCAATGCTTTAAGATACAGCAATGACCTTGTAGCTTCCTTTTTCCTCTAAGATTTTCCATGGGACTGATAATGGGAAAAAGAGAGCATCATCTTTTATATAATTCCAATGAGACAAGTGGGCATATCAGGTAAAAATTTGGTTATTTCAGTGTCCTAGAAACAATTTGTTACACAATAGTCCAGATGTCTAAAAATGGCTGCTAGAAATTTCCAGAACTACAGCTCTATCAGATATATTGCCTAAACCAAATGCTGCTGTCACATTTTACTTTAGCACAACTAAAAAGAAATGTTTTATATGTGTATAGGTACTTATGGTAGGATATAGAAGGAAGGTTGCAGGTGGCTGTGGGAGTTTGATGCTAGATTACTGAGACAAATTAAGTTTTCACTCACTTTAAAATGATGAGGGATTTGGGGTGTCAAGCAAAAGTACTTTGGACCTTAAAATGATGTGATGCAGCTTATTTCTTGCCAGAAAAAGAACCAGTAAAGCACTCCTGAATAGATGCTGACTGCTGGTCGGGACTTGGGGAAAAAATGCGGCTCATCACTGCTTAGCACTTGTCTTCTTGATTTTAGGGAGTAATTAAGTTGTAAGGGCCCTTTTAGTGATCTGAGCTACACATGGGAGAGTCAAAGCCCAAAATTCAATAGTGTGTGCTCTCCTGTTTCCTGACTAATCCTGTAAGGTACAGTGGGTTGAATGGATGATCTAATAAGAGAACATAACTGCAGTCAGCTAACTCTCCTATAAAAATTAATAATGAAAGTCCACTGAAATAAAGAGAAAGAAACTCGTTTATGAAGCAATAATAAAATAAAACAGCTAACATGGAAAGTTGTCTATTGGAGAATCAGATTTTGTAAGCAATTGTGTGAAGTATAAAGTGTGTGCACTGTGCTGCATGTGCCTGTGATTGCTGCCTTTCTCGTGTCTGCTCTCTCTAGTAACAACATTGACAGAAAGTGACTGGGAAGATGGTTTTATGCAGCACATCGTTCAGAAAGTTTGAATTTAGAATCATTTGTAAGTGCAAATACATCTGAGATACTTCTTCACTGTCCAAGGAAGTTTGCAAAAGAAATTATTACCACATACACACAAAGTATAACTCAACTTTTATAGAAGGAAAGGAAAGTCAGATGTAGAATTGCAGAAGCTGGTTATTGGGTCAGTTATTAAATTGTTCCTCTATAACTTTACACACAGTGAAATTTTTTCACCCTTCTGTGGGGAAGAGGTACATATAGAAGATACTTTGCAAGCTATGGAACTGAGCAGATATATCTATGCCACTCTGGAAATATTAGAAGCCATATATCACTTTTTCACAAAACTTCCACCAATCCTTCCCCTTTCTCTGAAGTGGAGAGAAAGCTGGTGCTTCAACCCCAGCACTTTCTTCTTGCTCCAGGACTTAATCCTTCATGCTTTCTCCAGCTCTTCTCACCTACTCATCTCAGACCCCTAATGCTGTTTCAAGCCAGTGCAGAAACAAAAGAAAAGAAATTAAATACAAACTGCAGGTCATTCCTCACTGCAGCTTCTTTACCTTCTGCTTTGGCAGCAGCATGATGCTGCTCTCCAGCAGCTGGCAGTTTACCATACTGCAGCTCTGCAACATAAATCAGGGGCCAAGGCTGATCAGCTGTTTTTAAAAAGTTAGGAATTTATTTCCCTGGAAGGAATTTCAGCCAGTGTTGTAGGACTGTCTGTACCAAGCCACCCTAAGGCATTATGAACTTGGCAACTTCCTAGTAGCAAATTCAACTTGTGAAATTTTCTGTTGGTGGAGGAGACTGGAAATTTTGCAAGGAATTTTGCATCTGCAGTCAGCTTTCTGGGGTGCATTGCAACTTATATGTCACATCCACATACCTGTAGCTCTTTGGTCCTGTGTCCTCTGTGCATCTGGACCAAGTGCTCTTGCTCTTCCCAGGGAAACTCATGCAGTAAGTAGCTTCCTTTTCTGAGTTGTGACAATACCTGGGCTAAACATCAGAGCCTTCTCTCCTAATAAACTCAGTTTGGGCCACATCTTTAGTGAGGAACAATGACAAAATGAAGACATCTCACCTAATTCTCACTTAAAATCAATTTGGCAAGCATGTCTCAGTTACAGTCGTATGTAACAAAGAAGCAGGCTCCACTGAGTGTAGAGACATCACTGAAATATTGCAGGTTTCTTATTTTGGGCTTCAAGGCCCTGGGCGAGGTCTTTTACTATTTTTAAAGTGTCCAATGCACAGGAACTTGGATTTGAATATAGCAATAAGGTTCCTGACAGTACATAAGTAGATTATTGACACTGGGAAGGCAGAGGGTGGTTCATTTGCTGGGCCAGAAGACAGTCCTACAGCTCAAACCTTTGAAGCAAATCCTCTGCTCTAGTGTCTCTTCTCCCATCAACTGGATGAAAACCTGTAACTCTGAGTACCAAGAAACAGAGAGGAAAGAGAGGAATCCTTTGTGGCTGTTGGCCATACTTGGTTCTAGTCATCTGTAGGACATCTTCTTATCCAAAATGGCGTCAGACAAGGTCCATATTAGTATGATCATATTCTGTGTGATAAAAATCAGTTACAGAAATCCAGTCTCTTATGTTTTCATAACTACAGTGGAAGAGTAATGGGTTTATAGTATTTTGACTCCTGATATTGCTTATATTCAGATTATGAAATATCCCTATGACCTATTTTGCAGTTATTTTTTCTGAAACCCCATGGTTCAGAAGCAGATTTCTATGCCAGAAAACAGTAGTGTTGGTGTTTCAGAAGGTTTGCAACTATGGATGCTACTTATGGGATGAGCCCTGATTTGTTATTTGCCACCAACCTGGAGCAATTTCTCGTCTGTCTTCTGAGTTCTATTGGTTTTCAACACAATGGGCAAAACTTATTTGTATTTTAGCTCCAGGGTAATGTGTGAAGGTTTGGTTGTGGTTAATTAGGAACAATATATTAACTTCAGCATTCAGAATCAGGGTACTTTGCTAAGTGTCATGTGCCTGCCGAGGCTCATTCTTTTTCTGTCAGAACAGTCTTTTAGCCCATTGTTTTGTTAAAGGATGAGTTTGGAAGGCAGTAGACTGGCTTGCGGTGCTAATGCTCAGTCCTGTAGAAGCCGATCAGGTCACAAGCCCCTACCTGCTTTCTACAGACCATCACAGTTTAAGCTGGGTTTGAACCAGCACTGTTACTCACTCTGAAGGGCTTTTATATCATGGGCAGATTCTGCTCTTTCCTTTTACTGAAGAAACTGAGAGGTCTTCAGCTTGTGGCAGCTACTGTTCTCACAGACATTAGCATCCATCCTGTAGTGATCTCCTTCTGGGATTTTGTTGCATTTTACTAGAAATCTTTACAATTTTATGGGTTGGTTTTGTTTTGTTTTGGGTTTTGTTTTTTTCTTTTTTAATTGCAGAATAATTACATTTGTGTGTGCAAAGGGCAAAGCTGAACTTAGCTGCCTGTTGCATCTAGTCTTAAACAGCAAAGGCAGTGCTGCCGTGAACACCTTTGGTACAGCATTAATTGCCAATCCTGAGACCATTGGGTAGAGAGACCACACTCCTCCTCTACTTCTATGTGTCCCTGCCAGGGATAGGCACACTGTAGTCCTTAATAAATGTGTTTTCCTTCTTCGTTTATGTTAAGATGTATAACATGAATCACAACACAGTCCTGGTGCCTGTATTATACTCCTACTGCATACACCTACAGCTATCTCACCACAAACCAGCTCACAAATTACAGCCTCTCTCTGCTACTTTGTGACACTGATCCTGGTATTAGAATGCTGGCTTACTAGCAGACTCTTCTCTCTAATCCATTAACAGCAACAACACTAATGAGTGCATTGCCTGAGGTCTGACTGAACACAGTCAATTCTTCTGCTGATTTCAGGGAGGGCAGGAGCAGGTTTAAGGTTGATAAAAGACTAATTTCCTTGGGAAAAATCAACCATGAAAGATTTTCTTTCTTTCAATTAAATAATGGGTCTTATGGCAGGGACTGTTAAATTATGCTTTTCTTCTTGTTTATGTATTGTCACTTCTCTTGATATTTCCCCAAAGACATGCTATTTGGGGAGAAAAACGTGTTCAGTCCACCATCACTGTCTTCCTGTGTGGTAAGGGAAAACAGACATATTGTATCATCAAAAATAGCATTGCCTGACAGCCTCTAAAAATATACATCACACATCACTAGCTATTTTAAATATCTGGCTAAAGGAAGAAAACCTCTCCAACACATCTCAGTTATGAAGTATTGACACATTATCATTTTACATGAAAAAAACCAGAGCCTCATTAGCAGAAACTTATAATGAAGTTACTAAGCATTTTTAGCCATTTTGAACAATAGAATAGGAAGATACATTAGACAAATTAGGTACTCTGAGGATATAGGTTTGGGAAATGCCCACAGAGAAATTACGTGAATCAATACACTAGGTACTCACTCCATCCCTCAGAGAATATTGCCCAGTTATTATATAAGCTCAAAGCTTCTGTTAATGACTCAAGATCAGACTGTAATACTAAGCAAAAATCAGTGCTGAAGGGAAAGCATGCAAATCATGGGTTACAATTCTGTACACCAACATCATCCTGAAGTGCTCTCCTCTAGCCCAGGATAGTTATTTACATTTGTAAATTTACATTTACATTTGTACAGAAATAAATTGTGAAAATTGTGCCAGCTCTTGAGGGCAGATTTTGCTTTCTTCAGACTTGCTTGGATTATAGAGCTAGTAGAAGTGCAGTATCTACAGATGTTTCATCAGGCAGGTTGGCAGTAGGGAACCGAATGTTCCTTTTCCTTACTCTAGTCACTCTTCAGAGAAGCTGACCAAGTTGTGAAGTATGAAAATGTGCTGCACCTTTCATCAACCACACTAATATCATTTCTATCTCAACTATTATCTGACAGTACAGGACTGTCTGCAGGTCATTGTACTGCTATTGGGGGCAACACCTCAATTATTATCTTTTGCTCAACCAGAAGACCCAAAGTGCACTTTAGTCCTGGAAAGGGATCAATTAAAGCACTTCTGTGCAAGTAAAAATGTTTCCTTTTGAAGAATCTTAAATTTACTGCACTCATTCTCTGCATTTCCTTACTTTGCAAGTGATTGTTCTAATTTTTGCTCTGCTAGGGTGGTGACAAGGTCACCAGCAGTCTGATATTCCTTACAGGACAGGGGCAAATCCCTATGGTCTATGAATGCAATTTGACCATCAGTTCCAGGGATGCTTAAAATGACCCTCAGCGAGGATCTGACATCAGGGATCCTCTGAGGGGGTCCATCTTACCCTCATTGCTCAGAAGACTGAAACACATTATCAGAATGTGCCATGGAGTAAGAGATTCAGAGCTTTCATTCTTCTGAACTTTTATTCTACTATAAGATTAGCATTTTTTCTGTATATTTCCTAGTTTTTCTTCTGTTAAAAAAAATCTCTTGCTGACACCATGTTTACAAGCAGACACATAAAATATGCAGAGTGATTTCTGGTCATCTTGTAACTGTATAGTATGGAACAGTAGAGGTTTTACAGGGCTCCTAACAATAAACTTATTTTCTGTAAACACTGTAGTCTCCAAAACCCAGATAAGTCCTGCACTGTGAATTGGGAAGTTCTGGTATTATTGGTGATGCTTTTGACTTGCTGTGAGACCTTGAATAAAAAACAGTTCCTTTATGTTGCCTCAGTTTACCTTCCCAGACACTTATTTTCTGTGTCTCAAACCTTTGGAACACAGATTGTCCTTTAAAATTAAACATAGATTAAAAAAGCAAATCTTTGTTATGTAACAGTTTTGCAGTTGCAAGTGATGACATGATGTTGTTGCTTGTTTCCTCATCTTTGGAATTACTCAGCCTACGGAACTGAAATAAATAGAAATTATCCTGTATACTTTACAGAATATAGGAAAGCAATAAGAGTTGCATAGCTGCATCCTGGAATTATAATAAGCATTTGTGGTGTTGTCATGCCAGTGAATATTGTCAGAGTTTGATGGTCTGGTTGATGTTAGATGATTTAAAACTAATGTTCTAAGTAATTGGCTAAACCCCAATAATTTACTAATGAAACAGCTCATTTTTCTTAGGGAATGGCCAAGAAAAGGAACCTCCTGTTTCAAAAAATGAAACTCTGAAGTAATTGAAACTTTGCGTTGTAGAATTAAGGAAAGCATTGTCAATTTGAGAGAAAACATATTCCTTGTGCTTATCTTTCCTCCTCTCTGTTTCTGGCAAGTGAAAATCTGTTTTTGTGTCCTGTTGTTATTTGGAGAGCATGCAGCAGAGTTTTGCTGTTAGCATGAAAAGGTTCAATAGTGAATAGTAAAACAGCACCACCTGGTCATGCTGTACTACTCCTTCGTGTCTCTAGACTTGTTTTCTGGACAGCCTCAAAAAGCATTGCTTTTGTGCCAGAGAGCTGATGTGAAAGGTTTTCCACTTACTAACCGTATCTTATGTTTCCTTTCTGTTTGCAAAACTGTGTGATGAATTTACAGGAGGCGTAAGACTTCCCCAGAAGAACTGGCATAAATTATTCCTTTATAGTAGTACTGGAATGCTCCCCTATGCGAACCCTCTGAATAAGGGTTGTGGTATTTCAGAATACCTATTTCCCCATAGAAGGAGAGACATAATGGTTTTGAGAAAGTGGATATGTACTTTGAAGTGTTCTGTATACAGAGGTCACCATCCTGAGGTAGCTATGCCTCTGTTGCTCACTTTCACCAGTTAGGCATGCCCTGGGACAATATTAATGTGCAAACAGGACAGATCTATGGGTGTGATGCTATCAGTGTGTAAGTCCAGCCAGAAAGAGCTAGCAGGTCATTATCTAATGTCATGTGAGGAGATGGGAGACTTGTTTTCTTCTTCTTCACCAGAAATTTGTCTGTGAGTCAAGTGCTTGTATAGCAACCTTTTATAGGGCTGCAGTGAAGACATGGGAGTTTTCTATTTAGATTTCTGTAGCACTGAGAATGGGAATTGTTTTGTACACTCAGATCTGTGTCTTATGGATAGGTAAATATCTTTGGTTAGTGGTGAAACAGAAATATAAAAGTAAGGTTATTTCAGAGTTACGTTGGGATCTATATTCCAGCTCCCATCTGCAGAGTGCATGTTTAAAATGTCTATGACAGGGCGGTAGACACCTGTCTGTTTTGACAGCTACAGACAGACCATGGCGCATAGTCCCAGCTTTGTTCTTTATACTCACTTACGTGTTTTCTTACATTAATACTTGGCCATGTCTTTGTTTCTTGGGGAGTGTTTTTCCAGATTCCTTGTTAGAATGCAAGTACCTTTTTTGCTTGCAGATGATGTGGCTATCTATATGGAGAACAAAAAAACCCACAAATGCACTGTTATCTGGGCAACTGGCAGCCTGTGAAGACAAAAGTGAGATACATTTTGAGCTCCTGAAGGGTAATTATGGTTTGGGTGATTTCTCAATGGCAAGTTGCTTCAGTTTTTCTCCTGTTGTTACCCTCGTTTGAGAAATTGTGAGGCTCAAAGTATTAGTGCCTAAAGTTCTTTAGAAATGCAGAGAATAGCACAAGTGTTCCTGCTGAAAACTCAGACTGAAGGAAGTGAATCCTTCTCTTTCTGTGCTGGAACTGGTAAATAAAATAAACACAGACTTGTCACCTTTCCAAGTACTGGGGTTAGGGCTTAGCCATCCTCTGCCCCCAGATTTACACAGCAATTTCTTGTTGTCATGCTTCAGAAGTGAAAGACTTTCTGAAGCAGAACACTTCAACAGAAAAGAATACTTCAACTGAAAATAAATGTGTTCAGGTGGCAGTGCATTTGGGTTATGAACTATTTGTGGTTAATGAGTTAGTCTTTCTCTAATGATCAATTTGTGCAGCATCCAGGAAGGGGAAAAAAAATAAAAAGAAAAAAATGCTTTTGGCAGGATATCAACAGGAATTAATAAACATTAATAAAACTCGAAAGCAGCAGCTAAAAGTGTTTAATTCAGAGGTGGTAAGTACTTGCCTACTGCCATCCTAATTGATGGGTGATCTCCAAGCATGTGCAGGCTGTACAGAGAGGAGAGCCCACTTAAATGGAAAGCTGTGGGGGGTGGCTCTGGCAGTGGTATGGAAAGCTCACCTTTCAGAATATGCTGTGTAATACTAATATAAAATGGCTTCTGTTAGCAGGGCAGCAGGCTGGCAAGAAGATCAAAAAAAGCATGTCTGGGAATGTGACTGATGGGCGGCACAGTGAAGATGAAAGACTCTGCAACTACACTCTCTTGGGAAGAGTCACAGAAAGAAAGGAAAAGATGGATGGCCTGGGGAGGAAAGCTCCCGCAAAGGTAGGAATGTGCTGCCTTCTGATTTCACACAGCTGTGAGCAGAGCCTAGGATCTCCTGTGTAAATAGATCATGTTAGTTGTTGGTCAAACTGGAATCCAGAGGGTCCTTGGAACTAGGGTTGGAGATGGTTGGCCACAGTGGGGGCTGTATCAGAGAGGTGTCTGGTGTGGTGGATGTGCTCTTTCCCTCTCATCGACAGAGGGCATGTTCCAGCTGATGGTTAAATCCTGGATGAATCAAGACAGACAGTGGTCTGGGCTGTGGAACAGATGTAGCAAACTGTGTTTGAATATTCACAGTTGTATAGACTCCAAATGGTGGATCATCTGATTCTGTATGGCCTGTCAGGGCTCTTACAGAGACCTCTGTCCTGTTGCCCCTGCAGTCAGAAAGTGTGGATTTTAGAGTGCTGGAAGGGAGGCCAAGGTGGAGTTAAGAATAAAAACCAGCCCAAACAGGAGCAGGAGAAGAGATGATGGCTGCAGTATCTTCATGCTGCTGTTATCCTATTCAACTGGCCCCTTTTATTTCTTCCTGGTGACCCATATTTGTTTCTGTCCATAGCTGAGGCAAATACTTCACTTACCAACTTCTCCTTGAAAAGAAAATCTCTGGTTCTCAACATTCATAAATAGGACTTTCTGCTTAGCCCCTCAGTGTCAGTGTTACCAACAGTTCAAATGAGTCTGACATACAAAGATTTTATAGTGATTACTGTCAGCATGCAGAAGTGCCAGCTACTCCCTAAAGGACAAGGACCTGAGGGTACTTCCTTCCCAGGGCAGCAGGACAGCACCTCATAAGTCAGGGCCCATCCCACCATCCCAGAAGTGAGGCAGCCTCAGCCCTGGGCTTCAGGGATGGGATGGAATGTGGGCCCAACTTCGTGGGGCCCTTGGCCAGTCAGGGCTGTGGGATGCCAGAGACAGGCTCTGCTGCTTCACTGGGGCGGGGTCTGATGGTCCTGGGCATGCTGGGCAGTCAAGGCTGGTGCTGCCCTCAGGGCCTGGCTGTTACAGTGGGTTCCTGGTTCTCCAGGAACCCAGAAAGCCTTCAGCCCCTGACTTCTGTGTGTCTAGAGGATAGCATACGAGAAATAACAGGCTTTCTTAGCTAATGATGACCCTTGAGGACAGCATGTGGATAACAGATGATGCAGGATTCCCTCCAATAAGCAAGTGCAAATCTTTGGACAGGAGCTGCTGAACCCACTTATTCATCACTGATGGATTTGCTATGGGAAATAAACACTGTGGCTAGGTAGGACTCAGGAAATAAAATCAATAGTGTTCAGGCTACTGTGCGTCGTAAGCTACATTTTAATGGGAACCTTCCTGGAGAACACTTTTTTCTGGAGTTAAGCCAATTTTCTGCTCAGGCACAAGGAAGGTAATTATTCTTCTAATTGGCTTCAGCAGTACAGCAGATGCATAATGAAAGATTGTTAATAAAATGATAAAATATGTCATTAATAATAATGTTGATAGTCCTGAATATCATCTAGAATAGAAAATACACCCAAGCCTAAGGTTAGTGAAAGAGAGCTGGGAGGTGAGGAAAGAGACAGAAAGCAAAAAACTGGAAGCCCAGATGACGTGCCAGAGGTGAGATTCATGAAGAGAGACAGGACACATACAGAGAAGTTAAAAAAGGATCCCAGAAAGTATAAACCTGTGAATTTTTGGTTTTTTCTAGGCTTCCTGCATGGAGCATCAGAACTGTTCTGAGGCACAGATGTGCACAAGCCCTTTCTCTTTGGTCATGAATTAGAACTTCAGGTAACATTTTTGATTTAAGCAAGGTACTATATAAAAATGACTTTAGCAGATGGTTGAATGTCTTCACAGGTAACAGTTTGGGTCAATCAGGGTAAATTCTTGGAAATATTTTGTTAACTTGAAAAAAAGAAGTTGAAAAGGGACATACCAGGAGATAACTTGTTCTCATTAAAACTTAGGTATAAATCACAATGCCCTTGAAGTTCTTCTCATTACCTTCAACCTCCATCTTCAGCAAATATGCAGAAAAATATCAGCTCAGCAGTGTTAGCCACAGTACAAAAGAAAACCCTGCTGTAGGAAATCTAAGGATTCTTCAACCCTTTCATTTATGACGCAAAACGCATTGAAATATCTCAGACCCCATTTTTGGAAGCCCTGTTATAGGCTGAAAAAACACATGCATGCACAGCAGTCTGAAGAAAGGGTGATGACAATCTTTCTTTTTTTTTGTTTAATACACTTGTGTATGAACTAAAGTCAGTGAGGATAAAAGTCAGCACTTTGGGGAAAACCTTAAGCACCAGCATGTAAGAACTTTTCATGCTGAATCAGACCAATGCTTCATCTTGTTCTGACATCTTATCTTTGTGAGGGCTACCATTGCCTCGGTGGGCAGGTGATTAATGTAGAATAACCTGTGCATAGGCAGAATTTCTTCCTAATCTTATCAGAGAGAGTTTGGGATTTGCTGAGCTGTATGAAAAGTTGCACTCCTAAACAAGTAGATTTTAAAACAGTCATAAGTTCTAAAAAGTGCAGTTACAAATACAGTGGGTGGGGTTTTTTCAAGTCCTTGTCTTGTCATGTGATTTGCTGTGACTGATCCTTATGGAATTCTGCATTAAATTCATCCTTATAATCTGACAACGCAGGAATCTCCCTGTAAGGATCACCTTACTCTTGTTTCACTCAGCATATTTTATTTTCTGTTGGAATTTCTGTTGCTCACACCTGTTAAAAACACTTATTCTGTTGCTAGGAGAGCAGAAATGAGAGAAAATGGTCTGCATCCTGCTTCACATGTTAGTAGTTAAAATAACTGCAAATAACACATTTCAAGCATCATTTTGTGTAAAATGCTTTTAGTGTGTTTTTTCATCACTCCTGAAGGCCTCTTCCACCCTTGTCACTGTGGTAATTCTTTCTCTCAGCACTAGCCACAGCAGCTGGCAGAATGGCTCAGGCCTCTCTGTTAACATCTGACACCTCCTCACCCTGCCCTTGCTACAGTTCTCCCTAACCGATTGTGGAAAATATGTCGTGTACACACACTTTTTTTTGGTAATTCTCGGCCTCTCTTCTGAAAATCTGGGTCTTATCACAAGCCAGATTGCTCATATTGCCTGAAATGTTCACTGGGATCACTATACACTTCAAAATGTAAAGTTTATCCTTTTCTTGAATAAGGAGCAGCTGCTTAATAGTAAATACTTCCCTAGGCTCAAAACCTCTGGGTGAGTTGATGCCGTTTGGTTGTTTGTGGAGTTTTTGCACACCAGGTGCTGATTTGGGAAGGTTATTATCAGAAGTTACGGATTTACTGTTGGCTCTGAAACTGGCTTGTTAACAAATTCTTTCAAGAAATCACATTTTTCATCTGTGCCAGAGTTTGCCCTCTCACATCCACCTTCTCTAGTCATCTTCTTAGTCACAAAGCTGCTAATTTTATTCTTGTAAAGCGCCAACAAAGGGGACTTCAGTTTCAGCTGGGATCCCTGGCTTCAGCAATTAATCTCACCAATTTATCCTTTGCAGAAGTGGAGCTGGTGTCCAGGCCAGCTTCTGCAATAATAAAAATTGAACCTCAATTTTAGCAGAATTCAATCTGATATTTTAAGAGAGAGAAAATTAATTTTTCATCGGTCTTGAATTTCTCATGTAATTCCTTCCAATGCATTTATCTATGAGCTCCTGAAGCTGCCCATTCGGCAGCTTCTTCACTGGAAATCTGCCTTCTCTTACCTGTTCCAGGACACCTGCAGTCCCTTTAAAAAGTGAGGGGCAAAGAGCTGAAGCAGCCATATGTAATAATAACACTTTAGATGACCAGACTAATGCCACTACACAATACAGGAAGGAAAACCAGGCTGTGGCTGCTTCTGGGTCAACTATTGAAAGAAGGAAATCATGTCATTGTGACTAGTCTGTGAATGCTCCCTGCCAGACATCAGAGATTTTAGTTCTGATTTGCTAATTGCAAGAGTTGCTGGTAAAATTGTGTTCTTCTGTACATTTGTCCCCAGCTGCTTTGCAGGGAATCTCATAGGCTTTCTAAATCTGACAATGAAAGAGAAAATACTGCAGGATATTCTTCCTTCTCTTCCAGTTGTGAAGCCAACTCTTTTGCTGTTCAGAGCCCCATCTTCATGGCCACTCTGTGTTTGCCTGGACATCACAACTCGCTTTGTGATGCAAGAAGATAGAAGCAATGGTTTCCATAATCATTACTGCTAAAAAGATGGCATTGCTTAATGGCATGACTAGAAGAGAGTTGCACTAGGGGTCATTTTGGCCTAGAAAAGCTGCTTTTGATGTTTAAAATAAAAAAATACTAAGAGAATGTAGGAACAAGTTAGAAAAGTTAACATTTTTTTCTCTGTGTTGAAATACTAAAGAATCTTATAAATAAAAGTGGAATTCACCAACTGCATTATGGTGTCCCCTTTTTCTATTAAAAGCTATGCAGAGCAATTAGGAGTCTTAGCTTTGCATCAGAAGATATTGAAATTATGCTTTTCCTCTGTTTCTTGCTAAGAGGATACTAAGAGGATATGTGAAGAAGAATTTTCTGTTGTGATGGTGAAAAACTGATTTTTACCTGCATAGACCATTACCTTATTACAGAGAACAGGCTTAAAGATGTCTTTAAATGGTGGAGATAACAAACTATTTAAGGACTCTGAATGTACTTTTATTGGTAAATCCCCATTTGGTACACTACCTTGTCATTCATATTCTCATGAAAGCCAATAAAAATCACCATCTGTAGGATATGGGGAATAAGGGATATTAAATATCTTCTATGGTATCAGGGGTCTAAGTGTTACCAGGAACCGTGGTACCTTTCAAAAAACCACCTCTGACCCTGACAGTAGCGACATTTTATTACTGAAACACAGATAGTCTCCTGCTGTGCGTGAAACTTCAGCACGAAAAGAGCTGGGTGTTTTTAAGCAAACCATTTGTAACAAAAGATGCTTTTTCTCTCTCAGACAATTGTTGAGAGGAAGCGACAGACTCTTACTGTTAAACAAGCTTTAGAGTTTTTCGTTCCAAGGAAAACAGCATGAGGCTGGCGTAATCAATTGCTATTTGACAGAGTGATAGAAATGCACATGCTACACGGTAGCTAAAAATCTGTCCAGAAGCAGCCAGAATGGCAAATGGCCA
Organism: Pachycephala philippinensis; assembly: GCA_013397055.1. Taxonomy (NCBI): domain Eukaryota; kingdom Metazoa; phylum Chordata; class Aves; order Passeriformes; genus Pachycephala; species Pachycephala philippinensis. Next base: position 1,035,149 of record VWZT01003234.1, on the reverse strand, counting down.
AGCACATGTCAGCAACAGCATGACCGAAGTGTAATCTTTACCCCCTATCAACTAATGGACCAAAAATACACACTAAACTGAACCTTTATTTCTAGGTGAAATGTCATGTTTCATTCAGAAAAAAGGTTATGATGGACCAATTATTCTCAGCTTAGTTTAGGTTGGAGCCTTTTCTCATTCTCAGCCTTGCTCTGGGGGCAGTGAAGGGGGCACAGAAAAAATATTATGGGCTGCCAAAACACAGAAAATGCTGGTAAGAGGAAAAGGTATTGGTATATTATGATATCCTTGCAAAATTACCACTGAGGTGTATTAGATAAGTCCTACTATAATTCCTTCCATTTTCACCATTGCTATATGGAAAACTTTATTCAATAATGCAGTACCACTTTAAAACATTATATCTCTGTCTAGATGCTGTGATCTGTCTTCATTTTTCCACAATATTTAGCCAGCTAGATTACGTTTTTAACTGTCTTTTAAATTCACCCACATCAAATTCGGGCATGACCAAAAGGCTTGCAAACAGCTCCCTTCTGCACACTGTGAACTTGTATCCTCCATCCGTTCACACAATGTGGAAGTTTGGTTATGCCACCCTGACCAATGCCTGTTTGCAATGTTGCCAGATGCCATGACAATATCACACTTGTTGGATAGGTCTTGCATCACCACACCATTGGCCACTGAAAGACTATCTTGGCTGCCTGTATTGAGCTTAAAGATCCGTATAGGGGTAAATGGAGCCAAAATAATTATCCTATAGTGGCAAGGAGGAACAGCCTCTCCTAACTTCTTGTCTGATGACATGAAGACTCATGAAATACGGGAGGTGTGGCATTATGGGACTTGCAGTAAGGCAAGTCCTTAACATTGTCTGTCTGTGATATGCAGTAGCTGTAGCTGAATGTGTTTTGAATACAATTACAGAGCCTATAGAGAAGTTACAGGTCCCCTTCTGTAGTGGACTCCTTTGTTTTAGGCAGTACTAAGTCTGAACATGGCCACAAGTCCTGCAGGTTGTGCAAAGCGAATGGTTGGCTGCTTACTCTGATTTCTGCTGAGCTGCGTGGTTCTTCAAAAATTAGCCAGCAAGTAAAGCCAGAACCACACAGACAGGTGCTCAAATCAATAGAAATGTATACCTAAATCCCACAGGTGGAAGCACAGTTGCCAGCCATAAAGCTGCACACTGCAGTTCATCTACAGCTGAATTGCATTGCTACAGGACAAGAGACACTCTCTGGCATCACTAGTGGCCACTGTCACCAGCCATAAGAAATCCCCTGTGACTTGTCTGGAGAGGATGAGGGAGGATTCAGTTTTCCTTTGTTCAGTTTTGGGCAGTGACAAATGTTTTTCTTCAGATGTAGGATTATTTTTATTATTTTCTCTGTTGATCAATTTGATGTCAATAAGCAGGGCTGTGAGATTGCACAGAAGGGATGAATACACTGGGGAAGGGAAATAGTACCACCCATGGCAAAATGGCATGAGGTTCCCCTAGCAATCTGGGTAGGTAAAGGTGAGGTGATTCTGTGTGCCTCAGAATCTTCAACCCTTATCACTTTCTTTGATTCTTTTCCTTTTTAAATAATTTTCTTTATGAAGGGAATGTTTTAGAGAAACAAGGTTATCTTCGTATTTTTCACATTCTTTCACTTGGTGTCAATTCCCAGAGATGTCAGATAGCTCAGCAGGTGGCACTGAAGATAATACAGTCTTGAAAAGTCACTGGAATCAATTTCTGCATCGGTTACTGCTTATGATTGTGTTTCTTGGGATATCTCTTGTTGCACAGGAGCTGCTGGGCAGTGCTCAGGCTCCTCACAGCCATGCCATGGCATGAGTGACCGTGACTCAGCAGTGGCAGGCAGCAAGAAATTGTACCACTTAGCTTTCTTTTGCTACAAAGCACAGCCCTGCCTTCGGGCTAATGTGTACTTTGTCTTGTCACAGTACTCAATACCACATCCTAGTGGTGTCAGCTTTATTGCTATTTGGTGCCGAAAAGCTGTGCTAAGGGACCACAGGGTGATTATGGATTGAAGCCAAGAGAGTCCAGTGTGAGGGTTCAGATAGTGCCACACATCACACAGCTGCCTGAATGGTTTCCAAAACCATTGGGATCCAAAGTTATAGCTGTAGCCCAAGTAGATTTTGTTGTTGTTGTGGGTTTGGGTTTTCTAATATATAATTCCTGTGTCTTTCTCATTTCCTCTAATATGTTTAGTAGCTCAGAATCCTCTAAAGGCAACAGTGTGCTGGCAGAGGCTCTTGGGAACTGTTGGTTAAAATTCTGTTGCCAAGATGATGAGAGTTTTAGGATAATTTCCTGGACTGGGAGATCAGCTCATCTCTGAATATGATCAAAGCTGCCAATGTGTATCTATTGTGCCTATCTGTGACACACATAAGCACCACATACAAAACTAAGAATAGCATCACTGCTGAGAAGAAAAAAAAACACTCATTCTCTGTGATGACTATTGTACACACAGACTCATAACTCTAAATCTCAGGAGAACAAATCTTGCTTTTTTTTTTCAATACTGACTTTGTTAAGAACAAATTAATGGAAGGAAATGGTAAACTGGAATTGATCCTCTATCAGTAGAAATCAGAGATGCGTTTTAGGGCAGCATATGGGACTTTTTGCCTGGAAATACCCTGAAAGAACCCAGTTTTTCAGAAGGCAGATGGTTTGAACTTCAGCCTTCTTTCACATTCCTAAACTTTAAAAAACAAAAGGGTCCCACCTCACTAGTTATTATAGAGATCAAGTATGCAGTCTCTTATGAAATTAATCCAGGCCTTTTGTAAGCAACAGTGTCAATGAAGTTCCTAAGCAAAATTGCTAGACTTTCTGGTAGGAAAGTCAGATGTAAATGTCAAGTGAGCAGATCAATGCTTGCAAGGGCAACAAGCACCAACTTGTATCAGTTAAAATGCTTTTAAAAAAGAGGAAGGAAAAAAAGAAACAAAAAAGAAAGAAATATTTTTCCTGATGTGTTTTTGAAGGTCAAGCTTTCCTCCTTTTACAGGTGATGATGGCTGCTGGGCACAAGTTGTCTAAGGTTTGTTGTGATTATGGTCTCAGGCAGTGCAATTTAGTCATATGGGCAACTGAACAGTACAAGGCATGATCAAATTATGAAAAAAAGTATTCTAAAATGAGCACAAGATACTCTGCAGGTAAGGCAATCATTTCCTCAGTAGTTAAACCCATAGCTCTAATATTTCCTAAATATATACTAGGAATATTTCCTAAATGTATATTGGCTTGGGAGTATGCACTGACATGTCTCAGTGAGACAAGGTCTTTCCTGATCTGTAGAGGTACCAGAAAAAAGCATGACAATTGTAACACAGTAGTTTAAAAACAGAACAACCCTGTTCTGGTTGCATCTGTAGCCTTTGTTATCCTGGCAACACTTAACACTTCTGTGTTCTGTTGGGCGACTGTGGTGATTCATTTGCATTCATCAATTTGTAACCCACTCCTTGAGGCTTACATGAAAAAGTATGAAACTACTTTTGGTGGGGATAAAGTTCCCATTTTGCTGAAGCTGAAGAAGCTGAGAGTTTAAACCATGCATTTGCATCCTTCTCTTGTGATAACTGTAACCTGTACAGAGCTTGGCTGCGCTGTTTAATAAAGGTTTCTTTGTCAGAATTAAAAGAGCTGATGGAGTGATGTTAATTCTTACTACTTTAAATCATTCATTTAATTTAAAGATCTGCTGATTTATGTGAACTTCTTAGCAGCGCTCGCACTGTAATGATTCTGGCGGTTGGCAAGCAGGAGTATCAAGCCTCTCCTAGGCACGCCTTGGTCCACTGAAGACATTCTGATGCCACCCGCAGGAAGACGCAGGTACTTTCAGCAGTTCTGTCCTAATTTACAGCAGCTCTCTTGCCCTTTTAAAGCTGATTTAGCAATACAAGCAGGTAATATTAGCAAGCAGAGGGAATGTCAAGGCATGTAGCTGTGTGGGCACATAACTAAAGGGTGACATTCAAGGCCCTTATTGGATCCGTGCCTCAGAATAAGAAGTATTTTAGTGCTGGAGTGTAAGATAGAGAACAGAAAACTCCCTCTTTGTGTTCATCTGGACTCAGATAAACACAGATGGAGCTTAGACCCTGCTCCTTCTCACAGCCCCCTGCAGCAGGTTACCCCAGTGACAGGCTCCAGCCTACAGCTAGACCACAAATATGTTCTGTGAAAGTCCTGCCAAAGCCACAGATGCATGAGGTCTCCCCTATTCCTGCAGGGCATCCTGTGTTTCTGGCTGTTTTCTAGAGAGCTGAGCACAACATCCAGCATCCTGGTGTGCAAGAGGCTGCGTCCCACTAGCAGGAAGCCGTGCCAGTGTGCTGTCACAGCTCCCAGCCATGACACAGCATGCAGAGTCTGGGAGCCAAGCAGCCTCTCCCCGCAGTTATTCTGGGACAGCACGACCTGCCTTTGTATTAATTCACAGATTTTCCCTGGAGGCTTCACCTATGCATATCTGTGCAATATGGTCCTGCTGCTATTAAGCTAAAGACTTGTGAGATCCAAGTAAAATTAAGGGAAATCTTGGCTTCCTGGAGAACTTGATTACCTTTATGGTTATGCTATTAAGTACTGATGCATAAGGAAAAAAGAAGTCACAGCTTTACAAAACAGTAGCAGAGAAGAGGTAAGCAGAAAAGACAAGGGAAATTTTATTTAGATGAGTTTTGTATAGTTGTCACTATACTATAAAAGTAAGTTGATTTCTGTGAGTGCATAAATAAAATGACTAATTTTTGATTTTAATGCTGTGAACAAATTACTGATCAGCAGGATTTTTTGTATAATATGCTCAGTAAAATGCTGCTATTTGTTGCGCTTCATCAGCAATGTGAAGAAGATCAGGTTTACAGTGTATAGTTTTAACATTTGCACCAGTATCATGTTGAAGTCTCTAATTAGAGAGTCATGGGGTTCTGACAGAGGACTTCAGCTATACCCCAAGAGGTGTCTCTTAAAATTTTTAATTTGGAAGACTTGTGATGAGTGTTCTTGGTTTGGGCTAGCAAATGTATTTGCCTGCCTGTTCTTTGTTTCACACCTCACAGTGTCAGGAGCAGTACTCCAGGATTTGCCAGCTCAGCAAACACCTGGCATCAAATTCACAGCACACACTGACTTGTTTCTGTCTCGCACTCCTTTCCTTTCTTGAAAAATTTGCATCCCTGGAGATACCTTCTTTTCAAAATGTTTTGTGTTTATATTTTTATGCCTGTTTGGAGGAGAATGGGATGAAACTGCAGCATCTATCTCTCAGTGGATATGCTTCAGGAGCTCTGTCGTTCTGAAATCATAGTGCCTCAGATAGGTCTTCATCAGATTCTTGCGAGGTAGGGAGGGGGATTTGATAATAGAGATGGGGAGCTATGGCACAAAGATGCCATATTCCACAAATATTTGGGCATTTGTTTAACTGACAAGTATGAATCCAATTCCCTGCATAGTCTGAGGATTTCTGGGAAGCCAGCCAAACTTTTCACAAGAACACACTTCAGCATCACCACAGTTGCTTGTTAGATCAAGAACTGAGTGGCTGCTGTGGGCGGGCAAAGTCAAACAGTGAATCCTGATATCCCAAGTCCTTGTGCTGTGTTTTAACTGTAAGAACTCTATTTTTGCTTAGTTGGGGCCATCCTATCCCTTCTCTCTGTTAGGACATTTAGTGAGGCGCTGCAGAGTCAGCGAGAGCCCCGATGCCAGGAGGAGCAGTGGCCCCGCAGCAACCATCCAAGCCTCTCAGGCTGGCACTGCTGCCTCCTCACCTTGTGGGCCCCGATGCATTTTCAATTCTGCTGGCATGTGGATGTGACAGCACGAATTTACCCCAGTGTTTAACTCACTGGAAACACTGGTTGGACTGACTTAGCCCCGTACTGGCGGCCCCTCAGCAGTACAAGCAAACTGCATTTCCTGCCCGGGTGTGCTGGACGGGCCCTCGAGAAGAGCTCGGTGCTCTCCGCGGTGAGGGCAGAGAGGTGCACAGGAGCCCCGGAGCATCCCCAGCGCCCGTCGGTGCCCAGCGCTCCCCGCGGGGAGGGCAGAGAGGTGCACAGGAGCCCCGGAGCATCCCCAGCGCCCGTCGGTGCCCAGCGCTCCCCGCGGGGAGGGCAGAGAGGTGCACGGGAGCCCCGGAGCATTCCCAGGGCCCGTCGGTGCCCGCCGCTGGCCGCAGGGACGGCAGAGAGGCGCACGGGAGCCCCGGAGCATTCCCAGGGCCCGTCGGTGCCCGCCGCTGGCCGCAGGGACGGCAGAGAGGCGCACGGGAGCCCCGGAGCATTCCCAGGGCCCGTCGGTGCCCGCCGCTGGCCGCAGGGACGGCAGAGAGGCGCACGGGAGCCCCGGAGCATTCCCAGGGCCCGTCGGTGCCCGCCGCTGGCCGCAGGGACGGCAGAGAGGCGCACGGGAGCCCCGGAGCATTCCCAGGGCCCGTCGGTGCCCGCCGCTGGCCGCAGGGACGGCAGAGAGGCGCACGGGAGCCCCGGAGCATTCCCAGGGCCCGTCGGTGCCCGCCGCTGGNGGCAGGTAGGGACGGGCGGCGCACCTGAGGGGAACCGGGGAGCGGGCGGCGGCGGGACGGGAGCCGAGGGGGCGCACGTGGAGCGGGTGCCTCGCATCCCGCCCGCCTCCCTCCGACTCCTGGCGCCGCCGCTCCGCCAGGGTCTTCCCCACAGCGTCTTCCCTGCGCGGTTTCGGGATGTTCGCGGGACCCCCGCCCGTCACTTGCGGGCGTATCGCGGGGGGATTCGCTTCCCGGCTGCCGCGGGGAGCGGCGCAACTTCAGGGAGGAACCCGGGCGGGGACGCTGGTCTTCCCCGTTCGCCCGAAGGGGATGGAGTTTAATTAAAGAGCCGGGATCTCCCTCTGTCTATTCCATCTTTTATTTACCTGTAAAGAGAACAGGGCCGTTATTTGTGAAATTATTTTATGTCTGTTAAGGTGTTGTTTCTTTTTTTCCTGTACACTACCAAATACAGTTGGTAGATTAAAACACAGGACGAATTCTTTATGCCATTAAAGTGAGCGCTGTGGGTTTGCCGAGTTCATATAATCTGATGTTCTTATAGCTCAAAATAAACCTTTTCATTAAAAAGGAGAAAACCGGAATCAGTTTTCAGAGCTTTTGATTGATTAGAGCTCCCTCGTGGAAATCAGCAGGGAGTTTTGCCTGATTAAGAGCGGCAAAATTGTCCTGGGGTTTGTTACACAACTGGCTGTAGTCGTGCAGTACGGGCTCAGTTAGGTAACTTTGCAACTGGGTCTTGTTTTCACCGGTCCAGCTGAAGTACTTTCAAGTCAAATTTGTTTCATTTCTCTGCTTTAAGCCCTCTCCACTCGACGTGTACAAGGTAGTGGGAGGACTCTTCTACCTGCCTTAAAAAAGAGTAAACGTGTTGGTTAAACAGGGAGGCTGGTGACATCCGTTGGAGAGAGAGCGATTGCAATTTAGAAATGCTCCATGTGTTTTGCTAGCAGTGCCAGGTTAACTGCTTTCATCCTGAGCGTGTTTTGTTTCACCTGTGTTGCAGTTGAACCTCAGATGCTCTAGTTAAGAACCGGGGACTCAGCTGTAACAGAAGGTGTACAGACATGCATGTAATCATAGTCTCTTCAGCAAAGATCATGCTTTCTGGTGTGATTATGCAGAAGTGTTACAGAACACAGAGCATTGCTCCCAGAATAGCTTGGAGGTTGCAATTTCCACACATGTGAGCTGACATTCAGTTACTGCTGTTCTGTTTTTTTCTGTGCTGCTGAAATACCTGACAGTAAGCAGTTTACAGAATCCAGACACTTGTGGAACTTTTCTTCTTGCTGCAACTGTGAGAGTTTATGTCAAATGGGTTTTTTTTAAAGGCAAGAAAGTAGGGAAAATAAAATGGAAACTTTCTTGCCCTTATAGTAGCAGCAGCACAGAACCAGACTTGGGGAGGGTGGAACAAACAAAACCCAACACTTTTCTTTGGGATTGTAACTACTTCCAGATGAGAAAAACTCCTTTGGGATGGCACTTCACAAGTTTGTTCTTGGTTCCTTGAAATTTCAGGTGGTGAAAGTCTGATCGATCTGGCTATTCAAGTGAGGAAAAAGGCATTGTGTTGTGGTCTGTGGAGTTCAAATGGACGTTACTGGAAAGCTTCAAATAGCCTTAAAATAGTCGTTAGTGGGGCAGGTGTATTTGCTACATTTGGGACAATTGGATTTCCATTTAGAAGAATAGGGAGTGTTTCTGAAGCAGGGCATAACTTTGTTAGCTTTGGTAGTCAGTACTTGTTCCCAAACTGAGACCACAATCCTGTACGAATCCATTGCATGTAAATTCAGTGTCTGCAGATACATGGTCTAACCTCATTGGAGGTTGGAGACCTAATATCTTTAAGGATAAGTCTATGGAAAAAACTCAGGCATGTGATGAACAGCTTTCACAGAGCTAGGATGATGGAAAGCAAATTGTGTATCACTAAAGTTAAAAGTATCCAAGAAAGCTGTTAATAACATTCAAAAGGATGAATATGCATGTGAAGAGCATTATCAGTTTGTGTAGCTCAGTAGCCAGCGTGCAGCTGAGCTATCAGGCTTAACTGTCCATCTTGTAATCTTTCGGCGGAGATTTTTCTAAAACAGGGTGCTTAAACGTACTCCAGTTTGAAACACTGAAGTCAGGTGGATCACAGTGAACTAATTTTGCTCGAGAGATTGGATATTTACACCTTGGACAGAAAAACTGTCTTCTTAGCAGTGTGCCAGAGCCTGGAGCTCTCCATACGCAGAGAAGCTAATGGGTACACATTGTGGTGTTCCATGTACAGTGCTGGTTTAAAGGAGACATTTCTATGGCAGCTATCACTTATATATCACAGTTGTTGATTTGGCTTCACGAGGTGGGCTAAAAAAGTGTCATGGATGTGAAGAGCTTAAGTGCCTTGCTGAGTTGCTTGGGAAGTTTGAAAGAGCAAGACATTGAGGCCAGATGGAAAAAGGTCTAGACTGGCAGTTCGATCTGGCTTGTTTGCTATAGATCATTTGCACAGCTCTTTCTAGGTATTGCATTCAATGGTTGGCTGACAACATTCAAAGTTTAAAAAGTGTTTTTCTGTTACATTCCCTTCTATCTCTTTGCACGCACACAATATTTGGTAGGCATTGGTATTTTATCATGCTGTCATAGCTTCTCTTTTCCTGGGTTTATTATTTTAATGTTTTAAAATCATCTATTAGACTCCATGCAAAAACAACACTCTGTTAATGGATGGTTAGAGTGGTGAAATTTGAATGTGAGATAGCCAGCGGTCAGCATTATGATTCCTGTGCAACCATTAAGTCAGCAACGCTTCGCATAAATATCCAATCTAAAATTTAATATCATCCACTGTAGTGTATCTCATTGGAAAGGTGACTTTAGGTAAGCAGGAAGTTCTAACTGGAGGATGAAGGATACATGCTCACAAAGAGCTGTGCTGAGGCTGATGTGAAAATGGTAACTTGGGCTTTAAGCATTTGTGACTCAAAAGTTTAAGTCCATTTTTGCTCTTAAAAACTGCAGTGTGAAACTTTAAGGCTGCTTAGTATTTTTAGTCATTTTGCAAGATGCTTGACAGCAAAACCTGCATAGTAGCTGCTCTGAGGAGCTTTGCTTCTGTCTGCCCTTGAAACAGAAGCGTCCTTTGCTGGTGCAGTTCCATGTGCCAATGTGCTAGTTGTTGGTAGAGAGAGGTTTTTATTCAGTTTAAATTCACATTTGAGTCGCTAAAGACCCTCACGTTGTCTCCCATTAATCAGCCAACTGTAGTTTCTGTTTTTAAGCAAATGAAGTTGTGTTAATTTGCTCCTGCTTGCCCTTTTATGCTGCAAATGCTACACAGCTGTGAAGTTGCCATCTAGCTTTGATTCAGGAACACATTCTTGTTCCAAGTGGTGTGCATGTCCTCAAACAGCCTGGATTCTCAGAGAAAGGTAGGTCTGAAAGTGGCGTTTGTGGCCTAGAAAAAAACTACGAAGAGATAAGGGGAGCTACATGCATGCTTAAAAACTAGAACATGCCCAATTGTTTTGGTGAATAAGCTGGAAGGCTTTGCTGAATCACAGCTGTGAGGGTGCAGAAATACTATACCTATGGTGTCTGCTGCAGCTGAGTGCAGTGCTTGGAGTGAATTTCAGGGCAGGTGTTCGGAGATCATCCGGACAGCAAAAATTAACCAGGAGTGGGATTGTACATGCTACAGACAGGAGTGGAAACATTATGCTGCAAGTGGCTTTACTGGGAAATTTTACCAGTACTTCTCACTTTCTCTCTGACACTCAAATGCTGAGTTAAAATTGATGCAATAAATGACCCAATTCCCATTGGTTTCCATAAGAAAATGATTATATGAAGGGTGTTTCTACGCAAACTGCCTTGGGAGTTCCACCCGTGGCTTGCAAAAACGGTGGGATTTGCCCAATAATGACGTTTTTGCGTCAGTCCCTGATAACTGATTCCATGCGCGGGACCAGCGCTAAGTACGGAAGTCCCGGTGCCGACCCGGTCTTGGTTCCATTAACCTCCCCGNGCGAGGGGCATCCTCCCCGCGGGATGCCGGAGGGTGTGCGGGGCGGGAGCGCATCCCGAGACACCCGGGCCGCTCCTCCGGCGAGGGGCATCCTCCCCGCGGGATGCCGGAGGGTGTGCGGGGCGGGAGCGCATCCCGAGACACCCGGGCCGCTCCTCCGGCGAGGGGCATCCTCCCCGCGGGACGCCGGAGGGTGTTTGGGGCGTGATGCGCATCCCGAGCCACTGTTCCACTCCCCTGGTGAGGCACATCCTGAGCACCCCCCCGTTCGCAGCTATCCTGCTTTACCTGGGTCATTTTATGGTGTCTTGCGACAGCAAAACCCTTTCTTTCATTGTGCGCCTGGTTACATACAAGAGCTGGTCTGAGCAGAAGGAGATTCCTCTCCTAACTTAGCTCTCTGCCCTCCCCCCACCCTGTTGTTACCACTAATCTTTCCTACTTTGCCAGCCCAGGCCCTCCAAAGCTGGCAATGAAATGTCTGCCTGCTTCTTTGGTAGCTTGACTGAAGGCAGTGCAAGAAGCACCTCAGGATGGGGCGCAAAGAGGATTCTTGGCTAGACCAACCTTGTGTGGCTAAAGCAGTGATTCCCAGCTGAGTGACTTTGATTCCTCATTTATTGCCAATAAATATGTGATTGACACGGGGGGAGTACCTACAGCGTTATTTGCTAGTGACTGCAAAGTGGCTCAGCAAAATCTGGAAGTGAGTGGCTGTTACAGAGAGAGTGGTACAGAGTAAGATTCCCTTTAGTTGAACCGGGGACAAATGGAAAGCAGGTGTGCCCTAAGCAGGAAAAGTTTTCTTTGTGTAAAAGACTGAGCCGTAGAATTGCTTGGGCAGTTAATCCATGCATTTCTAATATACTGCGTTCTGTAATTTCCTCCCGTAAATTCATCACTAAATGTTACATGGATTGTCAGTCTTCAGGCAGCAGGGTAGACATTCACTGTATATCCAGAGGGGGCAAGGCACCCTTCTCACAGGTGGAAAAAGTCAGTCATTTGGCTATGGGGTGCAGCTTGGACAGGGACAGTCCCAGAATTAATTTCTGACTCTTTTTTGACTGTTCGTCTTGAGAAAGTTTCTCATTTTGCATTATGTTGTCTAGAGCCTTCAGGTAAAAGATTGTTGTCTTCAGTAATGCTTGCCACTGTGGCTCAGCATAATGTGAAGGACTAGGATGGCTAATGTTAGTTGCCATCTAGAAGGACTCTGTCAATAATCAACTGGGTATCATGAAAAAATACAGAACTGGCTTGTTGAATTAAAAATATCTTGTACAATATCTGCAGTAAGATAATATGTGTACAGTTATGTGAGGGCTGTGACTGGCACTTTGAAGTCATTGCCAGTAAAATCCTTGGAAATGTGGACGAATTAATAACCTGCAGCTACCAGTGTGCTAAGTAATGTAGATAGCTGTTTCTTAATTGGTTTTACACTAATTGCTGCTGCTGCTGTTACCATTGCATTTGTGAGTTGATGGAGGTGCACATCATCTGTGTACTCCTGGTGCAAATGTTGCCCTGGTACATCATGTGTTGATAAAAGCAAATGCTTTTACTTGCCTTTTAATTTATGATGCAAGTTTTATGGGATCATTAAAGTTCACTGAAAATGATAGAAAATGACTTGGGGATCCTGCCAGACATTTGGCTGGACAGGCTCATTTTGCATAGTGATCAAAGAAAGGAGGAAGAAAAGAAAATCTATGAAATTATTTATTTGGAATGAGTGTGTAGATGAAGAAGAAGAGAAGAGTGAGTGAAGGGAAAATAGAAAATTGGAATAGCCTGCCTGTCAGAATGTTTTAAGTAGGGTCCAGTCCTCTGTGAGGGATTGCAGGCAGCTTGTAACTGCCTGGGGATGTTCTTTTTAAACCTGCAGAAAGCTTTCAGTCTTAAGCTTGCCTTGAAGGTTTGGGCTGAGGCTCAGCTTCGCTTGCATGGAAAAAACAGGAAAAAGTTTGCCGTACTAAAGCTTAATTTTTAAATTTTTTTATATATATATAAAAAGATATCTTTTTTGGTGATTTTGCAGATGTATAAAATACAATGTCAGCTCTTTATGTTGAGGATGACAGTATATGCTGGAGGTGGCCACAGTCAAGAGAAGAAAGATCAAGCAGAAACATTTAAGGCACATGTAATTTTCTCTGAGTTTAGGAAAAGACCTTTTGGCTCTTCATCTAGATTAAGTGGTGCTTGACTATCTGTAATTTTAATTTTGCTTCTCTTTGTGACATAAGCAGTCATACTAACTTTGATAGAGATCCCAAAGAAATATTTCTGTTAGTTTTGATTTTATATCTTAGAAGATCAAGTGCAACTTATAAGAAAAATGTTAGTATCAATCCTTCCTTTTCCTATCCATCAAAATCTTATCTTTCTTAAGAAAAATTGGGTTAGGACTGCAGAGTAGTCAGAAATGAAGAAACTGGTGAACTACGTTTGAAAGTCACTTTTTCTTCACAAGCTCAGATACTTTGTATCTCTCTCTATCAAGGACTGGGAGATGAAGCAGAATAAATGTTCATTATATGCCGGTTGTAACTGCAGTTTGACATGTCAGATGCAGCTTATAATTAGAAACAGGAGACTAAAACTTCACCTCTGAACATAGATTCGTAATGAATGGCTGATTTAAAATAAAATATACACAAAAAGGCATGAAAATGTTTAAATAAATATTTTTATGAGATTATCCCTTAGTGTTGAATTAAATATTGTCTTGCTTCTTTAATTATTTTAAGTGCAAATAATATGAAAGTGACTGATTATACAGGAAAATACTTTTTGTGTGTGTTGAATTTTAATAGTCCTATTTATGAATTATGATCAACTGTGGACTCGAGGAAGAGGTACCTGAATAAGCTGATGCAATGCTTCCCCATCAACTCAAAACAGTATATAATAAAAATTGCAGCATTAAATAAAATAGATTGCAAGGATAAGTTAATTGGAAAAGTACTCTTCAGGTGATTAATTCTTAAATGTTTTCTGTGGACTGGTAAGGGAGATTTCAGTTTTTGCAGTTAAAGCTAAAATGTCTAGTTCGTGGGGACTTATGAACTTTCTGATTTCATCAGTGCATTCATAACTGTAGAATTTTATAAACTATGCAGTGAACTTGGTCAGCAGCGTGGATTCTATTAGATGGAGCTCCTGTTAACCACCCCTGTGGGGAGAAGCTAACGCATTTAGCTATAAAGGTTCACCCTTTACTGTGCACAAAGTGACTATGGAAGCAAGATATACATAACTTTAAAACAGGTATTTACTGACTGAGAAGTGTGGTAGGTGACTAGCAACCAGGCAAAGCACTGACATACCTCTTCTAGGTAAGAGGTTCACATGCTTCACAGCCTCACAGGATAGCTGAGGTTGGGAGGCACCTCTGGTAGTCATTTGGTCCAATTCCCCTTTTCAAGCATGGCCACTTAGAGCCAGTCACCCAGAACTGTGTCTAGGTGGTTTCTGAATTTCTCTCCAGTGAGGGAAAGTGCAACTTCCCTGGGCAGCTTGTGCTTGGTCACCCTCACAGTGCAAAAAGTGTTTTCTGATCTTCGGAAGGAACCACTGTGTTTCAGGTTGTGCCCATCACATCTGGTCCAGTCACTGGGCATGACTGGAAAGAGGCCAGCTCCATGCTCTGTGTGCCCTCTCTTCAAGTATTTGTTTATGTTAGTAATTTCCCCCCTGAGCCTTCTGTTCTCTTGGCTGAACAGTCCTAGCTCTCTGTCCTCTTATGTGAGGTGCTCCCATCCCTTCATTATCCTCATAGCCCCTTGCTGGTCTCTCTCCAGTATGTCCATATTGTTCTTTCACTGAGGAACCCAGATCTCCAGGTGTGGCCACACTCATCCTGGCACCATTGCTGGCCTGGCAGCCATCAGTATTGGGAAAGTTAACTTCTATTGTGCCTTGGATGGACTGCTTCTCAGTATTGCTGGGATTTTTTTTTTCCACAGCTTTTTGTGGTTGTTTGGTTTTTTTGGTTTGGTTTTTTTTGAGTCCTTGAACTGTTAACAACCTACGATCTTTCAAGGATCTTCTGTCTAGCTGCAGATTTACCATTCCTGTCTATCATGGCTCTAGTCTGAGTATTGTTGCACAGCTTTCTTGCAAGCTGGCAGTTTCCTTAGAAGTTTCATTCAAGGTTATGCAGTTCTGCTGTGTCAAATCTAGGCCTTGGATCACAGATAGCTGAACCCCTAGGAGGAAGATTCACACAAAGCTGAGGTGTGAAATCAGTATGAGTTATGCTGTGCCAATTCCCTTAGGAGGACACACAGTGAATAGTAGCTGCAAGGTTATTTGAACTACTTTCAAAATAACTGGATGTCTGCAGGAGAAGTCTTGTAACTTAAGCCTTCTCTGTGCCAGACTTTTACCTGTCAGTATGATTTTGTACGTATTTCTGACACTAATGTGGTTTGTAATTGGCTCTTTGCCAATTACAGACAAGTGGTGCTGATGTGGATTGCTTGTGGTCAGGAAAATTCTTATTTTTGTGCCAGGAGAGGTTTATGTTAAATATTAGGAAAAAATTCTTCACTGAAGAGGTTATCAAGCTCTGGAACAGGCTGTCCAGGGAACTGGTTGAGCCACCATTCCTGGAAGTATTTAAAAGGTTCATAGATGTGTCACTTAGGGACATGGCTTAGTGGTGGACTTGTTAGCGTTAGAGTAACTGTTGGACTCAATGATCTTAAAGGTCTTTTTCAACCTAAGTTATTTTATAATTCTTAAAAAAAAAAAAATAAAAAGGCACAAAAACTATCAAAAGATAGAGGAAGGTGAAGCTCAAGATGTTGGCAAGAGTTGTAAAGGAGCGATCGACTGAGAGTGAGAATCAGGACACTGCCCTGCTATGTTACATGCAGGAAATGGTGGTGCACTAGGTAAAATTAGAAGAAAGTTAAAAATAAGAACAAGTTTTATGAAGAGACAAGATGACACTTTTGGTATTTCCCAAGGGATAGAAAGATCAAACATTACAAGTGGGTTTTAATGAAAAAACAGCAGATAAAGTTCTGACTGTTTTGAAATGCAAAGCAAAACTTATATTGCCCTCACTGGTGCTGGAATTATTCCTGTCTTGAATGTCAGGAAAAGAAGAGAGTATGAGGAAAGAAACTAAATGTTTTCTTGTATTTACAAGTTTACAGACTTGGAACTTTTGTTACCCACTGTGGAAAATCAGGTCAAACACTGGGAAAAACTTTCTTATTGGAAAAGTAGTGCGGCAGAAAAAAAATTCAGATTTCATTCATTTGAAGGTTTGAAGAGCAGAGAGTGTACCATGAAATTTTCAGATACAGTTAACTCAGTTTTGGAGACAAATGGTATTTCAGCCACACCCTTTGTGATTTTATAAAATCTTCCAGAAAGTAGGCTTTCAGATTTGTTTGATCCTTTCTACACAATAGATATAGCTTTCTTAAATTGTTAATATGTATGCAGCACATGAAGAAAGCCAACATGTTTCTGACATAAAATCACATGACTTAACAAAAGATAACAAACTGTGAAAATAATGTGGTTTGTTTGAGGTTGATTTTGATTTTGTTTCTTTTTCTTGGACTAAGATTTCTGATAGTGTGCAGCGGGTAATGGTCCTATTTTGTAAACTGGCTATTTATTAATGCTCTTTGATCTATTTGCTGTTGCAATTTAGATATTTATTTTGACTACTTAAAGTGGCTTCTATGACTTGCTAGTCAAGTGCTAGTTTGACGCCTTTGAAAAGTGCCACCTCTCTTGCTGCTGGAGACATGTAAAGTGTGATGTGAATGAATTCCCACTGCTCCTTATGAAGAGGGAGAGACCCTGTGGTATCTTCGTCAGAGAGATGCCACTTAAAGCTTCAGATGTATTGGCACAAGCATTCATCGGGTGTTATCAGTGACTGGCACATCAGTCATCTTCTACCTACTGCTTTGTTATAAGGATTATTTTATGCGCTGGAGTGGTGGTGTTTGTGTGTGGTGTGGTGGGGTTTTGTGTGATCTGTTGTTTTGTTTTCATTGTGGGTTGGGTGCTTTTTGTGATGTGTTCAGTTTGAGAGCACTTGAATTGCAACAGTCTTTATAGGATGATTTCTGCTAGTTTTGGTTTTGAAAGCAATCAACCAACTGGAAGACAAGACTGTATGCGCTCTAAAATCCTCTTTTTCATTAGGATGTGATGCTGAGGAATGACTTTCTCCCATCCGTGATCTTTACTTCCTGCTGTAGCAAAACAAAAATTTGCAGGGGTTCTTGTATCTAGTTGAAATTTCTTACAGCAGTGTTCTTTCCAGGTGTTTCCCTAATTTGGGGTTGAATTTGTCACCTAAGTAAATGGATTCGGTTGGTTTGTTTAAAAAAAACTCAAGAATATCAGATACAATTTGTTTTGAAGTTCTGTAAAGCCTTTTTTGAAGAAGCATCCTTTAAACCTTTTGGAATTAACTGCTCAAAGAGGTGTACCTGAAGGCTAGCAGTGATTCTCAGAAGGGTTGACTGGAGGAGGTTTAAAACTTAGCTATTCTAATCTGCAATGTAAATGGAACTGCTTTGAACCAAAGTTTAACTGGTGTTCACAAAAGGTAGTTTCACTGTGAAGATGTTTGTTTCCTGCCTTAAACAAATCTTTAATTTTTGCACCTTGATACTCATAATGTTGATGTATTGATTTGCTTTTCTGGCCTATAAAGCTACATTGGTCCTTCTTTTACTGGAATAAATCTGATCCTGATGGTTTTCTTACATAAACACTACCTACGTGGCATTAAGAGGGTTTAGATCTGGTTTGTACTGAGTAAGTTTAAGATGAAGCATGACTTTTACAAGTGATAATGATGAAGCCAAATAAATGTGTTCTGTAGGAATTTAGGATCATAATTTGCATAAAGCAGAGTTTCGCATTACTTGAATTTTACGACCTTTCTTCCTACAATTCCTTTCACTGTGGGCAGTTAGTCTGTAATCATTCTCTAAAGTGAGTACCCAGAGTTAATTTCCTTATTTGCACTTATGTCTTGGTGGTGTTTTATTATGGAAGTAGTTATGTTTAACCACCCAATTAGCAGGTGAATAATTCTTCCATTTCTCAGTGACCATCCATTGTCTGATACGAATTTTTTCAAAGAGTGCAGTTTTTTAAGTGTGACCGGAGGCTAAGTTGGGATTGAATGAAATAGCGAAGAGAGAATGTTGAGGATTTGATCAATTTGAAATGGTCCATTTCTCCTGCAGTTCAAGACAATTAGGGAAGATGAATGCAGCAAGTGACTTGCAGTGTAACTGATCTCCTTAAATTCACTGACAAAATACAAGCTGCCCTCCAGAAATTTTCACAGATTACCATGTGTAGGTTTCCAGCAGAATGCACAAGTTCTGTAGAAGTGGCAGTGACCAGTGGTTACTGAAAGAAATGGGAAAACAAAGGGGAGAGTAGCCCTAACGTTTTTCATGCAGCTGTTGCCAAGAAACTTCAGTTGAACATAACCTGTTATTGACTGTGGTTTCCTTGGCTTAATGGTGATATATACATTAGACCACAAATTCAGTTTTTCTAAAGCGATTCTCATGTGACCTATCCCTGAATTTTTGTAGTCTGGATTTTGTGCTGGGGTTTTTTTGTTTGTTTGTGTTTGTTGTTTGCTGTAAGCAGATGGAAAACGCCCTGTGGAATTGCAGGTGAAAAATAAGGTAGAAGTTCATGTCACTTGTGTTGAAGTGGAGGAAAAATTAGTATGCAGCTACAAGCTTATGAATGAGCGAATGATGGGTGTTAAACGCTCTTATTAGCCGTGTGTTAGGAGGAAAACACAGAAACTGACCTCTGCGGAAAAGGTAATGCATTAGCTGTCAGTGTAAAATGTCTTGTGAGCCTTGTAGAGGCTCACAAGGCTTGTAAAGAGGGAGGTAGTTACATTTGGTTTGCTTTGTTTGTAATCACCGCGGAGAGTGGGTTGCCAGCATTCCTCTGCAGAACAAACAGTGCATGAGCAGCAGAAACTTTGGAGCAGAGGAACTGAAAGGTGTCGATAAGGGTGGAGATGGATGGAGCTGCTGAGCATTTTGCAGGAAGTCCTGCCTGAATTGCCTGTTAGTACCTACCTGCCTGTACAGTTGGGCTTATGTAGACGATGAGTGTCTGAAAGGGCCCCTTGTGACAGCTCCCACGGTGAAATCACTTGTGTTACCAAGGTGTGATTCATGAGAGCTCATGTCATCCATTTTCTGTTGAATGATCTCTCTTTCTGGGGTTACTCTTTAAGTGGTATGGGTAAATGCTTGAAGTGGTGTGAGGATGCTGGTGTGAGGCTCTGGCAACTAGGAAGGCTGGCTGTACCTATTTTAAGTAGTTTGCAAGATCATATTTGGTGCTTGCAAGCATCCATGTATGTTTTCAGAGATGCACTCAGACCTTAAACAGAGAAGATTAAATAAACTTCGATCATGAGCATAATTTAGCAACATAGATTTCTCCTGCTGTCACTTGGGCCTCTCTCTGTGCTGCACTTGTCAACACCCACGTTTTAAGGGAACACAAAGAAAGGCTGTGGGGTCTCAGAGCACTGGTTTGGTGACTTTTCAGAAAGGAGATGATCAGAACATTTCCCTATTACAATTAAGAAGCAAGGATGCTTAAAAATCAAACCAAACAATCTCAGGGAAACAAGAGACTTACAAACAAGTCTTGTTCCATTGCTGGCAGCATTTTTGTTGACTTAATGGTCTGTGCCAGGAATCCTTTAATTTTCAGCATTAGCCCCACTCCATATTTTCATGACAGCTCATAAAGAAGAAACATGAGGAAAAAATGCTAAGAGGGTTTTCTTAATTAATTCTTTCTTGTAGTGTGTGGGGTTTAAGGATTTCGTGCATCTGGGATGCTTTGAAAATGGAAAGTGGGACGGGAAACCCTATTTTCTAGTATGTTATTTTGTTTAGCGGTTTGTTATGCAGTGCACAGTGTGGGGATTTGATTCCAAAAGTATTGCTAGTTTGTAACTTAGCTGCCTTTCCTAACCGTTCTAGGATAAAATATCTATTGGTATAATTTTTGAGCTGCAAGCTCTCTTGGCTTCCAGTTACTTCTTTGAACTCAGTGCAGAATTACAGCATTTGCAGAGCACAGTTTTGTGACTTTATTGGGTTTTTTTCCATCATAAAAAATGCTCACAAAGCACCAAACAACACTGAGTTGGGTAGAAGATGAGAAAAGAAAGCAAACCTAACTAACTACAGCAACACAGTTTAATATTTTACATTGTATTTTCGTCTTGTTTTCTTGTTAGTGGTGAAAATGAAAAAGAGAGTTGTGATCAGTGTCTCAAAATCAAGCGTAAATGTCTGAAAATTTTCAGGTTTTTTTGTGTTCTACTTCAATTATGTATAAAGATTTTCAGCTGAGTATTAATTTTTGTGTTTTATTCAGAGATAAAGAGGATAGGCTTTTAGGACTCATTTAATATCTAGCTCTTGGTTCTACTCAGCTCTTACTGTTAGACTATTTTCAAACAGACTTTAAGGAGTTTATGGTTCTCTTTAACCATATGATTAAGATAAAAAAACTTAAAAAAAACCAAACAAACTTGCTTCTAATTACTTAATATTTGTATAATCACTCTTATTTTTCTAATTCTAAAATTACTGTAGAATGGTTTGGGTTGGAAGGGACCATAAATATAACTTGGTTCCAACCTCTCCATGAGCAGGAACACCTACCTTCTAGTAGGTTAGATTGCTGAGGTCCCCATCCAACCCAGCCTTGAACACTTCCAGGGATGGAGCATCCACACCTTCTCTGGGTAATCTGTTCCAGAGCCTCACCACCCTCACAGCAGAGAATTTCTTCCTCACATCTGAAAGAGCAGAGATTTAGGTTAGTTTAAAAACTGTCCCCCTTGTCCTACCACTATCTGCCCACGTAAAAAGTTGCTGTCACTCTTTTCTATAAGCCCTCTTTAAGTACTGAAAGGCCACAACTAGGTCTCCCCAGAGCTTCCTCTTCTCCAGGCTGAACAACTTGGCTTGTTGAACTTCTTCATGAGTTTCTCATGGGCCCACTTCTCAGGCTTGTCCAGGTTCCTCTGGATGGCATCCCGTCTTTTTCTTTCTGTGCATCAACTGTACTACTCAGTTTTGTGTCATCTACAAACTTGCTGAGGGTGCACTCAGTCTTGCTGTTTATTTCATTGATAAAGATGTGATAGGGCACAGATCCCAAGACAGAGACCTGAGGAACACCCCTTGTCATCAGCCTCCACTTGGCCATAGAGCCATTGACTACAACTCTGACTGCATCTGTCCGTCCACTTCTTCATCCAACAGTCCATACTTCAAACCCGTGTTTCTCCAATTTGGAGATAAGGATGTCATTTGGGACTGTGTCAAAACCTTTACAGAAGGCCAGATAGATGACAACGATTGGTCTTCCCTTGTGAACCATTGCCATTACTCCATCATGGAAGGCCATAAGATTGGTCAGGCATGATTTGACCTCAGTAAAGCTGTGCTGGCTGTCTTGGATCACCTCTTTGCCTTGTATGTGCCTTAACATTGCTTCCATGAGGATCTGCTCCGTGATCTTTCCAGGCATAGAGGTAGGCTTGCTAGTAGTTTCCTTTTTTCTCTTCTTAAAAACGGGACTGATTTCCCTTTTTCCAGTCACCAGGAACTTCACCTGACTGCCATGACTTTTCCAATACGATGGCAAGTGGCTTGGCAACATCATCATGTAATTCCCCCGGGACTCTGGGATGCATCTCATCAGGTCCTGGGGACTTGTGGCTATTCAGTTTCATCAAGAGTCCCGAACCTGCTCTTTGCTTGCAGTGGGAGGAACATTGCTACCCCAAGCCCAGCCTAGAGGTTCAGGGACTAGAGAGATATGGGAAGCCTGAATTATACTTCTAAACCACTGACCTGAATTGAAGCAGATGTGCTTTCTGGCTTTCATTTGTCAGGAAACGTTTGTCTTTGCTTGCAGGGTCAGGTGAATAAAGTATTTGATTTTTAATTAGCCACTGAACCGAGTAACTATAAATGCTTGCTTGCTTTGTTCTGATACAAATCTTCATTTAACTGGTTTTAAATCTTCATTTAACTTATTTTAAAAGAACAATGAAAGATTTTTTTTTTTTAAAGATTTGGGAGGGTCAAATTAAATATTCTTTTCCTGAAAACAAGATTTTATTTTCTGAAGTAGCTTTCATGGCATCAGGACACATAGGTGGCCTTAAATGTCAACAGCAAGGATTGCCAGTCCTTAAGTGCATGGACCAGTGGTTAGAGGACTTTCTGTGGGTAAATTGAAACTTTCCTTTTTCTGTAAAATGTTTGTACTTGGAGCTGGGCCAGAGGACAAGAGAACTGCTTGGGTTTCCTGCTCAGCTGGCTGCAGCAGGGAGAGGAGGTGCAGTGCCTCTGGCTTCAGCCTGGTTTCACGCAGTGTTGGAGTACATCACTGGCCGGGGCACACTGACTAAGGCAGCGTCAGTTAACTGCATTAACAGCCCTAGTGTTTGGAACAAAATTGTTATTCAATTTTTAGTTGAAAACTAAATTTAGAAAAGTGAGTGGAAATCATGAATAACTTGGTGTATCAGAAGGACTGAAACTCTAGGTTATTGGGTTGTTTATCTGAATAAACATTTTTGGTAGCTCTTACCCCATCCTATTCAATTTGTTTAGGAACCCCAAATACTCTTGCTATTGAGCAGGGTATTACCAGCTGTCAAGGGAAGTGGTGAATCTCAGCTTCTCTTGCTCTTGTTCCTGTAGGGTGTTCTGGAAAAGCAAGGCTCAGGTATGAGGTACATCTGGGCAGCAATGCCAGGTGACAGTTGTCTCTTCTCTCCTTGTCATGGTCTCGCTTACCTGAGGTGTGTATTTGGGAGCTGGTGTTAACCCCCGGGGAAGGAAGAGCCAATATGAAAGGTTGAAACAGGAAGAAAAGGAAGGGAAGATTAAAAAGAAAAACTGCCTTTGAAGTCACACTTTGAACCAGCCCCTGAATTCTTACAAACGTTGTATAGGTGTTGCTCCTCTGTGCTGTGGAGAATGAGTCACAAACATTGCTGCTGTGCTTTTTTCAAATCTGTGTAAAGAAGGGAAGTAAGGCTACTCCAGCTCTTCCGACTGGGAACTGAGGAGCAGCAGGGTTATGGATTTGTCTGCAATCATACAAGGGACCTGTGGCAGTGAGGCAACCAGAATGGGGGCGTCTGGACTTCCAGTCCAGCACACATGCTAACACAAAATGCTAAAAAACCATTTTTCAATATTATGTGCTCATTGGACAAAAAGAACAGAAAGCTTAGTCTCAAAGTTTTGCTTAATTTCCATTCAAACAAATAGTTTGAATGGAAGCAGAAATAGTTGCTTGTGTTATATCAGTAGTGCAGGTATGCTTTTAGCCCATGCAGAAGCCCTTGTGGAAAAATTACTGTTTATGGAGAGATTTAGAGCTATTTCTCTTCCATGAGCTATTTACTACTTCAAATGAACTAACATCTATTAAACATTCATTCTAAGTACAATACCCTCAAGAGTCAATTTAGGTAAACTGCAATACCTCTTTCTAGGCTAAAAATGGCTCTGTATAATGCATGTAGAAAAAAATCCATTAAATTATTTTTCCTGCTCCTCTCAGTCTTTATTATATTTTGAGATTAATTTTTTTTTATGAGGTAGCAGGGAAGGAGGGAAGAAAGCTCCTTTGTCAGCTGCATAAAGGGACAGTCAAAGCTTTTGTGTGTAAGGGATTTTTGGAATGATGTCTTCAATTTTCTTCTCTTATAAGTTTTGTATGTTATTATGACTGCAAACTTTCACACTCCCATTGTCATGAACAATAGTCTTTAGAGCTTTGGCATTTTCCAGCCTGGCAGCCAAATGGATGTGTAGAACAACGCTGAAGACAGTGACTTAAATCATGTTGCAAAACACAGTTAGCCCATGTAGTATTTACTTCAAATACTGTATACTATTTTTAAACCACTGTGCCTGCAGCAGTGGATGATGTTTGAGAATCAGCATCACATTTGATTACTGTTTGAGAAGACAAGCAGCTGCCTTGGGTTGAAGGTAAGAGCAAAGATGCTGCCGAACCACAGAGCTCGCTGAGCTGAAGGTTTATGGGGGTTGAAGGAGGGTGATGCAGGTAAGACCCGTCTAGAGGTGTGGGCCTTGGTGGGAAATGGGAAGGATTGAGCTCACGTTCTGGGTTGGGTGTGCGCGGAGAGGATCTTTGTCCCTCTCTCTTAGAATTAAATTTTACTTACATTTGGGTGTTACCAGGTGTTAAGGGATAGGTCATAAAGTGGCACAAAAAACTGATGCATGTCAGACTTGAGGGGATATTAACGGATGGGACCGCAGCCCAGTGAAGTTAGGGAACATTTTTTCCTTAGTCTCTACTGTATTTTTTTTATGACATATACAAAGATTTTAGCAGATTTGGTATTCCTCTGTACTGTCCTAACATTTTTTTTTTTAGGATGTTTTAAAGAGACAAAACCAAAAATATAATTTTGGGACTTTGTGCAAGGATCCTTTGTTCTTTTCATTGCGACAGTTGTCCATTAAAGCTAATATTTACCTGTACTTCAGTGAATCCCCTCCCACCCTCCTCCTAATCAGCTCTTTCCAAGCACAGGAAGGGGATTCAAGTAACTAATACCAGGCTCTAAACTTTGGGTCAAGGAGGGCTCGCAAGTTATTGTGAGTCAGGTGAGCCATGCTAACACTCCCTGCTTATGCTCTGAACTCCTAACTTGACTGACTAAACTAACTCCAACTAAAAATCATAGGCTACAAAAATGTTATTCATTTTTTGCACTATCTGAAGTTGATGTCATCTGCAGGTACTTACCAGCACCGTGTTCTCAGAGATTGTTTCTGTACAGGTCTGCAAGCAGAACAGATCTGTCAGATTATTCTAGTCTGCTTCAGTCTAAATTTGTTAGACTCGTTTAACCTGCTTTGCGTGGGGAAGTGGGTTTGAGTTAGCTCACTGACTTTGCTGGAAGGAAATTAGGGAGTACTTTTTACCATCAGAGCAATAGGGAAGGGACAATGGCAAGTAGCACAGCTACCTACAGAAGATATCTTGGTAGAGCCTGTGATTTTTTACCAGTTCATATATCTTACATCCATACAGGCTGACGAGATTAAAATGTGTAAATGTTCAAGTTGGTCCAAACTCTGCTAGCAAGTCTGGTTTGATTTATACCTGTTATGACCATGGTAGAGGAGTTCTTAATTTGGTGTCCTAGCAAAGTCTTCTCAGTGTAGACAAAGGCACAGTGTTGATTGCTCCACCTCATCTACCTTTGATTATTTTAAAAAGCTCTGCTTAATAAGCATCTCCCCTTATCAGGTAACACAGCATTAGCTTGCTATTCTGAACAAGTTTAAAGCTATTTTCAGGCATGAAGATCTATGTAAGAAAGATTTATCTCTGTAAACATTCAGCCAAGCCATTTTGGGATGCTGGATTGAGGAGATGCTAATAGCTGGTGGGTTTATTTGCTTTTTTCCTGCTCTGTGTACTATATTGTGCTTGCTGGATTCTGGCAGTCAAACTGCAGTTTGCAGTTCAAAATGCAGATTTTATTTTATTTTTTACCTGTTGTTTTCTCACATGACAATTTTGCCATCTATCTTTCTTTGTCAAATACTCAAATTGAACTCTAGGAGCCCTATTTTCCTAGCTAAAAGTAGTTTTTTATCTCAACAGGAATCAGTGGCACAGCATTTAATACCACACAGGAGTGTAGCTGTAAAAGGTTTTTCTTTTTTTTTTCCTTCTTCATCTTCCCCTGTATAAAGTATAAATTTACTACATTGTAAAGCAGTAGCAATTTGGAATGTTTATTTCAAATAATTTCTTAAAATTCCTAATTCTTTCGTAATTTCATTTTTCTATACATGAGATACGTTATAAAAATAGTTGATTTACAGTGAGAAGTGTGAATGATAGGTTAGTGGAATAGGACTTGGGAAACTCAAATTCAACTTCCCCAACAGAGCTTCAGCAAATCACCCTAGAATTTGTGGTTTGAGTTTGGGGCTTTTTTGTTGTTGTTTTGGTTTTTTAATCACCCTGATGATTAAAACCCATGGTGAGGGATAAAACACATCCTTCAAATGACATGTTGAAAAGATGGTTCTTAATTTTGGATCTTCCATTTTGGAGACCACATATAAGTCTACCACTTGACCTCTCAGTCAAGTGGTATTTCCCACCCAGTATTGTATGACAGCAATAACTTTAGCCACAGTGAGCAATTATCCAGTCAGTTTTCAGTACGTATCTATGAAAGGCTGTTAACACAAGTGGTGACTCGTATAACAGAGACCTTACAGTGTTTTGCAGGCTTTCGTGTGCTTTATATTCATGGATTTCTCTTTTTATTTTTTTTTTTTATCCTAGACATCCATTCTATATCTAATCTGGGAACTTCAGGATTATTTTTTTTCCATTCCTCACAGTACCAAACGAGATGTTCCCCTTCGCCTGCAGAAGGGTGCACAGCCTCTGTATTGCAGACCCTATTGGGCTGAGTGCTGTCTCATATAACACTACAAATAAACTTCCCAGGATGACTTTTGCACAGCACTCTACCCCATTCTACAGAGTAATGCAGAGCTGTCAAATCAGCCATATAAGTCATATCCTTGAGAGGTACATTACTTCAATATTTCAATTTGCCATGAAAAATTGCCAAAGCTTATTTCCAGACCTAGTAATTCCTTTAAAGATTGGTTTCTCATTATCTACTTAGCTAAAGAGCAATTTTACCCTTTTCTGAATATAGATCATTACATTAGAATAGGTATAACATTTTCCTCTTCCTGCATCCAAATTCCCTGAGGCTTAGTAGTCCAGACCATGCCCGATGGAACAGAGCAATTCAGTAACTTGATTAAAAGGACTGGGCTGCTCAACAAATAGGCCCAGCAAAGGTCCTGTGTTGAAGCTTTCATGTGCCAGCCTTTTAATTTCAGAATGACATTCAATAAGGGCAAGAAATTAACTAATCAAAAGGACTTGCATGAGTGAGTTAGAGGTGGCTGATCTTGAACCGAGAAAGCAAGCACATAGATTGAATAGAAAGGATGATAACCATATTCTTGTTCTCCTTTAAAAGGACAGTACATGCTGGGGTGCCCATCAGATCAGCACTTCAGAGGTACTCTGGCACCTGTTGTGGAGGGAAACAGGGTCAAATCCAGGACTTTCTAGGAATTTCCTTCTGCTCTACTGTTTTCAAGTATTCATACCTGTATTTCTAGACCCCCATTTTCAAATCCCCCACTTCACATTTCCAGCTTCTGTTCAAGATGCCCTGATAAAAGGGCTGCAAAGCAATCAGTGCATTGCCAGCACCAAAAAAAGTTCAATTCAAGCATGACCACATTGCGAATCGTATTACTGTGTGAATTAGAAGTGATTCTCTCCATTATTATTCTAGAGGCAATGCAATTCAATAGTATTAGAAACAGTGCATTAGTAACAGCATTTACTGGACTAGCCACATAATATTCCATCATCATTGTCTAGATATGCCTTAAATGAGAAGAGATGTGATAACAACACTTGAGGCGTTCAGAGAGTGCCATTCAAATACTGTACACAGCTAAGGAAGAGATTTTTGACATGCAATGGGTGTTCATGTGCCATGCTGGCAGGGTCATCGAGGGGCAACCACTGGTCTTTTGCACTCACCTCTTCTGCCGAACAAGGGAAATAGCAGACGTCCTGGATCATAGGCCAAAGCAAGAAACAGGGAGGAAGTGAGACAGAAATAATTTTGAGGAAACATGGATGTTTTTCAGGTTTGGGGGAGTAGCTTCTGGCTTTTCTTCAAATTTAGTTGGTTTGGGGTTTTTTAAAAATAAACAGCAAACTCACACAGTTTCATGAGTTACTGTGTTTCACTGCAGGATTACTGAATCGAAATTCTTTACATGCCCCACCTTGCAGCACCTCTCTGTGTGCCACTGGCTGTCCCACATACCCCCAGCGAAAAGCCCTGGGGACAGAGGTGTGCCCAGCTCTGCCTGCTGACAGCCAACACACGTGCTCTCTGCTGCAGCCTCTTGCACAAATGCACAGGGAGCTCCTGGCACCAGCAAATTCCCTCCAGTGCTCAACACTGATGAGCCTTCATGTAAGCACCAGTGACCTGAAGCGAGCTCTGCCTCATCATTCAAAATTCATCTTGCATGTATTCTGTCTTTTAGAATTAGGCCTTTTAACAGCTCTCCCATCTCCATTTCTGATTCATGAACAGCATCTGACAGGTCTAGGATACTCACCAAAACTGGCAAACTATAATCTCACAAATTAAAAACAGCCCTTCCTGAACTGCTTTTTCTTTTTAAAACACCCACCAGTCACAACATTAATTCAGCTACTACAGTTTGCATGCTGTTTGTATTTTACTTACATCCATTAATGTAAAGTAGAATTAAATTATGTACAGGAGAGGCTGGGAAAAACATTGTTTGGATTCCATGCTCTTTTAAACAGCCTTTTCTTACAGATGACAGATTCAGGTCAGGAAAAGTCTAAAATGGAACACAATTGCCACAGACAACACAGTGAACAAGTAGTTAGTGCCCTTCCCCACCCTCACCACAACACGCTCTCAAGAAGACCTGATTTAAACACATTTGTTTTCATGATGCTTTGGAAACCTTTGATAGAGATTCCTTTTGCACTTTCATCTTCCCCGTAACGTGTGTGGCACAGACCTGTAAACAAAATGCTGACTCTCAGGTAGTCACACTTGACTTTCCTGTAACCAGCAAAGCAAAAGGAGTGCAGAAGAGTTGCAGAAACCCTTCTGAAATAAAGCATCCAGAAAACAGGGAGGAAATAGATACATATGTTTATGTATCTCCAAAAATCTCTTGCCACTTTACAAACTAGTAGTCTTTAGGGGAGACCTATTTTCCCATCATGTTATCCAAGTTTCTCCAGGCACAGTAACTAGAGAGACAGGCTCTCAGATCTGTTTCTATGGCTGCCAGAGATAAAAAATGAATCATTGTAGAAGTCTTTTTCAGGTTTCATATATATCATTGTTGCTACATCATCAGATCTTCCTTGGTCTAATACCTAAGCGGTGCGACGTACTGAGCTTCTTTCACCAACTTCATTTTCTCCCAAGAGCTGCAAGAGTCTGGTTTAGCCTATGAAAAACTGGGAGGCACAATAATAACATCAAAATCCAGACACAGTTCAACTAGGGGAGTGCAGTATAACAAATGTAACACACAACATGCATAGACTACCCACCCCCTGACAAAGGCAGCAACTGGAAGTTCTGATCCAGCGACCAGCCCTTGCCTTAAGGGCAGAAAATGTCACTGTGTAGAAGAAGTTTGTTACTCTGCATCAGAATCACTTAAGTTTAGAAGTGAGTCCATGATTTATCATTGAGTCAAAGGACAAACTTTAAAAAGACAGAAATTATGAATGCAACTTAAAATAACAGTGAATTCATTACATCCATAGTAAATACATCCAAAGGTTACATACTCTCCATGTTGAAGCAAACACAGTAAGGCTCTGGCTTATTTGGTATGCTCAGCTGTTCATAAAATAGTTTTATAGCATTAGTTCAATATTTTGCTTTTTTGATATACTATGAACTTGAGACTGTTCTGCCAGGACATCTGCTATTTAAAACCTTCTAGACTTCTTTATAACATATTTCATGTATAGAAAAAAGGAAATATGAAAAAAACAGGAATTTTAAGAAATTATTTGAAATAAGCATTCCAAATTGCTGCTGCTTTGCAATGTGCTTGCAGTACTTCTTAAGGGAGAAGAAGAAGGGGGGAAAAAAAAGAATTAAAAACCTTTTACAGCTACGCTCCTATGTGGCCTTAAATACTGTGCCACTGATTCCCATTGAGATAAAAAACTACTTTGAGCTGGGAAAAATAGGGCTCCTAGAGTTCAATTTGAGAATTTTTATAAAGAAAGATAGATGGCAAAAGTGTCGTGTGAGAAAACAAAAGAAAGGAACTAAAATAAAATCTGCAGTTTGACTGCCAGAATCCAGCAAGCACAGTATCGTACACGCAGAGTAGAGAACAACAACAAAAAAATCTACCAGCAGTTAATGAGAAACTAGGCAACCAATAGCTTGGGGCTGTCCCTAACTCTTTAGTTAGTCTTGTCTTTAATTAAAGAAATAAAAATATTAGCAGTCACCTGAAGCTGATTGCATCAAAGTTCCACCAGCTCTGGGGCATTTAACCGTGCACCTTATGCTGTGACCCTAAGAGGAGGTAAGAGGTTAGGTACAGGAGCAAAGTACCCTAACTGTAATTGTGACATCCTCTGATAGAAGTTATTTCTTGTTTAAGTTGGAGGAAGAATGTGAACAGTTGCAAGCAACAGACAGTTTGTCTCTATGGCTTCTTAGAGTTGTTTCATCTTGAAGAGTGCCATTCTTTCGGGGGACTGTACCTGTGCTGGAAGGCTTAAAATAGTCTAGAACTTCCAGACATCCCAGACCAGAAAGGGAAAATGAAATTAATTATACCAGGAGATTGTTTTGGGTTGCTAAATACAAAAATCCATTTAGCAACCTCTCAAAAAAAGAACACATAAAACATGGAGGAATTCTACTTTAACCTGCTGAGGAGTGTACAGTCCTAGCTCTGTGGTCTTGATAGATCAATCAGTTAAAGTAATAACTTTTTACAAGAATTTAATGAATAAAACATCTATATTAATATTTCTATTTAAGCCTGCCTAAGCCCTAGTTCTTGCTCATTCTCAGCATCAGGGCACAAGTCACATCCCTCTCTAGAGTGCCTTAAATAGAGCTGACAGAAATCATCTTCCTGATGCCCCTTGTGTGACAAAGGCTTATCGTGATTTTCTCAGTTTTCACTGTGAGGTCTGGCAGGAGAGAGCTAGCAGAACAGGAGGAGTATTGGGTCCTGAAAGTTAATACCATCCTCTTTCCTGAAGATGCTTTTTATTTTCAAAATATTGGGGTTTTCTGCTTGTCCAGCAGCCCTTCTTGGGTACAAATGCCCAGATAAACATTCTGTCCATCCTAGTTTAATTATTTAACCTGGGACAATAATTAGGCTTTGTGTGCTTTAAAAACTTTCAGATTGTGCAGACATATGTGGCTGAATAATTAGTAAATGGGAAAATAAATAGGAAACCTCTGCAAATGGTTCCACACAGTGCAAAGACAGAAATATCTCTGCTGTACAGACTTTATGTAGGATCATCGTCATCTCATGACAACCAGTGCAAAGCTGGTGAAAACAGGGAAGTACACGGCTTTACTCCAAAGCTGTGTATAAACATACATATTCTCTTTCCACTGCTTTTTCAGGAATGTTTCTAAGCTTGACTACGGTGAAAGCACTTCTCTCATGTTGTCTTGATGTGACTTTGTACCAAAGGGCCGAGTATTCCAGTTATTGTTATTTGTAGGTCTAATGCATTAAGTATTTTCCAGGTCAGTATTAAATTAAATATATGGTGGTCACAGCCTATGACCTGTGACCACCATATATTTACATATGACCTGCATTTACATATGCTTGTGTAATTCCCTTATTGCCAGGGGTCAGTTGTCAGCTCCTCCTTGGTGGGTGCCAGACACTTACACTCATAGGAAATTCAAACACCAGAAAAAGAATCAATAAACTTGTCATATTATATTCTGAATTTTTAATAAAAACCATTGGGAGTACTGTGCAATGCTATGGAGCATATTCTGTAGAGCAGCTAGGTAAGAAATATTCTTAAAATAAAAGACACTATTGATCATGCTGAAACTTATCCATTTTTTGAATGCTGTTTCTCTGAAGACACTGAATTTCTCCTTGAACACTTTTGAAGATCATGACATTTGTTTGACTGATTTTGTCTGCTTTGTTGTGGGTTTTGTTGGTTTTTTGGTTTGTTGTTTTTTTAATACCATGCCTACTTTCAAATAACCAAAAGGACTGAAATTTGTTGTGGAAAGAATTAAACCATTGGGGATATAAGTCTGGGTAGAGACCCATAATCAAGAGATGGTGGGAAATGATGAATAACGTTGCCAAAGGTTTCCTGAACAGAGCAATTGGGAAGCAACTGAGCAGGATCAGTGTGAAAGGACCAATTTTCTGTGCATGTTTTTAAAGGCAAATATTAAAAAACAAGCACGTCATCAATCACAGACTGTTTCACTTGCAAAATTATTCTGAAATTTTAAAATTAGGTTTTTAGGCTTTTTAAATATTCCATCCTTTAGGTCTGACTAGATGACCTCCTGAGATCCCTTGAAATTCTAAGTTACTCTGACTCCACCATTTTTTCCTCTGGCCAAAAATAATTGTTAAATTTAATTTCAAATAGTTTTGTTTTCCATGAAATTCTGTTCGTGGAGAATATACTGCTTATTTCTAGCAGGCGGTTGCTTTTTCCTCCCTCGTAATAATAATGACTGTGAATGGAAAGGTACAAGTTGAAGGATGACTGCTAAAAACAGTGTCAATACTGTGGGTGTATAGTCAGAAGTTAAGATGAGATAACACTTGCATCAACTACGAACTGTTGTTTGGCACAGATTTGCTTGAAATCAATGGCAACTACATCAGCATTTTTTGTCTCTATGTTTTTTCATATTATTTCAATTTATATAACCCATAAATTCACATAAGCCTAGCAGAAACCTTCTTGTTTCTAGACAGTGCAACTCTAGTGCAATCTCCCTAATTTTGTCATTCGGTTTGGTATTGAAAATATAACCCCACTGTTGACGTGTTATTAACGTTTCTGCACTCAAAGGTCAGCCCTCCCTGGAGTCTCCTTTCGTCTGGAAGATGACATATATTAAAATTTTATAGCAGTTCCCACTAGTTTCAATCCCACAATCTTGGGATCAATATGGCTGTTCTTCTTCACAGCCTATCAAGTGCAACAAATGCCTTAGGGGAGCAATAAAGAGATTGGAATTAGGTTCTTCTAAGCAACACTTGTTTGCATAAAGGTTTAAACCTGGTCGCAGGAGTGCTGGTAAGGCTCCTTTCCAGATGGAAGGAGTTGCCAGCAGTTTCACATCTAAAACAGCTTATCTTTTGAAATAAGATAAGGCAAGGATGGGTGCATCTGGGTGTAGGGCTGCACTTGCAACCGTGATTTTTTTTCCCTGCACAGTCTGCTCTTTGCACATAATTTTAAAAAATAAATAATCTTCTCTTACTGTAAAAGTCCCAGATATTAGGAAGGGGATCCAGATTATCCAAGGATATGCTTTCTTTGATTTGTGTGAAAAGACTGGCCTGTGGTAGTCTAAGCAAGCTCTGTGGGTTAGCAGTTTGGGCGGAGTAGACTTGAGAGCAGAGGCCAGAATTCCACTTGTCCTTCAGCCATGGAAAAAGGAGGGTGCGAACAAACACTTGTGGCTGAAAAGCTGGATTTCGGATGTTTCCACCAGAAAACTTTAGATAAGGTCAAGGCAATTATTTTTTTTCTATAGACTTACTCCACTGTGACTAACACAATGGCCTGGTGCCTCTGGAGACTATTATGCCCCTGGACATTATTATGTGGATAATAAGATTAGCTTAAAAGCTTGGAGAGTCACTGAATTCATATTTTCAATGTGGGATAAATTTTTCTCAAACAGCATGACTTTTCATAATTGACTGCATATTTTAAAATGTCAGGCAGCATCCTGCTAAGTTTATTGATGAATGCAATGGCTGAAATGTAATATTAAGGGGAAAAAAATAACACAGCATCTAACAAACAAATCACGGTTTTCTTTTAAATCTCCTCTTGTCACGGTCTCTTTGAAGGATGCTGCAATACATCTTTGAGAACTAATATTACAGCTCATTGAATATTTGTGAAGGATTAAGATGTCTGTCCTCCTGGCCAGCTCTTTAACAGGGAGGATGTGGCCAGGGCCAAACCTCCATGATGAAAATATTTGGATGAGCTGCTCCCTGTTACCTTTGTAAAGAAGCCAAACTGTCAAAGACCTTAACACTAAAAAGATTTATTGAGATATGCTTTGATCGTGAAGGGTTCAGATAGCTTTTATCACCATCATTTGACCTGATATGTGCCCCACTGGGACTGATTGATTGCTGGTGCTTATCAGTAGATAAGTGTGGGAACTGGACTGAGTGGTACGGATTGAGCTGCCAGGTGCCATTAGAGAAACCTGGGACATCTCCCGCTCTAGGTGATCCTGTGCTCTTATATAATGTGATTGCTTGACTGAGTAGGCCAAGTTATTTACCAAGTTATTTTTTGCTTGGTTTATTTTTTTATTTTTGGGGGTTTTTTTGTGAGTGTGTGTGGTTGTTTGGACTTTTAGTTAGGGGATGGGAAAAAACGTGTCTTAACAGCTTTCTCACTTCATGCAAGTGTGAAGTTTTCCCAGCAAAATAAGCAAACATGGGCAAGTGACTTCTTTCCAGTCCTCTGCCTCTATGTTTATACATAACTTCAGAGCTGCAACCTTCTGTTTTTGTGGATAAATGAATAATTAAGAAAACCCAGAGAAAGACACGGGGATTGAATTAAGCACTTAATTTCTTCAGAATATGGAGAACCCTTACAGCATCCTGTGCAAATTGATGAGTCACATGAAATTATTTTAGTCAGTAATGCCCGGAGAAGTTCATCTTGGTGGATACTGAAAGCAATTATAAATGTTATTTTAAAAATTGAAAGTACTGATAAGCTCCAATAAGTTGGTTTTTTTCTGATGTATTGGGTGGGAAAGTGCCAAATGCCTCTCAATATAGGCATAATCTGATGTTAACCTAAAACTTAATTTGTTTTCTTCAGAAAACAGTTATGCTTATCTTG
This sequence comes from Pachycephala philippinensis, assembly GCA_013397055.1. NCBI lineage: Eukaryota > Metazoa > Chordata > Aves > Passeriformes > Pachycephala > Pachycephala philippinensis. The sequence continues at coordinate 1,000,676 of VWZT01003234.1, read as the reverse complement.
CTGCAGGTTTCACAACACTTTGTCTTCATCACCTATGATATTAAAGGAGCTGGGATGTTGTTTTGCATCACTTTACACTACAGATACACTAATGTTATTATTAAGGTCTTCTGACACTTCACACTACACTATTCCATCCTGAATTGCCTACTGACTTTAAAAAACTTATATGCTGGAATTTATGTTCCTAACTGCAAAGGAAAGCCCAAACATTGCTTAAGTAAGATTCCAAGAAAGTGACATTTTTATACTTTTAAAATAAAATACATTGGTCTTGTCTTTGAACAAGACTAGGTTCTCTGTGTTGTAGATGAGGGAATTGCCTCAGCCTTTTCTCACAGGAGAGGTGGTCCATTCCTCTGAATGTCTCTGTCCATATTGGGACCCCTGAGGGACACCATTTGTCACTGATTTCCTTCTGGACATCAAGCTGTGGACACTACTGTCTGGATGTGACCATCCAGCCAATTCCTCATCCATTGAACAGTCCATCTATCAGATCTGTATCTCTCTGATTTAGAGAGAAGGATGTTTGGAGAACCCTGACAAAGGCCTTGCAGAACTCCAGACAGTTGATGTCCATAGATCTTTTCCTTGTCCACTGTTGTAGTCACTCCATCATAGAAGGCCACTGGGTTGGTCAGGCAGGACCTGCCCTTGGTGAAGCCATGCTGGCTGTCCTGAATCAGCTCCCTGTTCTCCCTGTGCCTCAGCACAGTTTCTAGGAGGATCTGTTCCAAGATCTTCCCAGATACAGAGGTGAGGCTGACAGGTTGGTAGTTCCTAGGGTCCTCCTTTCTACTCTTTTTAAAGATGAGTATGATGTTTCTCTCTTTCCAGTCACCTGGGATTTCACTTGACTGCCATGACTTTTCAAATACCCTGGAGAGTGGCTTGGCAACTACATCAACCAATTCCTTCAGGACTCTGGGATGCATCTTTTAGCTCCCATAGACTTATGGATGTTCAGATTCCTCAGGTGGCCACAAACCTGATCTCCTTTTAGAGTGGGAGGGACTTTGCTCCCTCAATCCCTGTTTTGGAGGCCATCCACGTTAGAGATACAGGAACAGACTGCCAGTGAAGACTGAGACAAATAAAAGTCGAGTACCTCAGTTTTCTCCTTGTCTGTTGTTACTAGTCAGTTCAAGTTTGTCTTTCCTCTCTTGGCAAAAAGGAGTGAGAGCTGTGTTTGAGAAGAGAAACTAACAGATTAACTTCTGGAAAAAGGGGAGCTGTATATGGATGTTAAAAAGTTTTAGTAGAGAAGATTTCAGCTCTCAGCTGTAGTTTGTGAGAGCTTTGTTTTTTTCATGCGAAACTATGTAAAACATGATAAAGTTTTTTGTAAACAGACTTTGTTAATCTTGTACCTGCGAATATAATTAGAATTGTTGTGATACCAGAGAAACGAATGATGTGTGAATTGACCAATCACCCTGATAGGTAGTTAGTTAGAGGTCCAATACCTCTTGACATCTAAGAAAGCACTAAAAGAACTAAACACATAAAACCCCGTCCTTTATTAATTAAATAATTCATTCCTTTCTGCTGGCCACACTCGTGTCTCTGAGTCCTTCATTGCCCTCCGGCACCACCGACGGCAACAGCTGTACACTAGGCAAGGAAGTTGGAAGGGCTAGGCAACACTTTGGTTGTATTTGGAAAGAGTTTGGATGAGTAGGTGAGAACAGGGGAGAGAGTGATGCTGTGGTAAGGACAACATCCGAGCTCAGATACATGAAATAGAGTCCTAAAGTGTTAGATAGGAAGACGATAGGGAGCCTCCTGAGCAAGATGATTTGGGTGAGGGGAGCAAAAGGCAAGGAGGGGTTTCTTTTTGAAACAAACCAACCGGTGTGTTGTTCTCCTTCCTCCCAAAACCCCACCCCAAAAAAGAAATCAAAAAATCCCCAAACCAAAACAAAAGAACTCTTGTGGGAGAGAGCAGTGTGGGTTAAGAAGCACTCAAGACTGGAAGCTACTTGAACAAGGAAATTTGGTGGAAGGTTGGTGATGTTAGCTCAAATGAAGAGCAGAAATTGAAAGTGAGCTGAGGGTAGAAAAGAGACAGGGTAGACAGAGGTGGCAGAAAACAGGAAGGATGCATAAATGAGCAGTGTATGGCTGTGCTACAGTCTGGTACAGTCTAAAATAGGACCTGAGGTTTCTTTTTTTTTTTTTAACTTTATTTTTTTTTATTGCTCTATATCTATAATTTATAGCAGAGTTACCGATGAGCAAACCCTTTGCTAATGAAATGCTTGCCTCCTATCACCTCCGCTGCTCTTGCTGTGCTTTCTGGCAGAAGAGCTTTTGCATGTGTACTTGCTGCACAGGTCCGAGTGCTGTATGCCTGTGCCAGCAACCATTGTCTGGGAGTAATTGCTGTCCTGACAGGAACTGAGAGTGGATGGGCAGAGCTCCTTTGTGCAGACCCCCCTGCCATAGAGTGTGTTTTGGCACAGTCTTTACTTTGCTACGGCCTATAGCAGACAGGAAAGGCTACTGCTGCTGTGAGGTTCCACTTCACCATGAGCAGCAGGTACCTGTGAGATAAAAACCCTCTGTCTTGTTAATGCCTGTGTTTCATACCACCAAGTGTTTGTTGGGTGGATTGTGTGCTTATGGTTTGCTTTCTGAATGACTCTGGCATATTTCATGTAGTTTGAAAAGCAAAGCCAAGCACTTGAGGGTCAGGAAATGCCGGAACAAAATATGCTCTATTCATTACTTAATTGAGCCTTCTAGTTTGTGTGTGTTATGACACTGGTTTTTATGAAGTGTTCATATGCCTTTGTTTCTGTGACAGTCGTGCAACAGGAGAGTCTTTGCCATCTTTGGTGGCAATTTTACCACTCTTTTTGAGAGCAAATGGGTTTGTGGGTGACTCATTCCCTAACTTGCCTGTAGGAAAGGTCAAATGCTGCAAAAGCAAGTGAATGCAGGGACTCCACAGCCCTGTGATGTGAATGACATTTTTACATTGTTTTCAGTAGAGTTTAGAGCGGGCTTCAAATTCAGACAAAATTTGGACTTGAATTTTTTCCTTTTCCAGTGGCTTCATTGATAGGAAGACACATAAAAGAAGGATTTCAGTATAGCTCCCTTGGTTTCAGAAGCTTTTTTTTCTTGCATTTTTTTTTCAGACACTAAATAATATAAAGCAAAGTTTTATATTAAAAAATATTATTTAAAAACCTCTTTTTTTTTCCTGATTTTTAAGCATTGGCATGCTTCATTGTTCAAGTGTGATCTTTGATGCAATTATTAGACTCTCCTTAGGTGAAAAAAACCCCCAAACGGTAAAGATTTATATTCCAATCTAGTAATGCAATTTAAATTGATGTGAAGGATCTAAAATTAGGTAAAAAAAAATCAATTCCTTTTATAGTCAAGGGAATTGCAAAGAACAAAGCATTTGTTAAGTAGTATAAGCTGTGTGTAATTGTGATGGAAGATTCACAATGCTTAAGCCTTAGGATATCACTTGAGAGAATGTTCAGGATCTTGGAAGTCTTTGTAGCTGTACTGCTTAACTTTTAATTAAAAGATTATTGGTATAACAAGAAGCATAAAGTTATTTTGAGCTTTTTAAAAACAGTTGCTTCAAGAGAGTCCTTCCTCTGACACGTGCTTACTACTTCCATATGTATGTTGCAAACTCACTGTAAGGGTCTGGTCTGCTTTCTCAGTGTGCAGCAGCTGTCGTGGTTTAACCCCAGCTGGCAGCTAAGCACTACACAGCTGCTCACCCCAGTGGGATGGGAGAGAGAATTGGAAGAGTAAAAGTGAGTAAAACTCATGGGTTGAGAAAAAGACAGTTTAATGGGTGAAGTGAAAGCTGTGCACACAAGCAAAGCAAAATAAGGAATCCATTTGCCATGGACAGGCAGGTGTTCAGCCATCCCCAGGAAAGCAGGGCTCCATCACATGTAATGGCTGCTTGGGAAATCGAACACCATCACTCCAAATGCCTTCGCCTTTCTTCTTCTTGTCCCTGCTTTATATGCTGAGCATGATGCCATATGGTACGGGATATCCCTTTGGTCAGCGGAGGTCAGCTGTCCTGGCTGTGTCCCCTCCCAGCTCTGTGGGAATCCCAGCCTACTCACTGGTGGGGTGGTGTGAGGAGCAGAAAAGGCCTTGACTGTGTAAGCCCTGCTCAGCAGTAAAAAGCCTTCCCTCTTATTATCGACACTGTTTTTGCAAAACAAAACATAGCCCCATACTAGCCGCTGTGAGGAAAATTAGCTTAATCCCAGCTCGAAACAGCACAGCACATCTGCTGGAGCTAAGGCTCTCACATAAATTACTGGAATACCTTGATATATGAGGGAAGACTCTGGTTTGGAGAGCCACTAGGATCCTGCAGAAACACTGAAGAAATTCTCCTCTATAGCCATAAAATTATATTAACTGAGCAAATAGTTTTGAATGGATACTTTATGTGATGTCTCTCCCTATGTTTGTGGAATGTCCATGAAGAAAGTGGTAATCTGCTCAGTGTATTTGCTGTTCAATAAAATTTAAGTAGCAAATAGCATTCTTCCATAAACATTGATTTCCATTTTTATTGCATACTTGTGACTAGCCAGTGGGTGTTATTTCTCCTTTCTGGTTTGACCTTATATGACCAAAATCTCATGGAAAGAGGGTTTTCTCTTAGATTGGCATAGGAAATACTTATCTTATTAAAGTTCTGTTCCATGTTGCTCTGAAGGGAAAATATGGAGACATTTCTCCTCTTTTTTGAGTGTAGAAAGGTGGGCCTGGTATAATTATGGTCACCTGTTGTAATCATCACCCTTTTTGGAGCAGATGCAGACTTCGTGCAGGAAAATTTACAGAATACATTTGACTCAGCAGTCCAGATCTACTTTCTAATTTGTGTTGGAGAGAGAGAATGTTAGGGCCGCACTCTGTGTGTGTTCTCTTCATTTCACCTCTCTTCTAGTAAATCTCATTCTAGACCAGCAGGCTCTGCTGTCCATAGCTGGAAATAGGAGTGACATTGCAGTGCTGTCAAAAAAGGTTGGGAAGCTGGCCAAGGTAGAGCTGAGGCAGAAGGACTGTGATAAATTTGGCAAAGAAAAATAAATAGAAAAAGAAAGTCAGAGGCAGACAATTTCTAAAAGGGTTTTAATGAGAAACCATTGCTTATCGTGTTTTTTTGAGGGGAACACTGGCTTCTTGTCTTCTCAAGAGTCTCAATCCTGCAGCATGTTACATGTCTGAGCTCCCACTACAGGGGTGTTTGGGAGAGGAACACCTTGCTACGTTCATAACTAATCTCTAACGGTCTGTGTCCTTTTCTTACTTCTCTCATGGCTTTTGTGGTCCTCTTTGGCCATGCTATGGCCACAGTGTCAACAATCCCACTAAATACCGTAGAATAACTGATCTACGGGAATTAAAAGGTGCATATTGGGTATTTTGTACTTTTCTAGCACAATATATCTTTGGAAAAATACTGCCTGTATCAGCTCCAAGCTTTTGGCTCTGGAGGTGACAAGGATTTTGACTGTGGTCAGTGTGGCTGTGGAAGTCCCAGCCACTCCAGCGTCACTGTCAGTCCAAAAGGGAAGCAGTTGCTCCATTTTGATAATTGGCAAGATGAGCTATTGTGCCAAATACCTCTTTTCTAACCAAAGAGCATGTGGGTACAGCTACTCTGTTGGCAGTAGAGGATAAAATTAGTATTCCAAATCCTACCCTTGGGAAAGAACATTGGCTACTGAAAATAAAAAAAGCTTCTCTCCAATTTCACAGGAGCTTGTTTAGTCACAGCAACTGTGTATTTAGACTTCATATCCTCTCTGAATACAAGAGTCGTGTGTGGTTTTGGTTTGAATCTTTTGTTTCGAGGTAAAAAGGGGAAACTGGCTTTAGTCGTTTGTAAAGACTGTCCTGTTTTTGAATAGGCAGGGTCATTGTCTATCTTGTGATTACTTGGAGGTCATCTCTGAGTCCCCTCAGGCAACAGGTTGACAAATGAGCTTCATTACTTTGTGTGGGGACTATGTTTTGAATTAGAATTAGTGAAGTAGGATCCAGTGCAGTAATTTGTACTTAAAAATTTGCTGATTTAAGGTGGAGAAGTATAGGAAATTCTACAGGTTGTTTGGGTAAGCATGGGCTACATAAAGGACAATGTGGAATTGGCCTTCCAACTGAAGATATTTTCCCTTGTTTTAAAATGTGGTTTGTAGAACAGATGCCTGTCTTGACTCCCCACGATCAGTAGGGAGACAGCTGGCCCTGTCAGAAGGTGCTTCAGAAGAAAGGTGCTTCTTCCTCCTTCTGGGTCACTGGTAAACACAGTACTCACAGGTGTATTTGTGGTCTGCCTGTAATCAGACAGGGGTATATGGGCTTTTGTGAGCTTATCTGAGCAGTGGTAGGAATGAACTTGACAGGCACAACTAAGTGTTAATAGTTTTGTAGTGCAAAAAACCACCAACTAATATGTCTCTCCTATTTTCCACACCCTTTCCACCATAAATTGCGTTACCCAAATGTTTGAATTCTGATAGTCATAGTCCTATATGAAGCCAAAACTTAATTATCTGAGGGATTCACCTGTCTCTGTGTGGTTTGACCTTCCGTGACAGCTGTGTGTGATTGGACATTTGAGATTAGTGGTAAAGGAAAATAAAGTAGAAAGCTTACAGCTAGAATGGACAGAGACTAGAATGACATAACAAAGTGTAGCATACATCAGTGGTTTCCTCAGTCCAGTCTTCCAGCAACATCAGACCAGGATAGAAGCAGGACCACTCCATCCTTATTAACAGATGGGAAAAGTGAGGAACAGTGTGGTCTTCGAGTTATTTGCTGTTTGGGAATGTCAGGTCCTTGGACACAGAGGTTGGTGGTTGAGCAGCTGAGGTGCAGTTTGGCATTCTGCATTGGGGTAGTTTCAATCAGCTTACACTTTGGGTAGTCCCTTCAGCCTCTTAGAACAAAACACATTGTGTTATTCAAATGCAAAGAAGCTCTCAGTTTCTCCCGATGTCAGGTCCTGATTTTGCTGATGCAGTGGTAACAAGAACTTGCCAGTTCAGTACTGGGTAAGATCATGTCAGACAACTGGCTAGGCCAGGCTAGATTGAGATGGTTTCTTCTTTCCTGTAAACAGTTGGGTTTGCTCTCATGTAAGCTGGCTGATTGCTGGCTGTTAGGTAAATAATGCAGTTTTACACATTATTTGGTATTTGTATGTGCTATTGTATATTTTACTGTAAGTGAAGAAGACATTGGAGTTGCAGAACAGGGATCAGTTCCTCCCACTTGGGGTCTCTGCTGTGTCGACTTAGGAGTTTTCAGCCTGTGGGTGCTTGAGGGGCAATATCAAGGGTTCCCCGACTTTAGGTCATTATAAATGAAGGATTAGCATTTCCTGAAATACACCACTGCAAATGGCATGGCTTAAAATTATTTTCTACATGGCAAAAATTGAAATGCCTGAGTAGTGGGTAAGAAATGGAGTGATATTTGAGCAAAATGTTTTGAGTTTTCATGCAGCCAGATTTAAAAGATGGTTTTGTGGCCTTTAGCCTTTGCTAGACTAAACTTAGCATAATCAGAACTATTTTTTTTTTTTTTTTTACTTACTTAAAGCTGTTTTTGAGGTAGCATTTTCTGGTTTTTTTCTTTGGCAGAAAACTTTTGTGTGATCCTCTGTCTAACTGTAAGGACAGCATCTCTGTAGATGGGGACAACAGAATTGGGTTTTGATGTCTTGGAGCTTTTATCTTACTGTTAGGGGAGTTTGAGGCTATTGTTTTGAAAAATACAAAACATGAAGCAATTTTTAAAGATAAGAAACTGAATATGAGAATATTGGAAATAAGGCAATAGAAAATACAACTTCTTCTCTGAGCTGACTCTTTGGTTATTGCTTTAACTGCTGGGGAAAAGCAAGGACAGCATGCAACAGGAGACACAAGTTCCAGCAAAGTTAAACATTGCAATCTAGTTCACAGTTAAGAAACCCATGATTTTGCTAACAAGCTAAGAGGCTTTACTAGAGTCTGTTTCAATAAGCTCGTCACCAAACTACTTCTAACTTTCCTAGACAATTTCATGTAATGGGCAGATTTGAAGTGTTTTCATTTTGGACATCAGGCTGAAGCTAAGACATAAATTTTTCTAGCAAACTGCTAAATTTCACGTAATAAGAAATACTTATTGTACCGGACAGCAGATAGATAAGCTTGGGAAACAAAAAAGGTTTGTACCCTTAAAATTGCACAGCAATTTTAATTAAAGCTTTAATTTGAAAATATGGCAAACAGAAATTAGAACTCATTTTGAACAGTCAGGAAGTAAAAGCAACTTTAAATATTTAATTTTCTCAGTGCAATCTTTGATTGAACAAAATTCTGAGGGGGAAAAGATCTCAAGATACCATTTATCTGAGTTCAAAATGTGTTCACTGACTGAAAGGACTTATTCAGGAATTCAAAATACCAGGAATGAATGATAAGGTTTTAAACAGTCCTCCCTATTTATCACTGTATTCTATAAAGCCACCTTTCTGCTCAGAAGCATCATTATAACAACCAGACTAAACTTGCAATAATTTGTGTAACCTTTCTTGAGTGTCCCTTGAAGGAATGCATGGGAAGTGCTACACCCCCATAAAAGATGTTTATCTCTATATTAATAGTTACTCTGTAGGCAGTGTGTAAGTGAGGTGTTCAAGAGCTTGCATTTTTGTTTGTAGGGTTTGACCAGCCAAAGTTGTCATTGCAAATGGCTTTCTGAAAAGTCATTTATGGATGCAGGTCCCAGTAGGAATATGCTACCTGTTTAATGTAACTATGGTTTTCTAAAGCCTGTCTTCTGCCCATACCATGCAGGAAATTGCAGTGATCTTTTTCCTTTTTAGTCCTAAATTATTTTAACTGAGTTAACCAGACCTTCTGACACGCCAGCTGAGTAAGTCAATGAAGTCAAAGGGAGTTGTGGAAGGACTGAAGCTTTGTTCAGTGTTACAAGGAGAAGGCTAAGGGAATGTGGTCTTAATGCTGTCATCTGAGAAGATGCAGCCAGGGTTTTTTTGGAGGAACAGTGGTAGGATGTTTGGCAGCAGGCATAAGCTCTAACAAGGAAATCTAGCAATAAATTGTTGTCAGAGGTGGTGGTCAAATTCCAGAAGAGAGGCCCAGAGAGTTCATGGGATCTTCCTCCTTGGAGACTGCCAGAAGTCACCTGAACCAGACCTGCTTTGATCTCGGGATGGGAAATAGAAACTCCCAGAGATCCATCTCAACCTAAACTACTCTTATAAGACAATTGGCCTGCATTAACTGTATTGAAGACCCAGTGCAATTTGACTGCAGCACTCATCAGGCGTTGAAGTGACTGAGAATTAAAGAGCTTCTTTGCAGTATCATTGGAAAACATGATGTAGGTATATTCAAACTGATCTGAGAATTTTCTTGGGCAACCTATTTCACTTGGAAGCATAATCTTGGCAGAAGTCTGAAATGGTCATAGGTTACCTACCACAGATGGATGGAAAGAACATGGCTGCTTGGAGGCTGAAAAAGGGGAGGAATGGAAAAAGCAAGCTGAAACTTCGCACTGGAAGTAGCTAAATAAGAAGTACTGTAGCAATCATTTGTCTGAAACAGTTTTCTTAGCATGTTGTAAAGTGACCATGTTCTTGTAAAAGGTAAAATTAGGAGCCAGCACAGGTAGGAAATGTAATTGACGTCAGGATTTCTAGCTTATGGTAAAAATCTCATGAGAAGAATTGGTGTTTTCCTGGAGTAAGTATTAAATATTTGCTTGTATTATTTCTACCTTCAATTAAGTTAATGTTTAAGATGCCTCTATGTGCTTCATTTAATAACATATTACACAAGTGAATCATTTGAAGAATTCTTCAGTGAAATATGGAAATAATTTTCATGTAACATCAGCAAGTTAACATCTTATTTTGATGTACTGCTCTACACTTAATATCCCAGCTCGGTCTTTGTTGATGTATTTACTTCAAAGTTGAAGCAATTTAAAACACTAAATGGTATGACTGTGCATTCAGTCTCATTACAGACTTAATGCAACAGCAGTCAAGCACCTCATTATTGTATAACCCAATTTTTGTAGAGGGCAGAAATTATAGGTAAAATTTACATGTTGACTCCAGTGTATAGAGTGTGTCATCCATCATTCACTGGGTCAGATCTGAATTGCTGCAATCTTTGTAATGGGAAAAGAGTGCTTACAGCAAAATTCTTGTAAAAGTGCATATCTTTTCAGAATGTTTTAGAAATTTTTAGTGCATCTTTTCCACAGGTATCCAAGGCTGGATTTGATATCATAAAGAAGTTACAAAGGCATCTGTCACTGAGATTTTGATGGACATGCTTTGGATGGGCTGATTTGTGAGGACATGCATTTACCATAACCCATGTTCTCTATTATTAATTTGTATAGGTTTTTTGTTTGTTCTTTTCCTCTCCAAGCACCCTTTCCTATGGGGGCTGCTGACACTAGAGAAGAAAATGAAAATCAAGTCTTCTACTAGTTAAGAGGAACAAAAGTGAAGATCTTGGATTCCATACTTAGGAAGGCCTTTTAAATCTCTTCATTTTGGAGTTACCCTATACTTGTGTACACTGAAACATGTTCATGCATTAGACCAGTAATTGTATGAAATTATGAAATTTTAATTTTTTTTTAAGTTATGAGGAAGATCTCTGACTATTGGATCTGTTTGCACTGGATCCATGCAGATGAGGAATAAGACATAGATAAATATATAGTACATGGGAAATGCCTTGTATCACTGCGGAATTCAAAGATCAGTTTGAATATTGTTTGTTGGTACAGCTGCATTTTTGTTACTGCCAACACGCATTTTCCTAATTCTAAAAATATGTAGGTATAGAGGAGCCCGGTGGCCATCCTTTTAGAGGTAAAATCCAGCTATAAATACTTGAACAAGGAAGACATTGCTTTGTGTGCTGAGCAACAATCAGGTTTTAGCATGTTCTAAATTTTGTGTTTTCTTAAGTACTTGGCATCCCTCACGAAATATTTGGGACCCAGTTTAGTTATCACCACTCCTGTTTGGCATGATGGGATATCTACTGAGGCTAGTTCTACTCTTCTGTGCTCTTAGGAAATATCATGGCGACCCTGCTTGACCATTCCTTATGTCCCTGATGTTTTGCAACTGTCTTTCAACAAACATTGTAAGAGAGTAGATAAAATTCTGTTTGAAGAGCCATCATATTCAGCAGAGGGCAGGTGAGGGAAGGAATTAAGAGTTTCACAGGTCTGGAGAGAAAACCTGGGAATGACTTTCAACTCGCAATTCATACAGAGCTATGCCTTAGATAATCTGACCATTGTGGTTGCATTTGTGAAGTGGAAACATCTGGCTGGGACTTCAATACTAGCCTCTTGCATCTCTTCTCCCTTGAGTGCCATCGCTGCTGGCTTATTGGCATTCCTTTCTCTCCCTTAGCAGTGGGTGGTTCATGGGCTTTATGGCACTTCGTATAAATTTGTCCTTTAAAGACAGGTTAATGTAGGTGAAGCCCTGTGCAATATGTGCCCAAATCTTAGGGGTACTGCTTGCCAAATGTGAATTTCATGAAATGTTCTCCTACCAGGCAATGGTGTCAATAACAGCAGGTGTTGTGGTGTTTTTTGTGTGTGGCAGTTGGCAGTAGGACTTCCATCAGTACTGATTATGTGAGTTCATTTTTTTGTGTGCATCATTTTAGGAACTGAGAACCCCTTACCTCTAACTCTATAATAACAATCAGAGCTGAATTTTTTGTTTTGCCGTTTTGTTGTCAGTATATGCTAACAAAGACTGATGGGGACTTGCAGATTTCAGAAGGAGAACAAAACTCTTGTGTATGCTCATAGGTTCCTTTTAGAAGTGCTTAAGGGACAACCTCATGTCAGACAAAGTTTTATAAAAGACATTCCAAATATCTTGCTTCTCATCCTTTGTTGACAACATAGATATTTCTCACATCTCAAGAATTCCCGAGCGAGAGAAACACTTGAAAATTCTTGGTGGCTTGGGTTTCTAGAGCTTATTTTTGAAAGTGTTTAGCCAAAATCTTGGCACTGTGTCAGAAGGAAGTAGGTCTACTATAACATTGCTGACAAAGCTCTGTTGCTTCCAGGGCCCAGGTTAGGATCTCTGTGAGGCTGCGCTGTGTCCTGATGCGTTAAGACCCATCTTTGGTAGCTCAGTAGAGCACAGATCCTGGGAAACATGAACACGCCAGCAGAGGAATGGCACGGCACTGGCACCAGCGGTACTTTTGGCACTGGTAGGACTTTTTGCTGACAGCATGCTGCAATTCTTTTGTGAATCAATTTGATACCAAAAATAGCAACTGGCTTATTCAGAGACTGAATCTATCATAGTATGGTGGTACTGGGATTGCAAAACACTCCCAATATGGAGTAGGATGTAGCTTCCTAGAGGAAAGTCAGAATAAGCTAATAGAAATGAATCTAGGAAAGAAATTAACACTCTCCATATAGATATAATTTGGCTGCCACAGCTTTTCTCGTGCCTGCAGTTGGAGCTGCAATGTGATTGTATCCCTTGCCGATTTAGCTGAGACAGTGGCGATGTGTGCTTAGCCTAAGTCTCATGGGTGACTCTTCAAATATTTAAACAAGGATCTTGGAAAGAAAATAGAAAGCAAGTAAATGACAAGAAGGCAAGAAAGGCTCAGGGTCTGACTTAAATTAGTGGTACAAACCCAGTGTGTTGTCCCTAAACCTCTACTGCGAAGGGAATGAACTCAGGACTGGCTCCAGCCATCAGGTAAAGGTGTTCATTACCCAGCACCCCTCTGAGGGTGGGCAGGTTGCTCCTTGTCTGTCAGAGTCCTGGGAGGCCATAGCAGTTCTGCTTGTTGCTGAGAAGGGGGGCAAGCATGTTGGGGGAGCAACTGGGAAGTGAGAGAGCAACTGCATGCAGCACTACCCACTGCTCCCTTTCTTCTCCTCCTGCTCTACCTGACAGACACACTTGACTTTAAAGCTCTGTCCCAGTTTTGGGCTCAGTGTGGCCCCAGGAGCACTCCTGTGTAATCAATAAATTCAGTTTTTCTCACTCTGCTAGGAAGCCCTGAGCCAACTTAGAGCAGGTATACCTTCTGCTTGTATTCCAAATGCAATAACTAAACAGTAAATGGGAAGTCCTTCCTCACTGCTCTTCTTGATGTGCCTGTCTTTGGATCAGGAGCAGGAGGCAGCTTCTCTTGTAGAATCATTTTGATGCTGCAGGAAGAGCCACTATAGCCATCTGTTGAGGAAAATTAGCAGTTTGCAATATGTTACATCTGTAAATGGATAAACTCTTCCAGGCATTACATGTGTTTATATACATACTCTGGTGTAATTGAGTATAGCTGAGAAACACAACTCGCTGCTTCACTCCCAAGTAACGAGCAATATGACGAGAGAAAAAGGCTTCAAGTTGCACTAGGGGAGATTTAGATTGGATATTAGGAGAAAAATTCTTCACTGAAAGGGTTGTAAAGCACTGGAACAGGCTGCGCAGGGAAGTGGTTGATTCAGCATCCTTGCAGGTACTTAAAAGGTGTGTAGATAGGGTGCTTAGGGACATGGATTAGTGGTGGACTTGGCAGTGCTGGGTTAATGGCTGGACTCAATGATCTTAGGGGTCTTTTATACATAAACAGTTCTGTGATTCTCCTCTAGCTAATAGACAGTGTGCTTTTGCAGGGTGGATAAAGGGTAATTGTAATTTCAAATGTATTTTATGCAAGTGCAGATGATAAGGCAAGGATTAATGTAGTAGACCATACATTTTTCTTGTTGTTCAGAATTGTCTAATTATTTCAAGAATTATTTTGCCTCAAACATATTCTGAAGGTTCTCAGTTGGATTTATTTGATACCAGAATTTTGACTGCTACACCTTAGAGTGCTGGGATTATTTGATTTTGTTCCAGATTTATCTTTCTTTGAAGTATAGCAAATTACCCAGCTATTTAAGATTTGTGGATAAGTTACTATGTTGTAAAGCTTCATTTCTTGCTAAGACACTTTTATGTTCCCCTCTAATACCTAATTGGGAGAACGACTTTTAAAAATGTAGCAAACACATATCCTTGGAGTGAATATACTTTTGCTCCTGTGTTTCATTTGATGTATCACTTAGTGCCAGCAGCAAACTGAAATGGCAAGCCTAAGAAAATTGTAATGGCTTTTAGTGATAAGCAGTCAAATAACTATCACATGGTAGTAGCTTTGAAATTGTTGATAGAGAGATTCAATTACATTTCTCTGATTTACTAGGCTTATGTGTAACTTATATTCACAAGCCACTTGCATATAGTAGGTTTGGGGTTTTTTTGTGTGTGTAACTCCTCAGTGGGGTGTTTGAAGTGATTCAATGGTCCTGAGCTTTTCTATGTATCTATGCTTAATCCCTGCATTTACAGCTTCAGGTATTATCATCTCAAAAGTAGTACTCCGGACTCTGAGAACCGATCGTGAGAACCGATACCGAAACCAGCAGTCAAATCGTTTACTTGTGGCAGCCTGAATTTTACTGGGACTTCATATTATTCAGTCCTGCTTATAAATCATCAGCTCATGGAGTCATGGTATAGAACAGTGTGAACTTTGCTGGCGGTTCTTTCTCTTGTTTTTTAAATACATTTTTAACTTTTATAATGGTGAGAAAGGGCTGTAGAGCATCAGTTCTAATGACTTTGCAAATAGAAATTAAATGAAGAACAAACCCACTTTTGTTAATTTTTTCTGAGGTAAAATATGCTATTTTCATGATTTGGAAGAGGAACACTGGGACTGTTTAATGTTTTTGCTTGACAATATTGAGTTGCAAGTGAAGGTTTTGGACAGGCATATTTAAGGAAACAAGACTGTGGATGAGAGGACAATTGTGTGTGTTACCGTGTGTCAGCATATAGATGGGCCAGTCTGTTTTCTCTCTAGCTTCTACACTTCCAAATAAAACACATTTGGTTATCCTATTAAACCAACACACTGTCTTAGAAGGTGTCATTTTTAAAACAAGACCAAATACACACCCTCTGTAGCCAGCCTGTGAGCCAGCCTTGCTGCGGGCGAGGCAGACTCCTTGTGACTGGTACAAATCCGGTGAATGTAAATGAAGCAGACTTTGGTTAATTCTGTGAAAAAATCTCTCCTGCTTTTCCAGTAATAAGCATTGGTACTGCTTTCAAGTAGGAGAGTTGTCTGCATTTATCCCCAGGAAGGTTATTTTGATCTTGTATTTGTTCAGTCTCCTGGTTTTTGTATTAGTGAATTTTTGATTTCTCTTCCCCTGCATATTTTACAGCATTGTAAGAAGGAAGACAGTGGGAACTCTGTGATGTAAGAGGTGACTGATGGCATTAGGTACATGCTACAGGACCCAGGGCGAATCCTAGATTTGCTCTTCCAGTAGAGGATAATATAATATAATATAATATATGCATTTTAGCACTGCCTCTTACAGGTGCTTTGCATTGCACCGAGTCTGATTTCAGTGGGAGGCACTCAGAGCATCCTGAACTGGGCACATTCGAGCATCTCCCAGTGCTCCAGTCATTGTGGGGATTTTCCCTCTCTTAACTGAAATGGGGTTATTTGTATAGGTGCAGCACACCTTTGTACAGTGTTTTGTCATGCATTAGATGTCTCAGTTTCTTTCCAGTGACTTTCCCTTCTCCCCTTATAATTGAAACAGTTGGTTCTATGGTAATGAGTCCCTTTGAACTGTCAGTGTGTGTATATTTCCATTTACACTGCTGGCACTTTGTTCTGAACCTCCTCCCCTTCTGTCCAAATAGATTACTTGCATTATCAGATCTGTCTCATTGTTCACAATAGCATTGCTGTGGATTCTCCAGATTCCCCTTCCTTACTGAGTTTACTGCTCATTTTTCAAAGGCCTTTATCAGACTCTGGTAGGTGTAACTTTAAATAAATCTTCATTAATAGTTGTCAGATAATCAAAGTGAAGGAGGAAAAATTGTGGTTTAATTGCACAAACTCTCCTGCAGAGGGGTCTAGCTAACCTATTGACTTTTCATTACATAATAATTCATATTCAAATTAATTTTGGCAGCTGGCATTTTGTCTGTATTATCTATGATCATTCAAAGTTCTGTAGCAATTTATAATAAAGTTGATATCGACCAGGATAACTTTTTAATGCCAACAGGGAGGAGAGTCTTGTGCAGTGATTTGAGATATGGCTGATCACCAGGAGGATAGGAGCATGGTCAAAGATAAGTAATTGAATGACTACATTTTAAGATAGCACTGATTGTTCATGAGAAGTTTCCAGAGATGCACAGAGAAAGGCCAAGGCAATGACCACAGCAGCAACAAAGATTAGACATAATGAAAAAACCTTATTACATATCATAATAAAGATAGGTTTGCTTTCCCTGTCATGCTGAGGTCTCTGTTCAGACCCGGGCAAGCCAGGTGTCTTAGTGAGCTCCTGATTAAGCATATGGAATATTAATTTAATGAACTTGCTGAATCAGGAACTCCTGATGAATTCCCACATTTCCTCATTTGTACAAAGCTTATTTACAGCTGAATGTGAAAGAATGGATTTGCTTTTCATAACCAAGGAAGCCTTGGTGCCAACAGCTGATGTAATTACTAGAGACTGGGAATTCCCAATTACATAAAATTTCTTAAAGAAAAATAATTACTTATCTCAATTACTATCATTCCCTGAGGGGGTCCATGGCCTACATTCTGCTGGAGCTGAACAAGTCACTAAACAGAGGAACTTTTAAAAACTATTCTACCTGAATACCCAACAGAATTTTAGCCTTTTTGATAAGTCTTGCTCTTACTGTATTTTGTTTTACTGAGTTTTATTAATTTGAAACTTCCAACTGTAGACTTGGTTTTCATATTTCCTTTTATTAGACTTTAAACCCTGGAAGATCCAGAAACTGTAGGTACAAAGCTTTCTGTCTAGAGAGTGAAGCTTTTCATGTGTTTTGAATACTAAATGTCTCTCCCATATATAATTTATAAGTATAAATATGTAGGGAGCAGCTAGTGCCACAGCATCCAGTGCTTTTAGGCCTGCTTTCTTTTGGAGGCACTTACAGCTCTTATTTCATGTAACTCTGCTATTGGTATTTCCCACCATGTGCACATACTGCAAACATAATTTACCTTTCTGGGAGCACAATCTTGGTGATTACTTCTGTAGAAGCAGACAGATGCTATTAGCTCGTTTTTATTTCATGACCAAATTGCCAGTAAAATAATTCAGACACCGCTCTCAACATAAGGCGACGGGAAACCTGCAACCCCCAAATTCATTTGCGTGTAGTTTAGTCTGGAGTACAGGTTTCTAAGTTTTTCTAAATAAGTTTTTCTAAGTGCAAAGCACCCTGGTTACTGCTTTTAACCTTGGCATTTTTCTCATTTGCTGCTCACTTATTACCTGAACTGAAGGTGAGGCTGAGTATGAATGTTTTCCTGACTCTTCACAAGGTGCTGTAGAGAGCAATCTCTTCATTTTTCACCCAGACATCTTGCAGAAAATCTTTTTGGACATTGTATGTGTAGGAGAGCAAAATGACACTGTGGGCAAAGGAGAAAACTTGAAATCTGAATTCAGATAGAAACTTAGATTTATTTCATGGTGAATCTAAGGAGCCTGGTTATGAGTTTGTGGTGAGGTTATGTGGCTCACCATTTTGTAACAGGGTGGATCTGATTGTGTGAGCTGAATTCAAGTCTCCTAGATCCCAGAGAGAGGCATGTACTTTTTGTGTTCCATGTCACAAAGTTCCTAACTTCTGCAGGCACTAGACGACTGAACATTTTTAAGCCATTTAGTCCCCCTGAACAGAGAAAGATGTAGCTGTCAAATGTGTAATACTGATTTTCATTGTAATCCAGTTATCTAGGCAGGCACAATTTTCTGAACTCGTGTGCTGTTGTTTTTAATGAAATACCTACACGTGGGAGCCTTTGTAATACTACTTTGTACCAGAAATGCTGGGCTTATATATATATTTTGATTTTCTGCATGGCTTTGGAGCCAAGGGACCCAAATCATCGATTAGTACTCAACAACATATCACAATCTGTACCCTAAAAAGTTTATAATTTGTTTTCTGCATAGTCACAGAGTAGAAGAGGTTGGAAAGGACTTCTGCAGATCATCTATTCTAAGCCTCTGCTTAAAGTAAGTTGCTCTGCTTAAAGTAGGGCCATGCCCTGACAAGTTTTGGGTGTCATGCCCTGACAAGTTTTGGATATCTCAAAGGATGAAGACTCTACAAGTTCTCAGAGAAGCATGTTGCAGTGTTCAACCAAACTTACAGTAAAAAGTTTCCTTTTCTTTAATCAGAATTTCCTGAATTTCAGTTTGTGCCAGTTGCCTCTTGTCCTGTCACTGGGCACTACTGAAAAGAATTTGGCTTCATGTCCTTAATTCCCCATCTCACCATATATATCAATGAGATCACTTTGAGCCATGAATCTCTTTAAAAAGATCAAAAGAGCACATTAATTTCTAGTAAATGAGTTCTAAGTATGCCAGATATAGAACATGTTTGAGAGAGTGGAGACAGAGACCTGTTTTCAAGGTTCTCACTTTTTCTTTGTATGTGACACATTCTTTGGGGGGGGGGCTTTGGGGGGTTTCTTTGGTTTGTTTTTTTCGTGTAACCTATTACGTTTTGATTTCAGCATAGTGCACTTTTAATTTTTTTTCCAGCTGGTACTGTCTTCTTGATGTTTCACCATGGAGAGGTGAAAACAGAAGGCCTGGTTTTCCTTCCCCATTCTGTTCAGTCTAGCACTGGCTAATAAGTTTGTGTGGGAAGCATATGATCCACCGCTTCCCTATTTTCCTGAGGAAATGAGAGAGAATGTATGCAACACATTCATTACATTACTTTTCGTAATATGTGACCTATCACTCATTTCACTTCCTTTTTGTATCTGTGCTATTGCTTTACTCTAATGGGTACAGCTCTTGTTCAGTGAATATTGAAGCTATGTGGACATTGAAGGAATAACGAGGTTCTCATGAATTGAAAAAAGAAGAGTTTGTAGCAAAGAAAAATGAATAATTTTTTCCTCCATCAATAATGTACGTAGTTAATTGACAAAAAACTTCTTACGGAATCTAACTTGTCTATGTTTGTGCAAAATAATACCTTTTATAGCCACTCTCAGTAGGCTCAAAATCTCTTTTCCAGGCCTCCAGCTTCCTGGTGATGTGACATCAGCACAACAGCCCAAGCTGGTGATTATATTAAAAGAGGAATGTAATGAGACAAAAGAATAAGGCTTTGGCTTGATCTTTTCCATTGATAAATTTAGAACTTGCAAAAGCTGAAATAATAGTTGTAGTGATAAAAAGAAATATAATTTTTATACTTACCCGCTGTTCTGAAAAACCAGTGTATAATTATTGTAGGAGGAAGAAAAATACATCTCTCCCCCTCACTCTGCTACTTTTTCCTCTTCTCTTCAGTGTTGAAATCATCCAGTTTAATTAAATCACCAGCCTATTTCTGCACAAAGAATGACATTTTATTAATGATGTATGATGTGCATGAGACAGAATTAACCCAATTTTCAAATGGATTTCAATTTGGAAAGGGCAACATGTAAAAATGTCTTGTCAATGTGTGGGATGAGCTTGTTGAGCAGCTTTCTGAAGGAGATGGGATTATAAAATGATGAATAATTAGACAACAGTCTCTCAAAAGTCACTTGCTTTATAACGTAGCCCAATATCATTACCTTTTCCATATGTCGTTTAGTTTTGCCTGTTTTCTCAGTCATGCTTCTTTCCTAGCAGTAAACCCAAGGAACAGTAGTTTAGGTGGCAATATTTACAAGTAACTGGGAGGGGCTGAAGGTGACTGTTTTGATCTTAGGGTGTCAGGCTCTGTGTTTGTGGTGTGTACGTTTTGATTTCAGCTAGAGCCTGGGCTTCAGAGAGTGGTTGGGGTCCACTCGGGCTCCTTCACTTATATCTGAATGGGGTATTCACAGTGGATCAATGGTCATGTAGTAAATTGTTGTATAGATTTGAAGAATTTTAAGTTATTAACAAGCTTTTATCTCTTCTGCAAGGGGAGCAGATGATCTGCCTTATCATTCAGACTTACATTCCTGAATTTGCCTGTATGTGTTAGAGGTTCACACCACATTGCCAACTCCTCTTACTCTGAATTGAGAAATACCTTTCTAATTTTACCTTTCTAATTCATAGGAAAACTGGATAGGTATGATTTTGTGGATTTTGAGTTTATTTTTAACTTAGCAGATTTGGGGAAAGAAAACTTCACTTTCATTTCCATATCTCTGAAATGTAATTTTTATCAAAACAGTTCTCAAAAATCATTAACCTCTGAGAACAGGGTGTTGTGGAATAGACAGTGAAAAGGTTTGAAACAGACCACTAAAATGTCTTGCTGATAAAATGGCAAGACAAATCTGCCCTATAGAAGTATGAGATTCATTTTTTGTGGCTGTTATGTATGGGGTAAGGTGATGAAGGCACTAATCCATTTATTAGGAAGCAGATTCTTACAGCCTCAGGCTGTGAAACTCAGAACAAATGTGCAAATTAGAGTGTTCCCATATTCTTTATTGATGCAAAAATGGTCATACAGGGATTTTTGGTAAGCTCTGTGTTAAAATATTTTTGTTGCTTCTGTTGAGAGGAATTCTTGAGCTACAAGATTGTTGGTGGTGTTCACAATGAAGTAAGGGTTAGAGGTCTCTGTTATTTCACCCATCTGTGTTCATGTAAGTCTGATTCCTGACCCAAAAGAGCAAACACTCCATAACAACAAGGTGTGCCAGCATAAATATCCTGCCCTTCTGTTTAGAACATCAGTCTTGGCTACTTGCTTAGGAATGGAAGCAGGTAATCTTCTGCAGTAAGTGTGGAAACAGTGAAATGTATTTTGGAATTTAAGGTTGATATGAAAGGGGCCTTCTATGGCATTTATACCAAAAGTTTGTGTAAGGAGAAGTGCATACTCTTTAGAAGGAATAGAGAGAAATAAAAGCAGATTGGAGGAGTGCTGAACAAATTTAATTTACCCTTGTTAAGGTGTTATCATAAGAAATTTGGAATTACCATGCTGTATATCTATCCTTTGGCCTGGGGAAATGGGGCTCTGTAAGCACTAACAGAGCTGGAGGCTGAGGTCACAGTTCACCCCCAGAGTTCACAGGCATGGTGGAAAATTTAGTTCTAAACATGGCTTACTTATAAATATAGGAGATGAGTATTTCTTTATTTTATATGTATTCCTTTGATTTTATTTTTCCCCTCATGCTCTGACTCTCATTCACAGTTACTGTCTAGCAGAACTTTGCATTGGTTTCTGTGTGGAAGGAGGGGCTTTACTGTGCACGCACCATCCTTAACAGACCTTTTCTCTCTTTCAGAGCAAGGAATGAAGAAAATGAGCAACATCTATGAATCAGCAGCCAATACCCTGGGAATTTTTAACAGCCCATGCCTGACTAAAGTGGAGCTGCGAGTTGCATGCAAAGGCATATCAGACAGGGATGCCCTCTCAAAACCAGATCCTTGTGTCATCCTTAAAATGCAATCACATGGCCAGTGGTTTGAGGTGAGTGTTTAATAAAGTAAAATTGATTCTTCTGGCACTTTTGGATGGCATAGACAAACTGAGGCAAAATTGAAATAGCAAGAACAATAAAGAGAAGAAGCAATTTGAAGCCTGTGGCATAATTTTGTAAGAGTGAAGGGAGATTTTCCATTAACCCTAACACACTTTGATTCAGAAACTTTAAACTTCTCTTTGCAGTCAGATTAAAAATCAAGATGAATAATGAAGCATCATAAAACTTTTCGCTTTAGGCCTTCTTTTTTCATAAAAGCTATATAATAGCAGAGATAATGATAGTGACCACCAGGCACTACAATATAAAAAAGAGGAATACTGTAGAAGAGAAGAGGATTTATTATTAGATGGCAAGGGATTTAGTGGCAGAGTAGCTTGATTTGCAAATTTTGGGCATTACAGCTGGATTCATTGTTGAAGTTAGTAAAACTAATGTATTTGCCTTATCAATTTGCCTTGTATTGCAGATTGCATGTTTGATTAAAATCCTGCTTTGTGTTATTTTGCCTGATCATGGAAATAATTTCTTTGATAACTGGAAACAGGATGTCTTAAAGAAATTAAAATTGTAAATATGGAATATAGAATGGAATGTAATATTTTTAATGACATCTTTTTGGTTATTTTAATTAAAAGTTATAGTTGAGTGTTTGTGGTTAATCAAGCTAAAAGGTGTGACTTTAAAAAGAGAATAGAAAGTATGTAAGAGAAAATTAGGAATGTATTAATCCAGTTAATTTTGAGTGCATATTCATTCCTCTCTTTTCAAGAGTTTCAGCATTCAGCATAGGATTGTGTTATCTGTGAAAAGATAAAGATAATAATGGTGAACATATGCAGATCTTAAATTCAGGGGTCTTTTAATCTAGCATTTTCATCCAAGTTTGTCAGACTTTGAGGATTTTGTTATTCCAATCACTTTGACCTATGGTCCTCTGAAATTTTTCCAGTGCAGGCCAGCACCAGCCTAGGAGAGTTAAGGGTTTTTTTTCGTAGTTTGCTGTGGTGGAACCACTAGACATATCCCTGGTAGAAAACCAGACAATAAATAGAAATAAAACTCTCACCATTGTTTTAGTGCTACAAAATCAGTATGTCCATATATTGAAATTAAGGGTGATATAATAGTTAGCCTAAAAAATTATCTGTATAGATATTTTTGTATATCTATCTAGGTATCTGTGTAGAAAGAAGCATTTAGCTGCACTGTGTGTAATCACACAAATAGTAGAAATTAACCAAGCAATGGATTAAAGGTCAAAATAAATGAATTGCCCATTTGGAAAGGACAGAATGAAAACTTCTATGCTGTTTCAGTTCTCCGAATAACTTTGGGTGCATTTCACATCCAGTTTGTCTCTGGCAGGGTAAGTAGACTAAAATTATATATTCTGATGTAGTAATGGAGATTCCCTTTATTTGATGTGGTTTTTAATTTGGAAAGTGATTGTCTGAATAGAGTAATTTTTGCAGAACAGATCTGCCCACTGATAGGATTCTCATCATACATCAGTTGCTCCTACTATCTAGTGAGAGTCCAGGCCATTCATATTAGTATGAACAAAAAGTTTTTATTAGTTCATGTTCCTATCAGTGCTGCAAAGCGAAAATCGCTGTGACATGATGAGTCTTTTCTGGCCAGCACATTCTTAACAGAATTTTTAATTAAGTTCCAATTGCTGAGCTAAATTGAGTAGAGTCACTCAGGTATAGCTGAAGACATAATTTGGCTGGAGGAATCTTCTGCTGATGGCAATCAATGATCCAGCAAGACCTGAAAAAACAGGCAAAGTAATAATTAAAAAAAAAAAAAAATCTACTTACCAGTGAAGTGAGTATATTCAACACTAGAAATCACTAAATGGCAACCCAAAAAAAGGAGTAGAACTGAGGAGTGTGGATTTAGTGCCTTCATGAAATTATCTTGAATTTCCAGATACCTTAAACCCCTTGGAGATCCAAACGTGCTGTAGCAAGATACAGTATTGCTGAAATATATGTACTGATTGCATACTCTGGTTGTGTGGTGGTTTTGTCAACTCGGAGTAGCTGGGTTGAAGGTGTCCAAAATACAGGTTGTGGTCTCTGTAGGTTGTGCTCTTACATTGTAAGTGCTTTTGAAATCCATGGAAAATATGGAGGGCTGGCTGCACAGCTGCTCTTGGGCCAGATGCAGCTGAAGCATGTGGGCTTACGCTGATGGGATTGCACTGTGCATGGAGTTAGAGATACCAGGATATGAGGGAGTCGCTCTACAGGTGCAGACAATCCCTAAAAGTGAGTAATCTGTGCACATTTGTCTCTGTGAGGATTTTGATAAAATATGTCAGCCTGTTGCTGAGGAATTTTTTTTTTCAGTTCTGCAGTTCTGTGTGTGCATATGTGTGTGTTTGTGTAAATTATGCCACCCACACGTGTAAATATAGAATGAAAATGTGTTGATGCTCTTGTAGAGTGGGTAGATGCAGTTTCCAGAGATTGGAAATGACATCTAAATGTTCTTGGGTTTTTTTTAGTTGTGGTTTTCCTGGTTTGTTTAGTTTTGGGGGGTTTTGTTTGTTTTTTTGTTTCCTGGACACAGAATTGGTGAGGTTGGAAGGGACCTCTAGAGGTCGCATGGTCCATGTGCTGCTCAGGCAGGGACACCTACAGCCAGTTGCCCAGGACTGTGTCAGAGCGTTTTTGAGTATCTCTAAGGAAGGGGATTCTCCATACCTGTGGCAGTGCTTGGTCACTGTCACAAGTAAAAAAATGTTTCCTTATGTTTCTATGTTTCAACTAGTGCCCATTACCTCTGGTTCCGTCACTAGCCACCAGAGAAAAGAAGCCCAGCTCTGTTGTCTTTGGACCCTCCCTTCAGGTATTACATTGATAAGATGCCCCAAGAGCTCCAGCTCTACAAACTTGCTGATGGTACAGTCTGCCCCATTATCCAGCTCATTAATGAAGATCTTAAACAGGATCCAGTACTGACCCCTGTGGCCCACTGCTAGTCTCTGGCATCCAACTAGAATTTGTCTCACTGATAACCAGCCTCTGGACCTGGCCAGTTTTCAATCCACCTCACTGTCTGTACATCCATTCCCTGTATCAACAGCTCCTCTATGAAGATCTTACAGGAGGCAGTGTCAAAGGCCTTACTGGAGCCCAGGTAGTAAATACCCACTGCTCTTCCCTCATCTACCAGGCCAGGTAGATCTACTTCATCTTAGAAGTTTGTCAAGTTGGTCAGGCATGACTTTCTCTTGGTTGGCTGCTCACGATGATTTTCTTATCCTTAATGTGCCTAGGATTAACTGCTGTATCAACTTCCCAGGAACTGAGGTGAAATCAGTGGACCTCTAGTTCCCTCGATGATTTGATGAGGGACACATAATTCCTCAGATGTGAAACCATTAGAAACTTGGACAAATACTCAAAGAATTCTTGGTGCTGTCCGCAGTTCTGGGACAGATATGTTTGTGGGTTTTCTCTTCTTGTCTGGGTAGATGTTTCCCTGTAAACAAACCAGCACATGCACAAGTGTGCACAGACACCTCCTCCCTGCATTTCTCTGTGTATGTATGTTGGTGCTGGCTGAAAAGCACTATCTCCATCAATCTAGACTGTAAATGATAGGTTGTGTCTCCCAGGAAAATCAGCAGTTTTCTCTTTCTCTCACATGGAGCCAGACATGACAGGGTGTGATGCAGCAGAATTTAAGATTATGCTATATTTATGTACTAAAAGCCAATTTGCTGATCCAGGGCTGAATTTTAGCCCTTTCTGGCCTTAATTTTAGGCAGGTTCCCACTTGCAGGGTGGCCAAATGTTGTACTTAAACTGTTCACTTAAGATAATTATTCAACAGCTGTTTTTCTGTTTAAACACTGCACTAAGTTTCAGATGGTGAATGACTGAGGTACATGATAATAGTTTCCTTTGCTCCAATGATTATTTTACCCACCTAGAGTGTGAATGTCCATGTGTAATAAATGTTAACTGTGTATAGCATTGGAGCCTTCAGCTGAGATGCGCTGGCACTGGCATTCTCATTAACTCCTTATTCCTAAGAAAGTAGCTTAGACCTTTTCACAGGTTCCCTGCATATGGAAAATACCCATATGCACGTTGTTTCGAAAGCTGAGTAAGTTGCTGAGCTGTGTCTGGTCATACAAGATCTACATGAGATCAGGAGGTGTCATACAGCCTGACTTAGCTGGATGGAATGTGATGTCTGTAGCTATGAAAAGAGAACCGGAGCTTAGGAAGACAAGTAGCCATGTTTGGGAATTGAGGAGGGCTTCCTGTAGTTGTACTGTTCTGGCTTCCAGTAGCAGGACAATGGAGTGTCTGCTGCCTTGTGGATTTGAACAGCCAGCTGGAGGTTTTGCTTTTTACCCAAAGCTTTTGTTAAACCTCAATAACTGCAGAGCAAATAAAGCAGCACACAAAGACAACATGCACGGACTAAAATTCGTCTTGATGGAATTGACTTAGAATGACTAAGTTTGTTTACTGAAATAGATTTTTTTGTTGAAACATTCTCTGATGTCCCCTTTGTGAAACTCAGTGAGCTTTAATAAAAATGTGTTGATATTCTTAAAATAAAAGTTATTCACTTGTAATTTAGCATGACATTTCAAGGATCAGCTTGGCAAGACTAAACAAACAAAACTGATTTTTCTGGCTTTCCTTTTCCTTTCACATCAACCTGCACATCCACACAGAACCTCATGCAAACAGATGATAGAGACCAGTGAGCTAGGAAATGCATGAAACTAGTTAAGGTACAGAATACCAGTGGAGCCTACTAAACAGGCTACGTAGGAATCGGGCTATGGGAAGGACACAGTCTTGCTCTTCATCTGTATTTGCTTTTCCCCTTAGTCCTGCTCTCTCTTTTGTTTCATTTCTGAATTCCAGCATCCTTGTCCTTCCTCTGCCTTTTCACCTACCTCAGCTCCCCATTTCCATTCCCAGCACCTGCTGCCACGTTTCTCTCCTCTCTATATTTGAGACTGGGGGAGATTCCCTGTCCCTTCCTAGCCTGGGGGAAGGATCTGAAGAGAAGACCCTGAGGCAGACTTCAGCTATTTGTTTCCATAGATACTCAAAAGTATCTTTCATGTTATCCATCTGCGGCTGTTACAGCCCACTGCAGAAGCCAACAAGCCATGAAATAGGGGAGTCTGTGGGATGATATATTCCATGACTTACCAAACTGTTCCAAAATAAACACAAAAATACTGTGAAGAGGGAAAAATCCCCCCACATATAAGTAAACGTGAAAAAACTACATCCTTTTTAGTTCATTTTGATGAATAAGTAATAGATGAAGCATTTGGATGGAACTGGAAGTTTCAATGATCAGAAACAAGAACTACCACCAGCAGCCATACAGAATGAGGCTTGAGGCTGTCTAACCCCATCTTGCATCTAGTTGCTAGCTGGTGACAGTTAAGAAATATGGGATCAGAGAAATATAAAAGTGTCTTTCCAGCTTGTTCTTCCAGCCCTCAGTGATTTGCAGCTCAGGTAGCTCTTAAACAGAAGTTTATGCCTTTGTAATTTTTTTTAGTTCAAATAATTTTAAAAGTTTTTCTATAAAAAATAAAATTTCAGGATATCCTGGGGCATAAGTGTTCAGCAGCTTAAGTGGGGGTTGAATAAAGTAATATTACTTGTGTTTTTTGAACTTGCCTCATGCTGATTGATTTTAAGTTCCTTGTTCCTGTATTAAAGGAGACACTGAGAAAATCCCTGCTCATTTTCTCAATGCCATTTGGGATTTTATTCTTCTGATTCATCTGTGACTGTATAAAAAGGCAACCTATATTTTGAAGATTCAGCATACCTACCCTGTCATGGAACATGGATTTGTTTGGGTAGTTATTTGAACTATGTTTATTTCAGAGCATTGCAGAGATGCTGTGCCATAAGCTGTTGTTGCATTTCCACAGAGATTTCTGAGCTGTGATTTGGGATTTAGTCTCTGCTTTAAAGAATTGCAAGGCTTCACAGTAGACTGGTTTATTGGATGTTTGATGCGTTTGGGGAAATTTTAAAAATAATACTCTAGTCAATGCTAGAGCAGATTCTAGATACTATTTTTCTGATTTCACTCTTAAGATTTCAACTTGGTGAACAAACATCCTGTATAAAATTGATTGTAAGTAATGGGGTTACAGTAAGATGAACATACCATCTTAGGAAGATTTTTCTTTGACGAGTAAAGGAAATTAAAAAGTTCTGATGAGATATTTTGTATCCGATTATGCCCAGTTTGGTGGCCAGGAGATGCTTTCACTGAATAGAGGTTATGAAATTAGCTATTCTAATTGTGAAGAAGATTCTAATTCATTTGCAGATTTGGGAGTTTTTCTCTTTGGGAAGGCTGATAATTGGAAATGCTACCTACATGTTCTCTGGCCAAAGCTTAGATCAAAGTCTTTAAAGAAATTCTAGATCTATTGTAAAATTGGATTCATGCAGATTGTGGTTTATGAAAGCCAATGGGGAAGAATTGAGTCTTTAATTGAAATGATCAAGACCTTCATCAGGAAAGAAAGGCAATGGGATTCTTTCTAATTAAGCCACAATGTGGCCAAGGTCCTACCTTTCCTGACTTGGGGCTGGCAGTCAGGTTGATTGGCCCCTCCTGCCCAGATCATTCAGGTCTTCAGAGCACTTGGTCTTTTATACAGGTTTATGTCCTGCACAACTTGCAGGTGATGATCTGTGAGTGCAGCTGTTGATTACTGACCTTTGGCCATAGGAAGAAATGGGAGCAGTCCTGCTGCATTCACTTCCCAAGGGATGTTCCTAGAAGGTGATGCTTAAGTCTTTTAGGAGCCATTAGACTTACATTGTTTTCACTCATCAAACTGAAAGGTGTGATTTTATTTACACCATAGCTTTGTGCCTGTGTATATGCTTTTATGGTTTATTTCATCCTCATAATTCTATATCATACTTTTCTTTCTCCTTTTTTATCTAGTCTCTGTTGATGGTAATGAATCAAAACTCATTGCTCAAAACTACTTGGTAACCTCTATTGCTGCTAAGATTTGCTTTTAGCTTCTCCTTTCTGTTCCTGGTACATTTCCTTGAAGTCTTTTTCTATGGTGCGACTGTCAAAGACAGCTCATCTTTTTCAAGCACCATTGGAAGTCTGTGGGGTCAGGCTGCAGGCTAATTGAATGTTTTATCTTGGTCCATTCTCAGCCTGAACTCATCTAATCAGATATTTTCCTTTCCAAGCCTTTCCTTTCCTTTCTAATATTTTGGAGGCACTCTCTCTTCCAAGGGTTTGCCTGCTGAAGACCTCCTGTCATTAACTCTTTCTGGAAAAAGAAAAGTTCTCCACATGGAGGGAATCTGCTATGCAGTTTTCCTCCATGTCCTACAGAGCATCATTCATAATATTCTGTTCAGCCCCTGATGCACTTAGTACATTTTTACAAGTACATATGTGTAAGCTCAAAATCTGGAACTGTAATTTATATTACCCTTCATGTTAAAAAGAAAGAGAATGCTCTCACAGGTCTTTCCCAACTACTTATGCAAAGTTAGAATTCTGAAAACTAAAGGCTGTAATTTTTTTGTGTTGGCAAATATTTGATTACAAGATGCTGCTGGGAACTTTTTCCTCCTGTGCCTAGTTCAGAAATATGAACATCATTAGGTTTTGATGAGATTTCCTTTTAGACCCCAGGTAGTAATGTCTTTATTTATTTTGAATCCATTTTATAATAACTCCCTCTTGTTTTTATCTCATCAATCACTGTTGCTTTTTCTTGAGCCTTCTCCTTGTCTCAGCATTTAAAGACAGCCACAGTTCTTCTTTTCCTGTCTTTTTAAATCAGCTAGTCTTTTAGCTTGAACTCATTTGAATCAGACAGATTGTCTCAACTGGAAACAAATAGTGTCATGTTGAGTCAATATATATGAAATATCATATTATTCCACTAGCTCAAACATCATTTTCTGCCTCTGTAGTGCAGTTTGTGAAATGTAATGCATGTTCAAAGGAGAGAAAGTAGATGTCTTTGTTCTTATTGACAGTGGTCATATTTGGGCTGGTTGATTCCTCTCTACCAGAGCTGGAAGCTGACTTCTGTATCTGTCCAACTAAACCTCTTCAGGTCCCGTCTTCAAGTCATGGAGAGTGAAGAGTTACTTTCTCAAAGTTTACATAATTGAATAAAATCACGTATACTCCTGGGAAGTCAGGAGGGAGTGTTTATATATGAGAGGTGGTAAAAGCCACATGGTCTCTCCCTGAACCTGTGACCTGGAGAATCCTCCACCAGGAAGATCTTCTGTTGGGGCTGATTTCCAGGAACCTTCTGCCTAGTAGATCAGCCCATGGGAGAACCATGGAAATGAAATGTGGGATCATGTAGTCATTTTTTAGTTAGGAAATATTTACACGCTTTAAAATCCATTGAATACTGAACTAGCTTAGATGGAAATCTGAATGACCTGTACTTGTTTACACCCTGTTTCAATGTCCAGTGGATCAGGGATTATGGAAATGATTGAGGAACTCTGTTCCTTCCTGGTGAACAATTTCTGTATAACCACACTCCAGCAGATATCTTCAGCTAGAGTGTGTCTGTGTTTGCAAGCAGCACTATGCACTTATCTTGCCATTTGTGCCTGTGGAGGAGGCAACGGGGTTGGGTGCTCAGTTGTCAGATTTCTCT
The DNA here is from genome assembly GCA_013397055.1 of Pachycephala philippinensis. Classification (NCBI taxonomy): domain Eukaryota; kingdom Metazoa; phylum Chordata; class Aves; order Passeriformes; genus Pachycephala; species Pachycephala philippinensis. Next base: position 970,322 of record VWZT01003234.1, on the reverse strand, counting down.
ATGGCTTTGCAAACATTTGTGTATTGTTGCTGGTAGAAACATTTTGAATAGTTTTAAGTGACTTGAAAATTTTGCCTACTTCTTAGCTTTTGAGTAATTGGATTGCAGATGTGAAATGCTAAGAAAAAACTGAGAGTTCTCATCTCTTCTTGTATTTATGACATTTAAAATGTCAAAATACTATGGCGACAAAATATTTTTTGCTGTATTAATAAAAGTGCTTTCTTTACCTCATAACAGGGCAGCTGAATTATTTCCTCTTCCCATGCAATTCTAGATATTTCTTTGTTGTTAATGTGCTTTCATAAGTGTTTCTAATCATCCTAAGATATTCTTGTAAATACTGCCTTTAGACATGCTGTCTATTTGATGGTTCTTAATTCATGCTTCATTAACTTTTCACAACTTTTTCTCAGGATAGCTTTCCATGAAAGCTGTGACTCTTACTTGGTGTTCTCAGTCATATATATACATATATATATGTATATATACATATACAGTCAAATATATACATATACAATAAAACAAGATTTTTCTAATATTTACTTTTTTAACCACGTCAAGCCTTGTAGTTTTGTTGTATGAGTAGGGTAAGAAAAAAGAGGAAAAAAGAAGAAAGATGAGACCATTAAAAATGTTTTCAAAATTATCTAAGGAAGATATAAAGAAAAGAAGGTTTTACAGTGCTCCCACTCTTTCTTAACCCTGAATAATTGGTTTGGTAGGAATACATATAGGAGGAATTCTATACTGCCAGCAGCTCCACATAAAAAAAAAAAAAAAATTCTTTTGCTTACTTCCACTGCAGTTTAATTATCTATCAGATACGTAGTATTTTAAATTTGGGTGAAAAGACTAAGGCTGCTTTTGTCATGGGCAGGCAGATGCACATTTCAGATTACCTCAGTAATACGCCTGCCTCTCATGAGCTATTTTTCACAGATACACAAACCTCACACATCTCCAGAACAGATTTTAAGCCTGGTTTGACTTCAGTAGTCTGACAGATTGTGATAAACCTACAGTAAACAGGAATCTTTAGAGCTGTTTTGTAAGTAGATAATTCACTAGATTGATTCAGTACACTGATTCTTAACTGGTAGCATCAGAATGGAACTGAGAGATTGTCAGCAGTGTGATCCTCTTCTGCGTTTACTGTGAGGAGTTCTAGGGCCTAATACAAATTGTTTCCTGAAGGAAAAGAGCACTTATGAAACTCTGAGAATTAGTGATTTAGAAAAACAGTATGAACTACTGCGAATGTGTTTTGAAAAGTCTTCTGTTCAAATATTGATTGACCAGGGATACCAAGATCATTAAGCTGGTTTGGTTTAAAACCATTAGGTAATAAGAGAATGTGCTGTTGACATGAGTTGATGGAGTTCAAGTTTATGCAAAGGAAAGTAAAAGCAGTTCCACTGGAACTGCTGTTTTGCATCTTCCCTCGTGTTTGGGAGTAGCTGAAAAATATATTGTATCAGTTATGTTGTAAGCAGGCCAGAATACAGACTCCCTGAAATCTGACTGAGAATTGAAATGTGCAAAGTACATTCTGTATAGATGCACTGACCTCATCTCTTAACAGATATTTCAGAATTTGCCTGATTTTTTTTTCCCATTTTTTCAAAAATGGGGTGGATTGATTTTTTTTCCTCCCCTTGACAACTTTACAATTTGGCACGTAAAAACAGGTAATCAAAGCAGAGCCACATTGCATCAACTACCAGAATCGTGATTTCTGCTCTTGTTTCTTTGCCACTCTTTGTGTTTTCCAAAAGAAGATCCTAGATGTAAACTAGTAAGACTAGAAGACAAGAAAGCAACAGGGCTGAAAACAGCCCTGTTCCTGGCAGAGGGCTTGGAGTGGCTGCTACCACCACCATGCTACTGCTGCTGACAGCAAAGCAAAATTTTACCAATCCTGGCTCTACAAAGGTGCTTATTTGCTAAGAAAAATTTAGGGCACTGTGAATCCATAGAAAGTCCGTACTATTTGGGTGTAGATTGCGTAGGTGATCTGTACAAATTTACCTGCCTTTTGTTCAAAATGTCACACTTAAAGATGGCAGAATAAAAATACGTGACAAGCCAATTCTTGGGTTGGGCAGTCTCTTCTAGAAGAGAATGTAAGTCATTGGAACTGGAATCATTGCTGTAGCTCCCTATGAATAATTTTTGTGTTCAAAAGGCCTACAGTGTATTGTTCAGCTACTTTTTAGTTTGAAATTCATCATAAAATATTAACTGCAACTATCTGAGGTAAATGTCACAATTTTGTGAGATGCTCAGTTTTATTCCACACCACTAACCTGGGATGTTGTGCTTTTGAAGCAGAAAACTGTCCATTGTGGTAATCTGGATTTGTCATGATAAACTTGATCAGAGGGATTCGAGGTTTGTTTTTCAATTCAATTTCAATTAAAAAACAAATCAATTTAAAATACGAGGTTTGAGGCTTTTGTTTTTCAAATATTTGGAAAAACTCATTGCCTTGCTATGGCACCAGCTGGCTTGTGTATGCCATTGGTGTAGAACCAGCTGCTGGTGCAGAACCAAGTGATGCACTCCATCCCTTCTATATGCCTCTTCAGGGAAACATTAGGGTGATCATTGTATCTTGTTGTATTTAACTTTAAATGCTGTTTGAGGGCTGATTAGTCTGCTGTTGCCTTGTAACTGGGGTAAACTTAAAAGCTTATGCTGTGTCACTGCCAAATGAACTGGACTAGCTTCAATAGCCTTACTCCCCTGGCTGCCCTTCAGGGTTCCACATGGATGCAGGAACTATTTTCACTGACAGTGGCATTTTCTGTTTTAAAACTGTATTTGCACTTCTCCAGCTTATATAGGGCTTGTCAGCTGCCGTGTATGTGTCTTTCCTATTCTGCACAGGAATATACAATATAAATCCCCATGCCTTTGTTGCTCTGTTTGAAGTTGTTGACATTATGTTAATTATCATCCGGTGTTTCAGTACTCTTTTAACAGTCCAGCGTGTGCCTAGTTTTGTTGAAGGCCCTGTGCTTGCCTACTTGCTTCCTTCGTTCTTTAATTTAAAACCCAAAGTAGATCCTTGACCATCTTTGCATTAGTCTTACTCCTTCTCTTAATAAAAAAGCTGTCACAGAATGTGCTGAGTTGGAAGGGACCCACAAGGATCGCCAAGTCCAGCTCCTGGCCCTGCACAGGACATCCCCAAAAGTCACACCATGTGCCTGAGAGCACTGTCCTAACGCTGCTTGAACTCTTGTCAGGCTGGTGCTGTGACCACTTCCCTGGGAGCCTGTTCCAGTGCCCAACCACTCTCTAGGTAAAAAAGCTTTTCCTAATATCCAACCTAAACCTCCCTGGACACAACTTCACGCCATTTGGTAAGGAGTGTCCATTCTTTCTTTCTTAGTATGGTGGGACTTCCTTGATCTTCTGCCATATTTAGCCTAACAGCTCCATAATGAAGTCATGTCCAAAAGATTATAGACAAATTTTCCTTTTTCATATATATAATTTATATTTTTCCCTGGGAATTTATTGAGATTCTCTAATAATATTGGAAAATGTTGACGATAGCTAGCCTTGTGGTGGAGAGTGAGACTTACCTTTAACAAGTTAAAATTCTACACACAACTCTGATTCCACCCAAAACTAATTTTTGAATTCAACTTGTAATTCAATATGTAAAGCTGTTTTGAAACTTGTGGAGATTTTTGCCCATATTTTGATTGGTTTTACATTTGTTGCTGAACATTTAATTGCTGCATTGGCACCAAAAATAAAGTGCTCACAGGGCTTGCATGCTTGTTTTTTAAATTTATACTCTAGACGTGGTTTTCAGGTTTGATCTGATGTTGTCATGATTTGAAGTAGCCATGTCCTGACCTTCAGGTGCCCCCGCATTTTGTGGAAAAGAAGGTGGTTGCAAGTCCCAGGTTTAATGGAAAACAACATACTTAGTGTAACTCTTCCAACTTGATAATATTTTGGTCTCTGAACTTTTCTTTTATGATGGAAACGTTTCCAATTCACATCATTTGAATTAAAGAATGAAATAAATCATTATAACATTTTAAGGAGCCATTCAAAATTTTTCTTTTTAATTTAGAAGAGCTGTACATATACTTTCCTAACATGGGCATCAGCAATTTATGTTCATGTTATTTTTAGAAAGGTAATACTATGAACCACCAGGAATACATGCATCTTTAATTAATTTTGAGACTAAGGAAGTCCGTAGTTTTGAATACATTTTAATTGTATCAGTTGGGAATATTTTAAAATACGATTCTGACATAATGATAAAGTTCACAGAGTTTACATTGTCATAGTATGCATCTTTCCATCTGGATATCCTCTTTCAAAGCAGCCACCTACTCTTATCCATTTAACTGGAGCACAGCTGATGCAGGCTAATTACTTTTTCCTCCTTTTCATTGTATCACGCTGCTTTTTCTGCTGATTTCAGCTGGAGTTGGAGGTCAGTCTATTTAAAGAGCCCACACTTTTATCTCGATGTCTCTTGTGAAGCATTGTATAATTTGGCTACTCCTGGGGATCTTTGTGGTGAGAATACATAATTTGCTGACCATCTGCCTGCTTTTTCCTTTTCCTTTCATTACGTATGTGGAGAGGAAAAGCTGAAAGAAGGCGGTCATGTAATATGTGTGTAGAACTTGGTTGCTGATCAAGTTACATACTGTGTTTGTCATCCAGAAATCTACTTTCTGCCAGAAGTTGGTGTTATATGAATTCAAAGGAGGATTGGTCTGTGTCACACAGTACTGAAGATAAATGTTTATGAAGGGTTTGTTTAGTCCAAAAGAAGTTGGTTAAGCTTTTTCATAACATTATTGTTGATTTACTCACAACTTTATATTGCCTTCAGACTGTATTCAAAATCCCAGGCTACACCTTACTTTGTGACCAGCATTCTTGTATGACAGCTCTGGGGGTCCTCGTTCTTCCCCAGCAGGCAGCTACTGAAAGTCCTGAATGACCTGGCTGGAAGGGCTTAAGTTAATTTTATTTGGGCATGGTATGTATTTTTGAATATGAGAAAGTGGAGAGCAAGACAAGATGGAACAGACACTAAGGTAGAATCAAAATGAGTTTGTATCTAAAAAACAATAGCATGGAAACTTTAATACAGCTTGGAGAGCAGCAGAGCACGGCGCCAGGAGAAGCCTAGAGAATAGGCTTTTAGATTTGAGATTATTTTAAAGGACATGTCTGGCTGTGAGGGAGGAAAATCTTGTTCATTTGACTTCTTTTTGAATGCTTTAAAATAGTTGCATCAAAGCTTCCTGACTCTATAGAGAACTCTAGAAAGCCTCTCTGTTGTAGAGAACAAGTCCTGTGAGGAGCGGCTGAGGGGACTGGGTTTGCTTAGCCTGGAAAGAAAGGGGCTGAGAGGAGACCTTATTGTTCTCTACAAGTACCTGAAAGGAGTTAGTAGGGAGTTGTGTCAGTCTCTTCTCCCAGATAACAAGATGAAATAACCTCAGGTTACACCAGGGGAGGTTTAGGTCAGATAGTAGGAAAACATTCTTCACCAAAGTGGTTATTGAGCATTGGAATAGGTTGCTCAGGGAAGTGGTTAAGTCACCATTCCTGGAGGTATTGAAAAGTTCTTCAGATGTGGTGCTTAGTAATATGGTTTAGTGTGGTCTTGACAGTGCTGGGTTAATGGTTGGACTTGGTGATCTTTAGGGTATTTTCCAAACTAGATGATCCTATGCTTCTATCCTGTTTTCATTCTCAGTGGAATAATCTTATAGGACCCAAATCTTGGCACACAGTTCAGTAGGATCATACTTTACTGAGGTTTATACCTCAGAGTATGGATGATCTCGCTGTCAATACCTCCAGTTGGTCATGGTGTGTCTGCAGAGTGATGTTTCATGCAGCAGATTACAGTAGGTATAGGTGTGATGGACATATTCTTCACCATCACTTCTAAAAGTGGTCTCCTAAACTCTTCAGGGACCTTTTATCTGATTTCGCAAATTGCAGTTTTATTCTAAAAATACATGTATGCAAATTCAGACCTAAAGTAGTGTTTTTGCACAAGCTTTTTGTGGTGAATTTTTGTCCCCAGTTTCTTGTCATGCTATTGTGTGTGTTTATAAATACTTACCAATGAGTTCTTAGGGGCAGGAAATACATATTCTTTTTTATTTGCAAAGAATAGAAAGAACCTTTCCAAAGTCTCTAGGTGTCATTGGAATAAAATAATCATAATGATGGGTCTCTGAGTAGTAGTAAGTCTGATATAGTTGAAATGAACTAGTAACTTACCTTGGAGTGAAAGTTTCTTATTTGATAGTACAAAGAAAAGAGAGCAAAACATACTTGGTTATTTTTTGTTATTTTTTGCTTAGAGAAAATATTAAACATGGCTTGTCACTTAACTTGGCTGAGGCTATCTTCATGCAGCTTTTTTTATATTTTATAACCAATTATCCTGCAATATGGAGTGTTTTGATTTAGACACGCTTTTTAAAGATCAGCATTCATGGCACATGCAGTGAAGAGCAATTTAAAATTAAAAGGTTGCTTTAGACTTTTAAGAGCACCTGGATCTTATTTTAGAAGCAATTGGAACTCTGGGCCAGCACCTTGTAGGGCAATTTAAATTCTTCTTTTTTACTATTTTATTTGAGTACTTGGTAAGGAATTGATTTGAACAGCACGGTGCTGAGCTCTTCAGATTTTGAAGTACTTCCAATTCCCGGTCACATTCAGCTGCAGATCATGATCTTCTCTCAGTTCTACAAAGCCAGGCATCTTAAGAATATCATCCAGACCAAGAAGTGAATCTAGACTCTTTTGATTTATCAAACATTTGAGTTTTTTTTTTTTTTTTTTTTCTCATATATAGAAGAAGTTCCTTAGGTCAACAGGAAAACACTTGAAAGTTGCAAAAAAAACACAGACATAAAGTAGCCAATTGTACCATATCTGTTCAGCATCTGAAGAAAGTCTTTTCATCAGTAACACATTCGTAAGGACTGCAGTACATTCTGTGTATTGGTTTATCCAGGGTGAAGGGGCATGGGTAGAAGAAACAATCCTTTCGTTATATTCAATACTCCTCTTGGGAGTATGGTCTGCCCTGTGCCCCATGGGAGACAGAAGACCTGTGGGAATGAGGTGAAAGGAAGGAGGGAATCATCATGTGATGAAGGCCGATCACTGTTCATAGGCAAAGAGAAACTGTGGCTGCACAGGTAGTCTCCATTCTGGAAATTACTACTCTACTCTGAGCACTTGGCTTTGAACCACAAGTCTTCACCCCAGTGATGCTTTTGGAAAGCCCTATACAAACAGGGGGATATAATTTTGCTTTACTCATACAAAGTGGCACAAGACAGCTGTGTCCTTTCTTAGCTTTACTTTCAAAAGTATGAAAACGTCAAGATCCATTCTCAGCAAGATGTAGTGGCTCTCCTAAATACAGGGATCAGGGATTTTTGTTCCTGTTCTCCATAGGGCACTCAGCCCCTTATAGGCAAACACAGTTGGGCTTGTGAGCAGGTGGGGCTACAGAAGTGAGCCATTAAGTCACTGGAAATTCCCTGGGGTGTGAACCATCAGTGAGAACCTTTGCAGTACGAGAAGCTGCCAATAGGCAGCTCATGGTAACAGGTTGCAACTAATTGTTTTGGTGGTCGGAGATGGTGTGGGGAGGTGTACACCAGTATAGAAAGGTTTTATAAACTGGAACCATGAAACAGTGAGGGTGGCATTCAACAGCATCACCATCTTCCTGTGCAGGGTGGATTTATTGTAAAAGGCTGGAGGAAGCTGATGATTTTTTTACAAACTCTCAGTGTGTTTTTGCCTTTGAGTTGAGATAAATAAATCATAAAATACATTAGAGATTTCACTGGAGTGTGGAGGAGGAGAATGTAAAGTCTGAATATTTTGTTTTCTGTCTGAATCACTAATGTGCTACCAGTCAGTTTAATTAGAATAATTAGTCATGAAATATATAATTGGTGTGACTCTTCCTGCAGATTATATAGAGAGCTTTTGAAGAGGAATGTGGTTATTTGATACTGATCCTACAAACATTTATGCACGCTCTTAGCTCAGCGTGCATGGATCAGTGTCATCCTATTGAGTGTGGAAAGGAAGATCTCCTTTAGCTAAGGGGCTTTCTGAAACTGAGCCTCACCAGTGGGCAGCATTTTTTTGTGGCAAGTCCAGGGTTTTAGGGATACTTTCAATAAGGGACTGCTTTCACCCTTAAGCAATTACTAGTTCTTGAAGGACAGTAACTATGAATGACCAGGCATGATGGCGTGTCCCCTGTGGCTCTGTTTGTGTCTTGGTCTCTAAAGGATTGCTTCTCCTGTGCCCTCTCTGTGAAGTTATTTTGGCACCACTGTGTTGCAACCTGCTGTGGAAAAACCACCCAGTTGTAGTAACCATGGGGAAGAGTGTGTTCTTGCTTTCTTGTGGACTATGCTGGATCATTTCCTGGAGCAGGTTCTGCTTGTGGCTGTGCACACACCTTTTGAAACTTGTGAGAAGTGAAGATGGGAAGTTCATAGTCCGGTGTGGAAGAATGGGCCTGGGGTGGATTAGGCTTTTCTGGGTTTAGGTAGCTTTGGTTTTCCCTGTAAAAAATCTTGAAAAATTTGAGCAATTATTGCAAATATTGACAAGTGCTACCATTTGATCCCCTTTTTCCTCCCCAGAAGAGTGATTTGGGTTTTGGGGGTTTTTTGTTTGTTTGTTTTGTTTTGTTTTGTTTTTATAATAGGTTTTACTGTTGGTTATTTTGTTGTAGTTTATCATTTAAGTGCCTAATGGTACAAGTTTTAGGTTCTTCCAGTTTTTTGAGAAAGTAACATTGAGAGTCTTGTTCTCCTTTCCTTATTTGTCTCTTATGTCAAAATTATTTCTTACCCTGAGATTATATGACAGGTAGTAAATATAGTGCTAAAGAAGGTCCTGTAAATGTATTTAGGCAGTCCTGCTATATGCTTAAGATTTTCTTCTTGTAGCATATACTAATGTACTTTGGTGTAGTTTGGTAGTCTAATTGACTGTAACAGTAGATTCTGTACTGTTCAACTGTGTAAGAAAGCTTACAGTTTTCATTGTTCTTGGCCAGAATGAAGAATTGAAAGCTTATGGAGTTTTTTATTATTTTTATGGTACTTTGGTTAATTTCACATCTCGTTTTTGGCATGCGGTACCGGGTGTAACATAAAAATATGTGATTCAGCAAAAGCTGTGGAAAGATTTCTGTTATTGTGGTCTACAGCACTGCAGATACTGCAAAAAAAGACAGAAATAAAAAGAATGGAATATGGTGTATCTGCAGGGTAGGTATTTGAAAGTCCCATGGTATCAGCTGCTTTGCAAACTTTTTGTTCCGAATAATGAACTTAGCAGGCAAATATCAGTGAACTAAAACCAGCGTCAGACATGGTTTCAAACTCCTTAAGTGGAACAAAAAACCACATTAAGTTGTATGTGAAATCAGTGTCATGATACAAATTTTCTGAAGTTCAGCTATTCTCTTAAGGATAGATGGCACGACATTTCTCTCCTGGTGGCCAGAAAGTTTAATTAGTTCAAATTAGTGCTTTTCTCCCAAGTAACAATTGCTAGGACAAGAGGAAATGGCCTAAAGCTGCACCCGGGGAGATTTAGATTGGATATTATTAAAAATTTCTTCATCAAAATGCTGATTGAGCATTGGAACAGGATGGCCAGGGAGGTGGTGGAGTCCCTGGAGGTGTTTAAGAGACCTTTAGATGTGATGTTTATGGACATGGTTTAGTGGTGGACTTGGCAGTGCTGGGTTAACAGTTGGACTGGATGATCTTAAAAGTCTTTTCTAACCAAAATGATTCTATGGTTCTATAAATTTATCTGAACTTCTGTGTACTCTTTTGGATTCTGATCAGACAATAAGCCTATAAGAATTTATAATTTAAAATTCTGTGAATATAATGCTGGTTATGAGTCAAATAGCCATCAGTTACATTCCTATGTAAACCACGTCTTTTCTGTCCCAGACCTTCTCTACATCTCACCTTTGTTGTCCTTGCATAAAATAAACAAAATCAACCAACCGAACTCCTCGTATTGTAAACCTTATACAATAGTGTAAATTTATTTCCATAAAACATCATGGATACTTGTGATGTTGTATGTGGTTAAAAAGACCAAAACATAAAAACGAAACCAAAACCAAACAAAACCAAAAAAACCCACAAAGCAGCAAAACCCTTATGAAATTCTAGTACATCTGACAAGTTCTGTAGGGTTGTCACATTAAAAATTGCTGCACACTGTGCAGTAGTACAGAATAAGTGCTTCAGTTCCTTCATTCTGGTGAATGTTGCAAGTCCCATCACTCAGAACCTTGCATATTTGACTTTGTTAACTGTTGCTTCTAGACAGCTGCTCAGAAGCTCTGGACAAAGCTGCAAAAAAATCCATGCAGATGTGCAGAAAGGAGAGGGAACTCTAAGTTTATATCAACTCAAAGTAAAAGAAAGAGAAAATAGAGGAGTAGAAAACAGAATATTTGTTTTTTCATGCATTTCACAAAGCGCTAGCAAAATCTCTGAACAGGGGGAGACAGAGACTTGTGAAGAAGCTGCTATCTTAAAATATTTGAAAGGAAAACACAAGCAGCCATATGTTATAACATTTTGGCTGAAAGTGAAATGTGTGTTTGACTGTTTTTATAATTTTATATAAATGTTTGAAAAATGTAACGAGAAAATTGACATTTCCCTTTTACGAAAATAAGGCACGCCACCTCCTGTCTAAACTTTGGCCAGCTAGTGACAAACTTTCTAATTCCTTCAGGCATTTTAGAGAGCAGGGTAAGCATCACTCCTTTGTAACAGTGGATGAGGAACTGAGAATTAAATACAATTGAGAATTAAGGTTGGTGTGTGGCAGAGCCTGGATTCCAGAGTTCAGTGCCTTGACCCAGAAGGCTTCTCTTTCTGTTTATCTGTCTAGCTTATGTATCTCTTCATATAACATTTTTTTACAGGTTGATTTATACTTGTACCACTTCTGTGAGACTGAACAGCACTGTTGTGCTCTTTATATAGATGTAGAATCCAAAAACAGGTGACCTAAGTGAATGCCCAAGGTTATGCAAGTATTTATGGAATAAAAGGGACAGCATAAAACTTACCTAAATCACAAGTAATAACCTTAACATTTCAGGCCTTACTCATTTGCTTGAGAGAAATCCAGAGACAAAAACAGAGGGAAAAGAAAAAGGATAAAAGAAAAAAAAGGAAGACAGAAGGGAGTTATCTTTTTTTCCTGGAAGGCTGGCTTCCTATTTGTATTTCAGAAGCAAACTCCAGCCTTTTTCAATGCTAATTTCATAAGTGGTACTTTTTTCTAGCAGAGAAATTCTCTGATTCCACAGAGAAATTATATTGAGAAGAAGGAGGAAAAAAAAAGAGAAAAGAGAGAATGCTATGAATTGGATTCTCCCTCTGTTCCCCAAGAATTTCCTGCTTCCACCTGCCAGTGTTGTGACTTCCTTCTCAGTCCATGGCTTTGAAATTGGCTTAGCAGGACCTCTTTCTAGGGATAGGTGATGTGTATTCAGTCAGAGAACAAACTCCATGCTGGGAGGCATGGGGGAGCACGTAGTGGCATTTCTAGCAATAAGCTTGTCAAAATAAACAGTCTCACTTTTAAAATATGTATCCTGAATGTGTTGCCTCCTAATGCATATTCATGTCTTAAATGCAAATACCTCCTTTTGCTGCACATATTGTGGATGTTTGCCCTCTCTCTTTGGGTTGTGTATCATATGGCACGTAAATAAGAGATGACAAGTTGTGTAATAAGTGGAGGAGGGGAGGAGGTAAAGGGATTTGATTTAATAAGAAACATGCATAATTTACACACACAGCACTATTCCACTCTGGTTTTGCATATTTTAATAGCAAATCCTGGGGCTTCGTGCCAACCAGTGTCTTACAAATAATAGTCTTTTACCAGCCTTAAAGGTAAGATTTCTCAGATGAAGTCCACTTGCTAGAAGAAGTGTTCTGCAGTGGTTTAGCTTTATACTGAAGCTTATATTTGCCCTTGTTTCTTTGCAAGGTGAAGGCAGTTTGCATGCATACATCTAATATACAGTATGAGCAAGAAGATATGTTTGAGGTGATTTTTTTTCACGCCCACAATTAGAAACACAAAGTATTTTAGGACGGATTTATGTCTCTCTGACCTGTAAATGATGTAAGCTGAAGGCACAAACTAATATTAATATGCTGTGGTAACCAGATGTCCGTAGCTGTTTGCCCTTGCAATGGTGGGGGCATAAAACTAGAGGATGTTTTCAGAATATTTTTTTACAATCGCTGGTATTTGTTCCAGTCACTCAGGAACTGATCATGTGAAACAGGTTCATTTTGACACTGTGGTTAGAGTCACGACTGCGAATAGCCAGCTAAGGGTAGCCTGCTTCAGCCTGAAGGAACAGATGACTCTCACCCTGAAAAGTAAGACCTAAATAAACACATGGCTATGAAGAAAGCATCTGCCACAAGAAGTCCAAATGTTGAGTTGCTTTCAGGAGTTTCAGTATGGATTCTGTACATGTGCATATCCTTCTGCATATAAGAATCAAAGCAAATGTAAATAGAAAGTGGAAAAGATACTGTGAGATGTCGTTTCAGAAAGCTTCACAATCAGTGAAAGACTTCATGGGATATCAAATCCAGCCCCACAAAACCACAGGGGCTTATGTCTTATCATCAAGGGGAAGAGAAAGAGACAAAAATGGTAGAGAGATTCTGAGGGGTGGCACAGAGAAATACACAGGACAGATGAGGTTTCTTCATGGAAAAGCTTAAACTATGTCTGATTTTTGTGGAGACGCCCAGTGCTTGCGAGAGTTGCAAACCATGCGCTGCTGTGCTGGCTCCCTGAACCTGCCCTCTTTTGTCATATGCTCTGGAATAGCCTGCCTACGGCTTAACACTGATGTCTGCCTCTGTTTGTGGGCTTTGTAAGCAGACTCACAATTTGCAGATTGGTTTCCAATAACCAGAGAAACTGCTCCATGAGCCCACCAAACCTGTCCCAGCATTTCAGGGGCTGCTTCTGACCTGGGTGAAAAATGGATTCTACAGTAAGACAGACCCTAAAGTTCGAATGTAATTTTGGATCCAGATTCTGCTAGAGTTTGTGGATTCATTATCTAATTTTTAACTCTGTCTTTACATGCATACTCAGCTATAATTACTGTAAAATTTCCTTTTTTGTTTCTTAAACCCATGTATCTTATGCATGAGTATTTCAGGCAAGTTGCAGAATTCAAAAATATCATTGGGCCACTAAAATGAACAGCAATGCCTCAAGTTTGTTGTGATATGGATAGTGGTATAGCTGAATAAAAGAGCTTTTTACTTGAAGGTAGCAGTTCAAGGCATGTGCTTCAGCGCACCATTCTGCCACAAAATGAAGACTTAATGGAGGAGTTTCTTCGGCATTGTAGTCCTGACTGGTGCAGGCCTTCATTTTACCTCAGGTGTATGTCAGGTGTCTGGTGCAGTATCCTAAGGCATGTTCCCTGTAGTTGTGTCTCCTCTTTATTCAGTGTGGAGAGGAGGGAGAAAGAGAGTTCAATGTGTGCTCCCAAACACCTATTTTTATGGGTTCTTGAGCCATATATGCTACCTCTGGGTCCTAGGCTGAATCCCAGGTAGGCAAAAAAAAAAAAATCCCATTGGTTTTTGGAGGCGGTTCAGCCACGTTTAGTCTCAGTGGACATTAGAGGGGGAGGTTTTATTTTCTTGAGGTTTTCTGCCCATATAAGTGAATTTTTTCAAAATCCATCTGTCTTTTGTGAATTTCATTAAAAATCCTAATAAACTATTTTACAAGGGTGGGGGAATCTTTGGAGGTAATGTTGTTTCTTTCTTCTCACTCCCCAAACTAGGTACTTACAAGCAGAAGAAGAACCAGGCATAAGTAATGAGTAAGGTTTGTCTCCTTCCCATAAATATGCCTTAATGATGAAGAAGGACAATTCTTGTCAAAAACAAGTCTCTTATGATGACCATAAAGCTCTCTGAAATGACATGAACCATTTTATGGTTTAACTTATTGGGAAAACCAAGGTGCCCATTGCTCCAGATATTTTCATTTCCATGCTGCTTCTGTAAAGACATGCAGCCTCTAGAGGAGTGTGTTTTATATGTAATTCCCTGCTGGGAATCAGTAAACAAACTGAATAATTAGTGGTGTTTTTTTCCCTCTCACTCTGTATTACCTTCTCAAAAGAGACTGAGCAAAACAGGCAGCAAAGAAACGCTGCTCTCCAAATACGTAACAAGGAACTGGTCTCCTGAAGGCTGTTAAATAAGTATGGAAAAGAGTAAAATTTACTTTTCTGAATTATGGAATGGGTTTCTGAGCAATGAAATACTACTTGTCTCTCAAATACCTTTGATCAGTTTTTCTAAAAAATATGGCATGCACGAATACTTACTGGAATTTTATCTTTAAAAAAAAGCAGAATTAAAATTGGTGTGGATATGAGGGGGTAGTGTTACAGTGCAAGGTAATTGTGTCTTTATCAAGTTTTCTGGCTTTCTGTATTTTCTACATTTTAAGGCTTTGTACCACTTGAGTTTCCTAATCATCCATTTGAATAGATAAGAATGTATTCTGGATAGATACAAAAGCTCTGGTTCTCTGGCCACCTCCCTCCCTCAGCAGCAGAGGAAAAGTAATCAAACATTAATTTCTGATTCCTGGTGCCAGCTGAGCAGAGAGGGACTGGATGCTTTGCAAGAAGTCCAGTCAGTTAAAGAGCAGAATCTGAAATTGGTAGATTTTGTTCTGGAAAAAATTGCAATGCAGAGTGGCACTTGGCTTAGGAGGAGCGTGTTCTTCTACTGCTCTGTCATTGTCATTTTGGGAAAGTTTTACTCCCCTGTAAGTGTGACAGAGTTCAGAGTTGCTGAAGTGCCCCTTGCAGGACAGACGGACATGCAGCAGTGGTCAAGCTCTTCTGTTGCTGGGGGCTCTTGTGACTCTGGTCAGTGGTGCAGGATGGTTGCAGGTCCTGAGGCCAGGGAGGATCAAGGCCAACTAACGTGACCAGGGGCTATGAAATGTTACCTATGTCAGGTAACAGCCTCTCTTCTTGCTGCAAGGATGTTCCCTATAGAAAAATAATCATCGGGCACTGAGAAGGGTGTGTGCTTTGGCACATCAGCACTTCCTGGGGGTAAGCTGACCAACAGGTAAAATTATTGTAGTGTTCACCTAGTGGCATCCACTCCAGTGAAGCCTCTACATAGCTGGCAGCTAGTAAGTGTACAGATGGAAGGACCAAAGCAGCCTGGTGTTTGGAATTGCAAGGAAAGGAAAACCAAGGACTGTAGTCAGTTAAGCAGTTAATTGGAGCAGCCAATGGTAGCAAACTTGGGTTTCCTGCCCTTTTATTATACTGTACGTACGCTGCTATGGTTTCCTACCTATCAACTGGAATTCAGATGATTCTGCAGCCTGATAAAATGTCGGGGACTTTTTTACAAATAAATGCCCATTTAAACGAATCTGAGGGAAAATATACAAGTGGTGGGTGAGGGTTTGTGGGGTTCAACAAGGCTAAGTGCAAGGTCCTGCATGTGGGTTGGGGCAGCCCCTGGTATCAACACAGGCTGGGGATGAGTTGATTGAGAGCAGCCCTGCCCAGAAGGATTGGGGTACTGGGGGATGAGAGGCTGGACATGAGCCAGCAGAGTGTGCTCAAGGTGAGGTTCAACAAGGCCAACCATATTCTGGACTGCACAACAAAAAACGTGGCCAGCAGGTTGAGGGAGGTGATTCTCCCCCTCTTTGTTGCTCTGGTGAGACCCCACCTGGAGTACTGTGTCCAGCTCTGCAGTTCTTGGTACAGGAAAGATATGGACCTGTTTGTGTTTCCCCAGACACACAACCTTTTCTTTACCACATGTATTATTTAAAAACTTTGGATTACCACAGGCACTGCTCACAGACTGGAGGTGCTGGGAGGAGAGATGAGGAGGGAGAGAGTGGAGCAGTTGTCAGCTTCAGTGCAAATCCAGAGCATTACAGCTGCATCTTTCATGCTGAAAGAGCTTGAGAAAGCACAGTTTGTCAAAGATGTATAATCTATGTGGTGTACAGTCAGCTCCTTTTGTTTTACAAGGGTGGAGTGCTGCTCTGGCTTCCCAGTTTGAAGCTTGATTTCGCCAAGCAGGCTGCAGCAATGTGGGTGGCAAACTTCTGGGCTTCTGGTCCAGTGCTTTTTTGCCATTAGTCACGGCGCGTGTAGCTCTGGCTGTTTAGAAATCCTAACTGCTGTTTGGCACAGTGTCTTACCAAGAAGATGCATAAATCTGATAAACTCTTAGTCCCCTAGGAAATGAGAGTAACGGATAATTTACATTTACATTGCTATATTGGTATTTGTCAAATTGACTCCTGTTTGACTTTCAAATCCTTAATTTGAGTTTTATACTTGGTTGCTGTTAAATATCCTTTTATCACCCCAGAAACACTGTCAGACCGATTTCTCACTTGTCTTCCTCCTACTGACATGGAAATATAAGTTCACTGATCTATTTATCATTCCTTCTCGAATAGCTTCCCAGGATGTACTCTCTGGAAAACAGCCAGTTCATCGTACAATGCTGTAATTACTGGAATCAAAATTAATATGAAACAAAATTCTACCCGATTATGCTTCCTTCTGCAAGAGATTCCTGGTATGGGCAGAGTTTTAATGGTTCACATTCAAAGACATCTGTGTTTCTAGGTTAATGCATCCACTTTGGTTTCAGAAGTGCAATGGCTGAACCTCAGTGCCTGTGCCTCTATTCTAAGTTGCTCTGTAATAAACATGTGTAGTTCAGAGTTTTACAAAAAAAAGGAAAATGGGCCAGGGGTCAGGAGAAATGGGCTACTAAATCTTCTTTCAGTGTATTTCTTCAACCTTATCACTGTCATATCTAACAGTACGGAAAGGCAAAGGCCAACTTAATAACAGTGCAGCTAACGAGGAAAAAGGATGTTTTGAATCCCACAGGAAAAGATTACATAAAATACGTTGCTTTTCTTAATGCCCAGCATTTATTTCCTGACACAATGACTGTCCACTTTCAAAATTCTTTTCCCTTCTCCACTTCTGTGGAGAAAGGAGAATATATCCATAACGTCACAAAATAGCGTAAATTTAGAACTGTTAAACAATGTACCTATTTTAATACAAAAACAAAATCAACAACTCACGATTTTTGAAATCACCATTGCTATTTCAGATTCCAGGGACTGACTTCTTCTCTACGGACTACAGCTTAGTGAGGCAAAGGATGAGCAGATTTCAGCTCCTACTTGTCTCGTGTTCCGGTCAAGCAAGATTTAGCAATAGCTAGCATCTTTGCCCAGAATTGACTTTAGCTTTGCCTTTTCATTCTCAGCTGTCAGAGCATTATGCTTTCCTGTGGTCTGCACTTCCCTTTGGCTTTGCTGTCCTCAGTGGCAGCTATTTGATTTCCAGTTTGACAAGATGAACACCACTTGGGTTAGATGTCAGTGCTTCTGTGCCAAGAAGGCACCACAGTTCAGTTCACCACAGTGCTTTATACTGTAATCAGCCCACCATGGATGCTAACAGCACACTCCTCTATTAACAAAATCACCACTAGGACTGTAAACACCCTTTCATGCTTTCGTGCTAAAAACTGGTTCTCAGCTGCTTACAATTTTGCCAAACTGCTTCTGTTTGGGTTGACATGCTACAGGATAGGTATAAGCCTGATGGTGAATTATTTAATGTGAAATTTTGGACAGATCCCCAAACCAACATTCAGGATCAGGCCTGAGCCACACACCATGGTGTAAGCTGCACCAGCCCGCTCACAGTGACTTTACTTACAGCTCTGCTCTCATCAAACCTTCTGCTAGGGAGAACCAAAAATGTATGCTGTCCCGCCTGTCTTCAAAGATGCATTCATTTTTTTGGGTAGGGGCAATGCCTCCCACCAGCAGTTTGGTGAATGGAATGCCCATTGCTGTCTCTGGACAAATCTGCCCATATAAACTAATAAGCAAGACTAATAAGCATGTTATAAACAGTAAGCTTATGTTTAGTCAAGATTTATTAGATTTTAGTGGATAATATTGTCACTGATTATAGAGAACTTAAATATCACACAGCTCACAAACCCCCACAAAATTGTTAATGCTGCTTTGAGAGCCCAGTTTGAATAATCTACAGTGAATAAGATAAAGGGTCACACATTGAACAACAAGAAGAAAGGAAGAAGACAGCTGCTCATTAAGTGAACATCATCTATTCTGTGTGCTGAATGATGCAAAGGTTAGGTTAAAAAACGAGGATGTGGACATGTAATTAAGAACTGTATTATGAAGGATGTAGACAAAAGGGCCAAAATTAGGGTTGTACAGGCAACCTTGAGAAGCGGAGAAGTCTGTTTCATCTAGTAACTTTAATAATGCTTTCCTAATGCAAGGTTTGTGTGTGTCTATTTAAGCTGTGTGACAGTGCTACATAAACAAAATTAATATGCAATAACATTATTGCACATCATGAAGTGCTGAGCATTTTATTTGGTGTGCTCCCACATTAATTTTTTCTTACTGTGTGAAGGCAAATATTAATTCTGCATCATAACAAATGGAAATACCAACAAAAAGAAAACTAAATAGTTGTGTCCCTACTACCCTGGACCTTCAGGAGGCTAATTCTAGTCTTTAATTTTCACCAAAATTGTAGGAAGTCACTTGGCTTGGAGGCTTCTCTTCCTCTTTTAGATTTGGATAAAGCTTACCAAAGCCCTCCAAAACTGATCAAGAGGCACTTGCAGAAAGGGACAAGGCTGTGACAGCAGCCAGTGTTGAATGGCTGTGGGGTTCCTGGGTAGCTGCTGGCTGTTCAGGTTTGGTTTTTTTTCTGACTGTATTTAACTCTGCTCCTCCCTTGCTTTCTCCTCCCTTGCTTCTTGCTTGCCAGTCCTGGAAGCAAGGAGACATAGATTCATCTCATCCTAAGGGAGAGACACACCAGGTGATAGCTCTCTGGCCTCTCCAGAGGGGATGGTTAGAAATCTATCTCCCACATAGGTATTAAATTGAACTATCTTCAATCTCAGGATAAATCCCACCCCTGCAAACATAGGATTCCTGAATTCTGTGGCTTGAGGCATGATCTTTGAATCTAAGAACTGAAAAATTACTTTCCAAACGGGTTTAAATTGTTATATTTTCCTCTCATCTGTTGTATTCTCAGTACTTGATCCAGGAAGAGGTATTTTCTTTTAAGCAAATGTCACTTATTTCTACACTTTGTGGCATGGTATTTAAGAATACAAAAATAAGAATCTGAAGAATGCGTGATATGATAATGGATGTCTTTTTATTATGTACCTCACACCATCAGCAAACATACTTTAAGGGAGAAAACAAACTTAATTTGATTTTCTCTTTTTTCTGATGAGTATTCTCCAACCCCCGTCTGAATTTTTTTTATTTTTTTACTTTTTCCTGGCTTCAGAAATGGCTTTATTGCTTTAGACACTCCTGTGCAATTTCCAGGCAGTCATTAAATAGCAATAGACTATCAAATTAAACTTAAAATAGCCCTCAAACTGATTTAGGAAATCAGGAACTGTTTGAGAGACATGTATTAAAATGCAGAGGCCTTGTGTTTTTGTGGAGAAAAGGAGTATTTCAAAAAATTATATTTTTAGTAAGATTTGTAAACCTACATTTTCTGAGTTTTTTATCTGTATCCTTCAAATGTACAATTTTTGGAAACTTTTGTTTTCAAAATATTTGGAGTTATTTCTTCAGCATGGTAAGAGAAAGAATGGCATAAACAGAATTAATTTTGTGACTTGGAAGTGTAGGATCTTACCCTTTCAGCTGTACAGTCTGACTGCCTTCGTGGTGTGTGTGGTGGCTTTTCCTTGATTTAAAGGCTTAGCTTCTCACATCACATAGCACAGGCTTCCTAAACATCCAAGCTGCCCAGGTGAGTGAAAAAATAAGCAGTAAGAGTTGAAGTAGCATGTAGGGGAAAGAATTCTTGAGAGCCACAAATGTGACCGGGAAACACCCAGTGTGGTTTTGATTATGTTTTTGAGTTTATGGCATTTTATTACAGGATATCTTATGGATGCTCTAAGATCTTTTCTTAAAATTAACTAGCTTGAGTCATACCAATTACATCCTCATTTTATAGTAGGTAACTGAAAGCTGGGATCCACTTGTGAAAGCAGTGGTTTGTGGCAGGGAAGTGATGGCCCCTCACTGAGAGTGCACTGCTCTTTGATCAGAAATGTCACAGCTCAGAGACCGAGCACCACTCTCAAACTGCCTTATTTATTGCCTGTGGCAATTTTTCCCCGGTTATGTACTTCCTTCTTTATGCTTTGGGAAAGAAAGTTTGGTCACTGTTACTGAGCTGGTCTTAGGTGTGTAAAAATCAGCATCAGAAGCAGTGGCATTAACACCTTCATGACGTGTCCTCTGGTTTCATCTCACTTCACCTGGTGGTGTTCTCATACTGCCATGCTTGTCCCTCCCCAGCACTGCCAGCAGAGTGCTAGACTCTGCACTGCAGCATCTTCCAGTTCCTTATCCTGGTTTTTTGGTGTGGTATATTTTTTTTGCCTACGCTTTGATGACAGTGGTATGATTTGAGTGGTAAATTTGAGTGGTATCTCCCGAATGAATTTATATGAAAATATTTTCAGTGGGATTACCCATTGAGGGTTTAGCTGCTTTGGAGGTGTTGCCTACACTCTGTGAGAATATTAGATTAAAAAGCGTTAAAAATGCTGCTCATGGCACAAATTACATACATGGATGAATGTTTCGTTCACTCCTTTTCAGTACAATATCAACCACTGCAATGTCTTAGCATTTTCAGCAGGTGTGCTCCTTGACTGATTACTCCCGTGCGTTGGAGATTCCTCAGTAGTCTAATGAAAATGTAAATGCACATCATCAGCAGTTTAAACTCGCAAAGCTCCCCTGCAGCGAGCAGAGTCAGGCCATTTTCTATCAGCTGAGGAGCAGCCTTGGAATATCAGCAAGTTACAGAGCAGGATGCTTTGTAGTTTCGCTGGTATATGAAGTGCATCCTTAATGTAATTACTTTCAGCTCCAGGTTCCCCAAATGGCATCATCTCAGAAAATGGAGAGAATGCTGATCATTCTTTTAAACCTCAGCTGGTAAGATTTATTGGGGAAGTCTTGCTTTTGAGCAGAATGCAACTACCTGACTAATTACTGCGACTCTTTATTCATAGATCTGCTCAAGAGGGAAATCAGCAGAAGTTTTGCCTAGCTCCATGATTTCTTATCCAGTAGCCTGCTGGGAGAACTCGGACTCTTGTCCACTTGCTGTCAAGTGTCTTTTCTTCTTTCCTTCTCTGATCTTGTGACTTGAAAAGGACAGTTTTAAACTTTCTTGAGAAATAATTTAGGAAGAACAGAAATGTAATGAGAACTTGACCAAAGGGCTGTCTTTTTGGGCTGGAAGGGGATTGCTAATATCTTCAAATCACCACAGGCAGAAGCTTTTGCACTCTGAGGCAGTGCTGACTTGCTCAGGAAGCAGAAACAGCAATCCAGCAGATGGTGTGAGCTCCCTGGTAACTGAGTGTTTTATTCCTTCGAATACTCACCTGTTGCCTGTGTCTAATGAAATTTCCCTCTCTGACTGTGTCTGATTCTTAAATGAAACCTAATCTGGCAATCTCTGACACACAAAACGTGCTTTGACTGTAGCAGTAGGCATCACTAAAGTACGCAGCACTGCCTGGCTTAGCTTTAGTTGTATATTAAAGAAAGCACTTCTCTTTGCGGAACTGCTGTGCCTGTTCTTTCAACACTCTGGTAAGGACAGAGGCATGTTTAACACTGAGTTGTTTCAAAAGGTCATCCAGATTTGTTTTTTTTCTGGATATCTTGCAAAGGATCCTTTTGTCTGTCCTTCACAGAACTTGAAAGGTCCTAAGACCATGTTCATGTCCTGTGCTCTAAAAGCAGATGTCTCTCTCACCTATGCCTCAAGACCTCCAGTGATGGAGATGCCAGAGCTTCCCCCAGGCATCCTGTTCTAGCCACTGTTTCTCTTTAAGTTCATTTTATTCTACTTTCCATTACATCTAACCTTGGGGGTTTTTTGTGCAGTTTCAGCACTTAAATCCTCTGAGCATGAAGAACAGACTGTTTCTTCCTCTTTTGAAGCAGCTGCTGCTTGAACATTTTTGTCAGTCTTTTCAAGACAGTAAGCCAAGTTTGTTCAGTCTTTCCTCTTAAGTCATATTTTTCAAAGCCACGATCCATCTTCACTGTTCTGCCTGTGAGCTTGCTTCAGGTGGTCATTCCTGTTTTGAAATGCAATACACCAAACTGAGCAGGTGCTCCAGTACCATTTTGAATTTGAGTGGAAAGATTTACTTTGTGCGTCTCATAAGCTCTACCTCTCCCCATACACTGCTGTAAAATGATTTTAGTCTTCCCAACAGTATGTTGAAACAGTTGTCGTGTGTACATTTCGGATCTACACATTGTCTTCCCCATAGCCATGTGTTTCCTCAGTTGCAGTGATATACCTAATTATTTCTGCAGAGGTATAGAACATTATATTGCTCACAAGAAGCACGTGCAATTCAGCCTATTCTCCAGTTTGCTGAGGAATTTTGAAGTACTGCTTTCCAATATACTTAAAGTCCCTCACAGCTGAGTGCTATTTAACAAACTTTTTTTGCCATCCTTCAGTTCATTAAGACAAATACTCATAATGCCACACTTAAGACACTTCCCTGAGGAATATCATTGAATGCATGCATCTCTCTTTACTTAGGATGAGCCGAGTATGTTTTCTTTTCTAGAGCACCCTAATATTTCCACCTTTTTTTTGAGAATTTCACATTAAATCAGAGTCAAAACTATTTAATAAAGCAATATGACAGCTACTGTTTTTCTCTATTCCCCAAAGGGCATTGTCTTGTCATAGAATGAAATTAGAGCTGTTTGGTGGGTCTTCTTCCTGACAAATTCATGCTGTCTGTTACTTGTCTTCTTGTGTTCTTTTTTAGGAATTTACAAGTAGTTGGTTATTTATTCTGTTACAGTTCAGGGAATTTAAGTTAAGGCATTGGATTTAGAGGTTTGTGGCACCTCCTTTAATTGTTTGCCATTTTGCAGTCTTCTGGTAATTCAATGTATCCCAGAGGACCTCCAAGATAAATGCCAGCAGCTCAACCAGCAGCTCTTCAAGAAAGCCAGACCAAACTGAAAATGTCTGATTTACCAAGGTATTCTTTAATCCTTTTATTTCCTGATTCAAGACTGACATCTCACCATCTCTTCCTGACAAATTCATGCTGTAGATATGATTAATAGATAGATAATTGATGTTTAATAAAAAGATGATGCAAAAAAAGGCATTCCAGTTTCAGCTTTGTGACATTGCTAAACAAGGTCCCAGTTTCACTGAGTAGCAAACAGTCACTTTTGTTGGCTTCTTTCTTATATTAAAATACTTATTTACACTTTCTTGGTATTCCTGATGCTTTGTTAATTGCATCTATGGCCTTATCTTGCCTGACTTCGAAAAGTATCAGCTCATACTCTACTTTTTACCTGTCCTCAACAGACTGACCTGGTGCTTTTAAAACATCTGAATTTAAGGTGCAGGATGTGCTCAATGCGTGGTGAAATCTGTCCTCTAGCTATGTATGCTATCTTACCTCCACCCAGAGGATGATTTGTATTTCTGCCATTACTATGTTTTCTCTGAGGAAATGCCACTCTTTACAACCCTTTTCCTTTACACCAGCATTCCTAGGGAGCTGTAGTCACACCTCCCTGTGTGCTGGAACTTGCCTTCCTGTGTGTCATTTAATTTGATTTTTAATTTGCTGTTCCCATCTTCCTAAGCCAAAGATTGTGAACACTGTTGTAGTCCCTTATGGCTTTGTTTGAGTAAAGAAGAAAACACAAAGATACAAGCATCCCCATGTAAGGCAGGCTATTCATATTTGGGAGATACGCTGATTCTCTGCAGCTTTCCCCAGCCTACCTTCATCCTTAGTGGGTTCAAGGGTAAAAATCACTGGTTTGAGCATTAAGGTCAGAACCAAAAACCCCAGTGAGGGCTTGTTCATTCAGAGCAGTCAGTGACATCAAGGTGTCCAAAACTGTGAAAACCATTGGGATTACATCCCTAGGAGTGCTGTGCGTACCACAGAGTGACTACTGGGAATGTTGGCTACTTTCCTCTTCACTGACATCAAGCCATTTTTAAAATAACAGCAAAAATCATTAGTTGTCACTTCAATCTTTTACCAGTTAGAGAAGTTAACTTAAATTGTCTGTATCCAAAAACAGCACAAGCTTGCTTTGAAATTTTGGGAAATGTGTAACTGTAATAACTTAAAAATAGGCTTTGAAATTTCATTTTCTCTTTTGGCAATGTTGTTGCCATGGAGTTCAAGTAATAGGTTGTGATGTTTAACACTGAATTAATTACTACTTCTCACTCACAGAGAACATCTAATTATACATATTCATGAAGAACGGTGTTTGGCATTCCTGAGAGAGAAAATATCTTTTTTAATATTATATATACATAGTTTTGTAACTGGATGGGGTCTAGTAAAAGCATAGTCTTATAGCAGTTTTACCAGATTTTTAATTGTTTCCTAGTTTACCAACATTTGGGGCTTTAAATATTGTCTTGAAATAATTTCTTTCTAATATGAATATTTATATTCGATGAATACAGGCATTTACCTTTAAAGTACCAAAAAGTTTAAAAGAACATATAGATTGAATAAATACATAGGACACCATGCACTTTTTTTTTCAATGCTGAACCTGTTTTTTCCTTGGCATATGTAGTTGCATTTATCTTCAATGAAAAGTCATGTAAATGGCAAATGTGAGTGGACAGAATGATGAAAATCCTTTTCTGTCTTTATTTCAGCTGATTTAGCCTTTTCCACTTCTCCATAGAAAATAATCTGATGCTTAGAGGTAGATTTGTTGCTTTTAGATAGTAAGTCACATTTTAGGATGGATGCTAGTATCTTCGGCTTTGGTGGGCTAAACTGAAAATCATCAAATTAAATTGATTCTCTGCTTCTGTCTGATAAACATCTGTAAAAGGCTTTTGTGAAAACTGAACAAATAACATCAATTAATTATCACTGTTGTTAACAGAACAGAAAGACTGAGGTGTTAAATCACCAGTGTTCTCTTTGCCATCTCTAGTATATTCTGTCTTTTAAGAGTGATCATCTGAGCTGTCCTTTTTTTAATGCAACAATTGTGAAAGTGGAGGTTGCATGAGTAACAGTCTTTTTCTTTCTATAAAGCCTCAGTCTTTCACATTCTGTCCATTGGTCTACTTGAAATTAATGAGATCTTTGCTGTCTGTTTTTATGACTCTAGTGGCAATAGCATGCTTTTGGTAGGGTTTTTTGAAGACCAAGTGCGTTTACTTTTCCACTTATAAAACAGTAAGTCGGGTTACCAAATGTTAAGGCAATCAACTGTATATGAACTTCAACAGGTGCAAGGAAAAAGTAATGTGGTGTTAGTGGTTTTACTTTCTTTGGGCAGTTAGGGTAATTCTGAGTTGGTTTTTCTTGTGCAGAGAAGGATTGGGTACCACTGAAGAGTTTTAATATACCAAAACTTGTTTCCTTTTCCATTTTTATGGCAGGCAAAAAACATTGATAATAATGTGGGTTAAAATGTCAAGAATGAAACGGTGATACGTGAAAAATTTTGAAGGGTGCTTACATTTACATGAAAATGTCTCCAAGAATTATTTCAAGAGGAAAGAAATTAATAAATGTGTAATAAATGAGACGATTAGTACCTTTATGGTAACTACAGTATTTGGGTGCTTGAAACAGCAATTGTCAACAGTTGGCAACCAACCATTATATTTTTCCCCATGGCTTCCCATTAAAAAAAACCCAAATAAACAAACAAACAAACAAAAAAAAACCCACAACACGAAAAGATGAGATCGAACTGAGTTTGCTAATCTTATTCTGTTGGCTGCATAATATGCTTTCTGCTTTTGTACTGGAATTTCTGATCCTTTGTGGCATTACTGCATGTGACAGTAGTTGGACTTTCAGCTAGCCTGGAGTCTGGACTTGATTGCTTTCTTGTAAATCTGACATTCAAAATAATTTTCCTTCAGAACTGTTGCACCTTCAGCAGTTTTCAGTGGCAATAATGAGCACCATGTTATGCTTTCTTCAGTCTTTTTCACACAGACTAATTTGCTGTCTTGTCTTTGAGTGACAACGATGAGGCAGAGTCAGAATAATGAGGGAAAACCAATGGTTACAACAGAGTGCTCCCTTATGAAGGTTCAGAGTGTGTTTCATCCTCTTGTTGCAAGGAGTGTGGGCCTGGGGAGATGAAAATTCAATACTTCGATGTATGATATTGAAATCAAGTTTAATGAGGGACTAGTGCAGTTTTACTTATAACTTATGTATTTCCTGAGAAATACAATATTCTGGTTTGTTCAGGCAAAGAAGCTACATCCATCCTCCAGAAACTGAGGGAAGACTCTTCAAGTCCCTACTAGTCTGATTATGTATCCAAACCACAACTTTTATACTGCTTTGTTACCACTAAGCAGCACAATCATCTCCAAAGATGGCTTGGACTGGCACAGTACATGGTTAAAATAATAAATAGAGAACTGGGGCTTAACTCTGCCAGTTTTAGGATTTCTCATCACTTGCCATTGCCATCCTTCTTGTCTTGCACTGAATGCATTGCACTGTCTGTCGCTATTGCAGTTTTAAGGCTGTACATCTTTGGTACCTGATGTTCTGGAAAAAGTAAATCTGTCAGTTGTACATTTTTGATCTGGCCATGTTTCTGTGGAAAAAAATGTATGCCAAGCTTGCTCTCATGAGTCACATCAGGAATTGTAACACAGGAGGCATTTTCCTTCTTTCAGATTTGAAAACTCAGTTCTCTCTGTGTTGGCACTCTAGGAAAAAGGCTGTGTTTCAGCTCCTCTTCCCTCTTGGGGTACATGCTTCCATGGATTTCCCAGGTGTTCTGCCCTTTCTGTTTCAGTGTTGTTTTCTGGCATTAATGTACACGATTCCATTAAAGCAAAGCCCTTTTTTTACCTTTTCCTCCAGGCATTCAGAGGAGCTCTGTCCACCCTCCCATTGCTGCTCCTGCACACACACTCTGCTTTTGTGTCCTGGCTCCTACTGTTCAAATTAGTGTGGTTCTAAAAAGGAGCTTAACATCTCCTCAGACTTAACAGCTATTGTGCCGCAACTTTAACAATATTTTTCTCAATTGCTGGTCCACCATGGTCCAACCACTGAAGTGGATTTGAATGAAAATGGAGTCATTTAAATGGGAGGGTGAGTTGGAAATGTCACTGTTTCCCTAGGAAGAGAGTTGCCAGCAGTTCAAGTGATTATAAAAAAAATCCATAATGATGCCTTGGACAGCTCTAATTTTTGTCAGCAAGGGAGCCGACGTTGAAGGTGTGGTGTTGGCAGTAGCTGTCTGTGGAGCTGCTCCAGGAGTTGGGTGATATGGCTTCCTATGGGATTACATAACATCCTTCTCTCATAGGAGTTCCAGGAGCTGCCTCCCTTTGGGTAGATTTCAGGGAGATTCTGGCTTTGATAATAATTGGCAACAAAATTTGCACTTTAGCTGCTCAGCTTAATCTGTGTTATTCTTTTGTCTCTATAGATTTACGTTCATCTGCATATTGATACAAATTTTTCACATTTTAAGGTGTGCCTGCACCAACTTCATCAAGCTCCTTTCAATCACTGAGATGAATATACAGTGTAAAACTACCCTGATCTTACTAATATTTGAAAGTGATGTCAGATTTCAAATTAAATGTCACTTGGCTGTATTAAAAAGAATGGAATCCAGCCAACCTGGAAGTTGTCATTAGTTTCCAAAATGCTTTTAGGAAGATAAATATATGTTAGAAAATAAAAAGTGTAATTAGAAGAGGAGCGCTGAAGAAGAGCGTTGTATTTAATATTTAAACCAATAAGTAGTACAGTAATAACATTTTCTGTCAAGGACATACTTTTACTGCATATTAATGCAATTAAATTTACATCACAGTCTACTAATTTCCTTCCAGTTCTGTACACTTAAAAGCAAGAGCAAATCCTGTTGATTAATGCTTGTAAAGGGAAATCTTTGTGTGAAAAGTATTGCAGCAGGGCAAAGTTATGCAACAATGGTGGGTTGTACTTACCCTGTGTAATTTTTCTTTTTGCTTGCTTTTCTCTCCCATCCTAGTGTTAAGTCAACTGGAAGTCTTAGTCTTAATTTAAAAAGACACTGCAGATAATAAACACTCTCTCCCTTAAGGGGATCACGTAGCTTTGTATGGGGTTTTTACTGTGCAGTGCAATGCCCCGGGGATCATATAAATTTTGGCACAAGGGCACAGTTTTTGGGATAACGCAGCCTTTGCATCTGCCTGGAATTAGGCTTAGAGTGACAGTCTTGTTTCAGAGAAGCTTTTTGCTTCTCTCAAAGGGATGTAGTATGATTCACATTAAACAGTTATAATTCAGATTGCCATTTTCCTCAGATGGGATTTGCCATGAGCCTCGGACCCAGGAAATCCCAGGTTTTTTTGGAGCTCTGAGCTTGGGTGATAGGTCTCCACTTGGAGGTCTTCAGCCCCAAATACGTGTGGCTGGCAGTATGCATAGTGTTTAAGGTAATTTCAGGATGGAACTTTTTTGGTTTGCATTGGGTTTTAGTGATGTTCAGAGTGAAATAAGCATAGCAATTGGTCCAGTGCCAAAACACCATGCTGGACCTTTCCTCGCTCTGTTTGGACTGTACTGTGAAGTTCAGAGACATCCCCACTTTAACCACCCTCAGGGTCTTCCAGCCTTTTATGAATTGCTTGCCCACTGTTTTCACTGTTCCAAAATAAAGATTGCTGTAATCAGCCATTTTTAAGAGAAACTTTTTTGCCATTTCTGAATTCTGCAAAGATCTTCTGATCCTCTTTAGCTCCACTTACCACTAGTGTGATAGTATCTACTCACCAGTTCGTTGCATTCCTAAAAGCATTTCTTTTTGTAAGAGCTGGGCCAGATAGACTTAAATGTTACCTTGGAGGAAGTACAGTTCGGGGAATGGCCTTCCAGTGGGCTTTGGCTTCTCCTCTCATTTTGCTGCTAGCCAGCTGTAAAATCTGGGATAATTTGCTCCTTTTTCCTGTCTTCTGGTACATAGCTGCCAGTTCTGTTCAACTAGCCCATAATATGGAGACATACAGGTTTAGAACAGGGTGGATTAAGAAGAGATGTAGCCACCCAAGCCAATGAGCCCACTGCATCAGAACAACACTACAGATTGCAGATCTGAGCTATTGTACCCATACACATCTCAGATTGGGTATCCAATAGGTTAGAGGGCGGAGTGTTGGGTCTGTGTACTGCCCTCATTTTCCAGTGTAAATGAGACTCATTTTTCAATCCCACTCTCCCTGACAGCTTTCCTGGCTTAGCAGCAATAGCTTTAATCTGCAGGGGTGGCAGGGACTTCAGCATGCACAAGCAGTTCAGACCTGCTTTTGAATCTCTTCTCCATGGTGCTGGTTGTGGCTGTAGGTAGAGCTTGCTCCATTGCAGTCAGATCTGAGGTCTCATCCTCTCAGAGAGAGAGCTGACCCTCACCCCCCTGCCTCGGCTTGTGGAGCACTATGGCCTGAAAGGGAGGGGAAAAGAAACTGGTAGGATCCTATGATGTGGAAGCTTGTAGAAACCAGTCCCCTGGCTCAGGCTACTCTTCTCCACAGCTTCTCTGACCCTTTGGGCACTTTGGAAACGCCTTAGTGGTATCGAACCTTACGTGGTCATTGCATGCTTGAACACTCGGTGCTGCAGACAATGTGTTACAGAAGGACTCCTGACCAGGGCCTGGCACAGAGTTCTTTTGATCAAAGTAATCTTTGAAAGCTGAAGATAAGAGGTTTGGCTCTTGAGGTATGCTGTGTTTGCTCTTGTAGGGGCTGTGAATCCTTCCCCATCCCTGTGGATATGTTGCCTTAAAACAAAGTCACAACCATTTTGGCTTGCCTGCTCTTGAAATCACCAGTAATCTGTGGCATGCTACCGTTCAGGGAACATTCACTAAGTGTGCTAATACAGTATTTAAATTATTGAGTACTAAAATGTGCCAGGTCAGAGAGCCTCTGTGACATGAGACAGAAGCTACTTTGAACTGGTTTTATTAGATTTTAATGGAACAGCAGGTGCCACACAGAATAATGCATATGGTCCATTTGCTTGGAAATGTCCAGTTTTAATGTGGCAAGGCCACAATTTCTGCAGCTTCACCTCCCTGCCAGTTTTTGCCTTCAGGTCTGAGAATACGGTATCACCATCTCTTTGAGTCTCGGGTCATCCAGCAGGTATTCAGTGCCACTGACAGCTCTAGGAAAAGATGAAATAAATATTTCATCTTCAATTTATTAAAAAGTAATGTAGCTTGTAACAGGGTTCTGGAAGGTGCTCAGCCATGCTTGAATCAAATCTGTGATTCCAAATAAGACTTTTTTGATTGGTTTGATTTGGCTTTTGAGAGGAGAGGAACTCAGAGAAAACTGTGAGCACCTGTTCTGCACATCTGTCCAAAACTCACACTCCAGAAATATTTCAGAGATTTTTGTTTGGGATCAGAGATCTCTTTCAGGGTATACGTTTTTTGATACATCCCTGNTCCTAATTGCCTCTTGGCACCACCAACAACAACATCCCTCCTCTTGCTATCTGCAGTGTTTGATTTATGGAATCTCTGCAAGGACAGTTTTATGAGGTTCTTAGATTAGAGGTTGTGTGAAGGAAAAAAGCGTGTGAACAACTATAAAATTATGAAACTGATTTAACTTCTATCTGAATGAAGATACCTCATGTTTATATAATGCATATTTTTAACTATTTAACTCATTGCTATTGATTTTAATAAAGACAGAGTTTTTTGTAGCTACTGCTTCTGTAAGCTGCCTCTAAGTAACATATATGCCTAATTGTATTCATTTAGAAGAGAAATCGATTTCAGCTAATCAGCTATATTCAGTAAAATGCTGTAATATGCTTATATAATGCAATATAACTTTTAACTGCTGTTTTTTAAACCACACTGATTTCATTTGCACGTAACTATTATTTTGTTTGGAATTATGTATATTATTACCAGGGCATAACCATATTATTGAGCATGTGTCCAACTGCATTGCTGAGGAAAGTCACTAAAAGGCAAATCAGAAGTCTGGTTTAACTGAGGCTTAAGCAGAATCTGATTTATATTTGTATGGGATTTTAGAGTGGTTGATTTCAGGCTACAGTCTTAACAAAATCTAAGGAACTGAAAGCTGTAGTTAGTTGCTCATTTTTACATCATCTTTGATTCAAGTGTTTGAAGGCTAATGGGAAGTGCGTGCTGTGAAAGCCTAGCAGATAGGTTACACGGCATACATTTAGCAAGTGAGTTTGCTTTAAGAAAACTGGAAAAGTAAAATGATAAGGGAATGAATGCACATGAAATCTTTCAGGTAATATCTTTCTAGGCTATCTCAGAGACAATTATTACTAAAGCCAACCAAATAAGATCAATTTAAATTCAAAATGTGACTTGGCTGCACCTTTTATAGTTTGATTTCATTTGTACTCAGTGGTGCTTTGAGACAGAAGATGCTCAATTGTGTCTTCCTGTATAAGGCACTAATCCAGATTTTCATTATGTAGATTGAATGGGACTGATTTTTTCTCTTTGTTCGTGTGGATTATTTTTTTCCAGCATTGACCAGAATTTCTTCATGACTTATCAGATACATCTGTCCCCTTTTTTTTGCTAAATCCAAGTGAAATGCTGATCTTTGTCTAATCACTCCTGTAGAGCCCAAGCTCTACAATTAAGGCAGCAGAGCTTTAGGAGCACAGCTCCTTAGCAGAGATGCAAAGCAGGCCTGCCTAAGGTGTTTTTTTGCTGGAGCATGTACACTTTCTCTTCCTGTGTACCAAGATGACAACAGCTCTTTCTTGAATACACCTAGAAGGGGCTTTTTAGTGTTAAAAGCAGTGTGGTTTTTTTCACTGTGGCATTGGCAACTATTGCAATCAAATTCCTGAGAACACAGGCTGAACTGAAGAATAATTCCTTTTAGAATTAAATCATGCTTTTCCCCTCAGCTTCTTTCATAAAGAATTTAAGTATGTATTTAAACCTCTTGGGTATCAGCTGGGCTTGAGTATGTGCTGTACAGAATCAAGACAGACTTAAGGGTGTGCTTGAGACTCAACTTGCTTCAATAAAGTCCTTGCATGCTGCAATCCTATACCATTTTATTAATCCGATTATATACTGTAGTGTGTGTTTAAGCGGGTTTTCTAGTGTATTTGCAGTCTATATCAGTAAATTAAACTGCAGTTTAATCTTTGTGGAAGGAAGTTGGTACAATAAGAATAATAGACTTTGTTCATATAGAAACACAGAGATCTGGCTCACAGAAACTGAAGAATGCAATTTATGGGATCAGCTAGTGTAGGTGTTCTGAGTATCCTTGCCATTACACTAAAGTTTCTATGAGTAGGGCATGTAAGTAAGAAAGCAGGCAATTTAGAAATGTTCTCATGTTAAACTAGATTATTTACAAAAGAAAGTGTAACCATTTTGCATTTCTCTTCATGACTGACACTATCCTGAAGGTTTTCAGCGAGTCTCTCAGTTTGGTGGAAAGTGTCTCTTAGGTGCGTGCTTTTGCTGTGCCAACCTTTTTTTGGTGAGAAGTGGGACTCTGCCTTTTTAAAATGACATTGTGCAGGTACAGAGGAACTTGATGGAGAAGAATGTGTGAAGAGAGGACTGTATTTATCTTTGTATCTCAGCCAACTGAGAAATCACTTGAACAGAAGAGGCTGCAAAGCTTCATTTTGTGTTCTATTATGTTTCTTTTAAATTTTTAATCTTCTCTTTTTTCTCCTGAGAGAGAGACCTAAGAAGTACAAATTGTGAGAATTTGTCTGACTGTGGCAAGCATTTTTTCTTACGTTTTCCACTGTGTTTTACAACAATTCCCTTTGGCAGTCGCACTTACGTTCAGCCCAACATCAAGAACACACAACTTCCTAGATTTCAAAGGCACAGGCAAACAAAGTGTGAAATCTCCATAAGTGTGCACACACGATTAATGTATGTACATGCACAAGTCTGTGGAGAATTCACAGTTAATTGCCAAGTGTGTCAGTTCTAAATGTGCACCTGTATATGCACTTTATTCTCATGAAGCATCTGTATACACAATTAAAAAAAAAACAACCCACCAACAAAAATGAATAAAGAAATACAATTTAGGCAGGTCATTTATTTTTATGCAGTGAGATTTTGCAGTGGGGAGTGGCAAAAAGCACCTTCTGAATTTTATATCCCCAGCTCCCTGTCCCTCCTCGTTCAATTGCTTCCTCGATTTCACATACTATAAATATACTGTTCATGAATTGTGTATTTCATGGCCTTGGATTAAGTAGTGGGTTGTTGTGGGTTTTTTTTTAATTTGTCTATTCATGTGTGGTTTTGGCTGGCATTGTGCCGTTTCACAGCTAGTTTGCCTGCAGTGGATGCCATCTGATGATGGATTTAGCCACCTGTGTAGCGCTGCAAGTGATATTGCTGTAACATATGTTTGCTCGTCACCCCCAGCGAAACCATTTCAAGGCAAAGCAATGTCAGTAGGGAATAAACACAGGCCAGATCCATGTAACCAGTGTTTTTCCTGAGTAGGTCTACCATCAAACCTCTTCCAGGGGGTGCAGCTGATGTTGCCCCTTGGCTGGCAAAGCCTATGCAAACTCAGAAAATATCCAGAATAACTTACTGGCAAAGAAGAATTTTGTTGGTAGAACTTTATTTGGTAGGACTTGGGATACATCTGTATTACTTGGAGGTCACACCTGATAGGACTAAGTCAGCACAAGATCAGGACAAAGGCCCATCAACAAAGGATCGAGGGAGGAAGGTCTGAGACAAGAATCAAAATTTCCAGAAAGGTTTATTTTTTTTTTTCTCCCAGAAAGGTTTGAGCAGCTCTGTAAGTATGTGTCTCAGTCTATGTACACCAACATCCTTGTTCCCCTAACAAAGTAAACAGCTATACAGGAATCTAGACCAAGCTGGAAACAGCCACTATCAGCATTCTGTGGTTGCACTCTGTTGACAGCATTGGATGTGCTGCTCTTGTGGCAAGAAGAAGCAGCATGCATGGGGAAGGCAGTGATAAACTGAGGAGGGAGATGCTGAGTTGTGAAAAAGATGGCTTACAGTAACTGAGATTGCTTGCAATCATGCATTTGTGTGCGACTAAAGATAATAAAGTCCAAGTATGTCTGGAGGCAGTAGATGTGCAAAAGGTGTGTGTATGGGATGGGTCTGTGAGACAAGGGGACCCACTCTTGTCAGCTCTGTTGGTGGCTAACACCATAATAGAGACACTGGAACAGATTTTCAGATTTTTCCAATCTTCCAGGAGAAGATTGGAAAGCTCAGCATTATTTGGTGCCCTGATTTCTTAAGTGACCTGGTCCCACCACACCATTACTGCAGGGGACTGAGAATAGTGTTCTGCAGTTTTAGGAAAAGGCTCAAGCAGTTGGAAATATCTCCCACGAAACTGAGACCGAGTACATTTGCTCTTAGATAACCTCATGGACACTGCTCCTGAAACCAGGTCATTCAGGTAGAAGTGA
Organism: Pachycephala philippinensis; assembly: GCA_013397055.1. Classification (NCBI taxonomy): domain Eukaryota; kingdom Metazoa; phylum Chordata; class Aves; order Passeriformes; genus Pachycephala; species Pachycephala philippinensis. Next base: position 935,502 of record VWZT01003234.1, on the reverse strand, counting down.
AAGGTCACACCTGGCTATAAATGTGTTTGAACCTAAGCGAGGAACTTCTTTATCTGCCAAACCCATGACACCTCTCCTCGCTGAAACATGCACATTATCCTGCCAATAAACTATTCACCCTGAGAGGAAGAGACCTGTAGGCCACAGCTCTTCCTGGTGACTCCGCTGAAGCCTTTTGAGTAAGAGGCTCTGTTCATTTGTAAATGCAGTGACATTTTGAGCTTTTGTACAGCCAAAGGAAGCTCCCTGGGAGGCTTATGGCTGAATGATTTCTTCCTAGAGAGCAGTAAATGAGGTTAAATCAATTTCATCCTGCAGTGGGAGGGGAGTGGAAGGAGAAGGAATAGCATTTCTGCCTTTAGCTCTTACAGAAAAGCAGTTTTATTTACAAAACCTTTTAATTATGTTTCCCATTTTAGTTTTTCTCAGCCATTCACATTTGCAGAACTGGGAAATCTTTTGTCATGAAATCTTTCCTCTTGAAATCTGTAGTAACAAATGTAACACTGTGTTACATTGAACCTAAATACCAAAAATACTTCTTTCTCATTAAACTCTCTTACGGTTATGGAAAAATCAGTAATCAGTACTTAGAAGTTTGGTAACATGCTGATATTTAATATCAGTCACATATGTGAGATATATTTGACAGCTGGTGAAAACACTGTGGGAGTCAGGTAGTACCTTTGCTAGAATGGAAGAGCGAGGAAAAATACCTCTCTTCCTCTCCCTGACACCCTGCCTTTGATTCCTTGACACTAAAAAGGTTTATATATGTATTTTGTTTTACCTTGCTGTCCTTTGCATTTGGATATGATGGGGTGGGAGGAGAGGAGAATACTGTGTAGCTGAAGTCTCACTTCAGACATGGATGTGCCCACATGGGTGGTCATGGTGAACCTGTGATTTCTGTGTATTTTCCTCCCTCAGAGTGGCGTGCGTAAGATGTGAATAGCGATGAGAGATGAATAACAGCATGGAAAACAATAAGTGAAAGGTTCTGAGCACCCTGAGAATGCTTGGCTTGGCCCCTCTCTGTGTTTTTGTTGCTTCTTAATTGTTGTTTAAGCAGACGAATATTTCTCTGAATGAATTTGAAAATTCCTGGAAATCTTTCATGGTGGGATGATAGTGCACTTGAACTATGAAGAGCAGTATCTGGAGCCCTGTTGGCATCTCTCGTCCCTTTCTCACTGAAATGCAGAGGTGTTGGCTGGTAACCTGCACTGTGTAAGGGCCCTGCAGTGAAGTTTGTCCCTGAAAGAAAGAACATAGATTTGAATAGAAATATTAAAGAAGAGGAAAAAAATTATTAAGCATGGTTTGGTTCAGGGTTACTAGAAGCTTCCTTCTCTCATTGAAATGCTCAAGTCCTTTGTAAATATGACTAAAGTATCTATTTCTAAAAGCATATATATATATATAAATACGGAGATACATTTTTTAAGATGTATAAAAAGCCCCCCACCTTTCAGTTATCATTTGATAAGTACAGACTAGAAAATATCAGTCACTTTCACTAGCTCCCTAGCCCAATAACCATGTAAACCTGAGTTAAACTGAGGCTGTCCTCATTTTCATTAAAATAATCTTGTTTTCCATATTCCATTTTCTTAGAACTCCCTGAGAAATTCAGGGGTTTTATTTGTATTTCTCCTTGCTTACCAGGAACAGTCCAAAGGAAAAAAAAATCTTAGAAGAATAGTATTTGAGGTCAGGAGGAAGGGAAAGTATGGAAAGATTTCCTCAAAGAATCTCTACAGTTCTAATGATTCTTGCTTATTATTTCACAATGTCCTTATGTATGTCTTAAGCTTCTAGAGGCAAAATTCTGAGCACGATGGCTCCGTTGCAGAGGATTCAGAAGCTCACAGAAGCTACACCACAGATTTCCTGGAGTATAGCTTATCCACGAGTGTTTTATAACCCTAGAGCAATTCTGGCTTTTGTTTTAATTACTCCATCCAAAATTAAATGCCGTATTTAATACTGGTGCTGTCCCTTGATGCCCATGATGCTCATGGTGTTCATATCTGTATTTACGTCCAGTTCTTTCCCTGCTGATGATACACATCAGAGTAAATCATTGTGGCTAACTAATTTCTGCAAATATTTTTTATCATCTTCCTTGAAGAATTATGAAAGCAATGAGCAACGTTTTATAATTTGTTGACATGGACTTTATTATTGTATGCTTAATATGTGCATGATCGGCTTATTTTCCTCTTATCCCTGTGAGACAAAATATTACTCTTAAACCAGAAAAGAACCTAAACACAGGATTGAACAGAAAGGTCCCTCTTCTTGCAATGTCAACACAGAGACAGACATTTAAAAAGTAAAACAAACTGAATGGTCTTGGGTTTATTGCAAGTGGGCTAGACATCCACTAAACACTGTGGAGGTTGGTTTATGCTTTACTACCACTTCTTTAGGACAATCATCATCTGCTCTTGAACATTTTACGGAGAAGTGATGTGGTTTTGTTTCAGCATCTTACAATGCCACTCTTCCTTCCCCTCCTATAAATCCTTCATATTACATGGACACTTCCTGAAGTACATGAGTATCAAAGCAATAGGATGCTCCAACCATAAAGAAAAAATGGGAAGAAAATTTCAGTGTTTAGATGTGATGTTAGTAAACAGTATAATTAGCAAGTGTTATATTGGATAGCTAATATCACTTCTGTTAGCAGTTGTTCAGGGGAACAGATTTCAGAGCAGATTAACACTCAGGAAAGCAGATTTCAGAGCACTTTCTACATATGTGAAAATCTAGAGACACATCTAAATATGCTTCCATGTGCGTATGGATTTACAGCAGCTCTTCTGCCTCCCCTGACTTCTCTTTGCTGTTATTTCTTTGAGAGAAGTAGAGCCTGTGGTGTGTGCTCAGCATAGGCCTGCAGCTTAGAACCATGGGGTGAACGGCCTTCCTCCCTAATGTCAGTGCACACCATTTTGGCTCTGGGCTACCCAAAACCCCCTGGAGCAGTCAGGATATGATAGGATTTGCTCAGATTCTGCTTTCCTTTTTCCAAAGAGAGTTAGCTATGGTTGGATGCTACAGCTTTATGCCAATAACAGATCCTACGAAAACTGACCAGTGTCTGACCAAAGATAGACCTAGTTCAACTGTTTGTCTCGTACAGTGGCCAGTAATGGCCTGTACTGGAGACAGGGCAAATATTTACTAATCCTTTTTTTGTATGGCTTCTCAACATCTGTTCCTTAGAAACTTGTAGGCCCCCTAGGGTAGAGGCTGGATTTCTTGATGAGAGCTGGCTTTCAGCTACCCAGCCTCCTCAGGTAAAGGAGCCCAGGCCTTTGTGGCCTCCATCACAGGCTGCCCAAGAATCCAGTTCTCTGTTTCACATGAAACTCTTCCGTTAGTTGTGTGTGGTTGAGTTTTGGGGGAGCAGGTGGGGATAGTAGTATGTCCACGCAGTTTGGAAGTGGCATGAATTAAAAATGTGTTAAGTTGTAAATAGAGGTGTTGACAATACGTTTGGCAATAACAGATGTATTTGACAGAAGGTGTGGGTAGCTGTTTAGTGATCAGGAGGAGAGCGTTCAGCCCCCCAGCTCTTCAGGAGTTTTATGAAATACTGTCAAAACTGGTCCAGGTTTGAAAAGCACCTTTCTGCCTTCATCCAGGAGGACAGTACATGCAGGAGAGTGTATGCTGGATGGAGTATGCTATCACTGAGCCCCCCATGATGTAATGCACATCTGTCGAGAACAGAACGCTGTGTGACCCTAGTGGGTTGTTTGGCTGTTTGTCACAGGATGCACCTAAAGCCAGGTTCAACCAGCCTATTCTTGTAACTGCTGAGTGCAGTGTCAGAGACATCATCTTGCTGCTTGTTGGCCACTTCTCCTAGTGCTTCCAACCATATGTGCACTCCTGCACACATTGCTTAAATTTTCCATATGCCACCTGACAAGCTTTCCAAGGCATTTTATACCACCTTGAAATAACTCCCACTTCTCTTAACGAAATGTGTCATCTGGGAATATTTTGCCCTTCAGAGTATTTCACAAAGGCTTCAGACCTTCTCATAAGATGAGCAGTGCCTTTCCAGAAAGATTTGGATTTTCAGGTTTTATAGTATACAGTGAGTAGTCTGCCACCATCACAAGCCAACAATACCTTCTAGCCTTTTTGGCTCCTTAGATCTTAGTGCCTTCTGGCACTTTTTCCGTGCTATATTTCCTGTATTGCTGTCTCCATAGGTAACTCCTGAAGCAGGAAAACTCTCAGAAGAGACTATGTGGTATCTAACTTGGGCACTGTATTAGTTTCTTATTTTTGTTGTTGTGACTCTAGGAAGTATGTCTCAGCAGATAACATCGAAGTGGTCCTTTCTGTCTGAATCTCAAGCCTCTGGATGGTTCACCATAACAATCACTTATGTGATATTTTAGCCAGAGAAATTGGTATTTAATCACCATTTCAGCTTAATTTTAAAATGTAGAGTGGACAGTCTCTGTGCAATTTACCCTAATGGATCCAGGGCTTCACCCAAACATCACCAGCACAAGTTTAGATCTCAGTTTTTAACCCAGGAACATCTCAGCAACTAAGTAGCATGACAAAAACACCCACTTCAGAAACTTGCTGATATTTCTAAATATGTTGCTTCTTTTTCCTTTCTTCTTTCATTCTGTGATTGGCCTTATAGCTGAAGAAAACTATGCAATGTGCACTTTCATATGGAGCCCTTCGCATAAGTTACCTTCTAAAAAACAACCTGACCCCAGCCTTTCATTTTCTGAGACTAGCTGTTTACATAGCTATGGCACATTGTGATATATTAAGAGTCTGAGTGTACGGTGTTGTGGGTTTATATTGCAGGGGTGAGAAATCCAAGTTCTGAAGAATTTATAATTATGTGGGGTTTTTTGCCTTTGCCTTACAGTAATTTCATGCCATGTTACAATTAAGAAATTACATTTAAAAATACAGGTGTTCCCTACAGAATATAAGCAAATGAAATCAGTGCCCCTTTTCATTAAGGTGATTGTCATGATTAACAGAGATGCTGAAAGATCTTCTGCCCGGTGACAATTCCATAGAGGGTGTTACAGTGTTTCTAGAATACAGGTGAGAGATTTTTAAAGGTTAAAAATTAAATTTAAATTCCTGTTGCCTCCATATGGCGTAGGAGCAGATGTCAAGAACCATAACTTTCTACTGCTGACGAAATCTACTGTGGTTTATCAGTGGATTTTTTTTCTTGTATAAGCAAGTGTGTTTATGGAAGTCCTTCAAAACAAAGTCAAAAAAGGCAGGGGGTACCAAAGTCTTTTGAGTTTCTCTGCTTCACAGACCATGCTAGTTGGAGTGCTGAAGCCAGGGTTCGCACACCCTGCCTCACTGCAGTAGTTTTTACCCCAAATTGATGTGTGTCTGAAAAGAAGCAACAGCAAAGCTTTCCTGCTGGAATGAACAGTGCTCAAACATTTAGGAAAATACTTCTGCTGTTTTTGTGTAGCATTACTAAACCAAGGCCCAATTATAACTGTAGCAAGGAAAAATAAGCTTGATTTAAACTATTGAAATAATTGTTGGGTCTTTGTCATTTCAGGTTTTAAAAATTTCTACGTAGCAATAGCTAATTAAAACAGGACCCATACGCTATTTAAATAGCAGTATTGTAACTGTTAGAAAAGAAGACTTTTAAGAGTTACATTGCTACATAATTAAAGTATTATGAAGTGCTCCAATTCATGAAACACTTAGGTGCTTCATTGCCTTTTTGCAGTCTGCTCATCCATTAAAACAGGAGAATTTTGAGCCTGCATGAAAGGAGGCACATAAATGCGTTATTGAATCAGGGTTAAACTAGCAGCACTACCTACTGTGCCATGAAAATTTAGTTTCTGACAAGCCTTGCAAAGTCTGGAGGATTTCATATATACTCTGATAAAACAATTTTCATAGAATAAATAGAGCAGCCCATGAATTAAAAAAATAAAGGACATTTTTGGAAAAAAGGCATGACAGCAAATCTGCTCTTGTAGTATTTGTAGAAACACTGAAAAGCTTAGCAATGATTGAAGACCATCTTTCCGCATTGTGGATTTACGTAGGTTCTGAATATTGATCTATCAAGCATGGATTTGCTGGCAGGGAAGCAGCATTAAACATGTTTAAAGAGTTTAGGCCACATTATCACTGATGTGTGTGATCTGCAGTTCCATATCAGCTGACAAGGGTGCAGCTGCTTTGATGTCCTTAAGTCTTCCCACCCCTGTTATATGAGTGCCTGTGATTAAATAATCTGCTGCTGAATTAGGTTATAGAAACATCCCCACCATATCTTAAAAGAGCCAGCTCTTGCCTTGAAGAGACTATGGTTAGGAAGACAAAATTAAGGCTGGGATGGTGGGGAGAAATGAAGCAACAAGTTGAGTTTATAACTCATGTGTCTTGTTTTATAGTTTTTGATTCAAAGTGGGTTGATTTTGTTGGGTTTTTGTTTCATAAGCACTACATATACCAATATTCATTCTGCAAAGTTGTGGATCCAACATAGCTGATTCATCAAAGCTGTTTGCTCCATAAGGATTACAGTTCATTATCCCTAATGGAATTATGGCTGAAATGTATTCTTCTCAGCTGGTCTGTGTTTTGGTACACCTGTTCCTTAAAGATTTTGTGGCAGCAGCTTGTACAGCCATGTTTCCACATATTATATTAACACTTAGATTTCTCTGCAACATCATTACACAGTTGATGGAAAAAACCCAACTTTTTGTAATGCTGAGCTGGATTAGCAGAAGATTGTCCCTCCCTGCACCAAGACTGATGCTGAAATTGAGATAAGTGATTTACATTCCAAAAGGCTCATTAACCATCAGACTGCTATGGCTTAGATTACTAATGGCATCCTGATGGTTGCATGCAACTTCCAGCAGATTTTTTGGTAGCTAGCATTAAATCAATTTGAATGATAATAGGGAGTCACTATTACATAAGCATTTTTTAGCAAGATTCTGTAGCTATAATGGTTGCCAGCTCTGTACTTTAATTCTCACTAATGGTTTCATGCTCACCCAAGATATTGTAACTCACAGGACCAACTGGGATGCTATGCTCTGGCAGCTTATGCCAGAGTTTCAAACTGAGATACCAAAGCATAAAAGCATTAAGTCCTTGCCTTATTCCCTACATGTGACTCAACCAATCATGTCGTTACAGCAGGAATTACAAAGTCTGACAAAACCAAGTTCACACAGTTCAGGGCATTGCATCAACTTTCCCAGCTTATGAGATCATTTAAAAAGAAAGGAATTAAGAAAAATCAGTGTTACCTCCATTTTAGTTTTTTGTTATCATCCAGTTTTCAAATAACTATATAATTCTCCTTATATTTCAGAATTTTTCCCAAAAACACAAAGAAAAGGACTTTAGTTAAGAAAACTGTTATTTTTGCAGTGGACATCTTTATAAGAGGTGCCAAAACTCATGATTCTTGAAATTGGAAACACTGTAAAGGTTGGAAAAGTTTACTGTAAGTTTTCCCTCCATTTACCAATTCCCTGGCCTGTCCTCTTCTCATGACTCTCAGCAGGATCCCAGCACAACTTGGTGTAACTCTCAGGACAAATTCCGTGCAGTCCTCTTACTTTTCTATCCCCTGTGCTCCCCCATGGCTTGGAGTTCTTGTGGGAAACCTCCAAGCTGGGTTGTGCCTGTCCCACTATTCACCACTTTATATGTGACTTTCAAAAGTGCTGAGTGTTTACAATCCTTGCTGGAATCAGCTGGAGCACCAGGAGCACAGCAGCCTTAAAAACCAGACTGTAGAGATTATGATGGGAAGATGCTGAAACGAAGATGCCTGAAGGGCCACTGCTAAATATATTTGGCCCTACAAGATTTGCTTTGTGCAAATGCAAGAAGTGATGTTAGAGGCAAAATAAAATCTGGTAACTGGTAGAAATGTGAAGTCATTCCTTACCACTGATAAAATAAAAGCAAAGGTAGAAGTATGAAGTAGAAAAAGAGGGCTAAAGACCATAGGACTCGATCTCAATGAATAATTAATTGGTTGTACTATTTTCTTCCTGTTTTTCAACGTGTCTAGATGAAGAAAGGTGTTCTCCTTGAGCTACTTTCTTCTGAGTAAGGAGATAGAAGGATTCTCCTATCAAAAAACAGGGACAGGAATTTATTAGAAGGGCTAGTTCTTGATTTAAAACAAGTTGGGCTTCTGGAGATGCAGAATGTTTGGAGAGCACTTCTGTCTCTACTGTATCTGAATATTGACGTGTTTTGGCGTGGTTGGTATTGCTGCACTTGTTTCTCTCTATTGGAAGCTGAAGAGACCAGCGTGTCTGTGATAATTATTCTTTCATACCACTATCTTTTTATTCTGCAGGAATGCAATAAGATAGCAGGATGAACAATACTCCACTCCTGGTTATATAATGGGAGTTTCATCCTCCAGCTCTCACTTTTCCCTAGCCCGTTTTTTCCTCTAGCCATGGTAGCTATTCACCTGTTGTTCTCCCCATTGCATGGCACATCACTGTGCTAGATCACTAACGCTGCTGGTTCCACCTGGCAGAAGCCAAGTCCTGCTTTTGTTTCTCAATGTGCAAGAAGAATGGGCTCCATGTTTTGGGCTGAAGTGCTGTGTTGGGATGAGTCATTTAGTGCAGGATGTTTATGTTTGTTTCAGGGTTGTCAGCTGGGCCTCTGAACACACAGCAGACTGATAGGGAATGGATTATAGGCTGGACTTCTTACACATGTCGCTTGCAACCTACCAGTGTCCCATCACATGTCCCATATGGCCTAAGGGCTGTATCAGTGATACCCACGTGCAGACTATACTCTTACAGCAATAGGATCAATGCAAGTTGCACCCTGACCTGCTGCTCCTGGTTTCCACTGCATGGTTCAGCCAAAATCCCTCTTGCACTCAGTTGCTACAGGGAAAATTTTCTTTTGACTTTTTCCATTGCTGTAAGGTGCTAAAGGATTTGCTGCACCATATCAGAGTGTATCTAATGCCAGGGTTGTTCGGGTAAGTGGAAGCCTGATGGTGGTTTTCAGAAAAGTACACCCCAATGAACCCACTGTGCCTGAACCCACCCCTTCCTTGTTTAAATTTAGCCCTAATGAGCTCAGTTTGTGGGCAGCACAAGGCTCTGTGCTGAAACTACTACCATGAGCATCCTCCAGTCCAACCTGCACAGTTTTTGGGGTTGGACTGTTGGTACAGAAGAAGAAGAAGTGCATTACTCTAAGTCTCATAATTTGGAACAGAATGCAAGAGTGTGTTTTCTCTTCTACCCCAACATCTACATTAACAGAGACAATTTTCTACAGTGTTCCATGTCTAAAGACAAACTTCATCAAGCATTATTTACATTTCTCATTTCCGTGTCTGTTAATAGAAAATGCCATGATGCACAGAGAAGGATTGAAAAGTATTCGTGTCAAAGGGAATTTTAGAGGAGATATGTGGAGAGCGGCTATTAAAATCCTTTTTTTTTTTTTTTTTAAATATGGAAGCATTGGATAAATTGCCTAAATATAGCAATTGAAAAAAGGATGCCTGAAATATATTAGCATATTACTATGCTGAAAGGCCAGTTTGTAAAACACATTCTATTTTATGCAAATATAATAAGATAAACACATTTAACACTACAGATACATAATGGCAATGCTGCTGGTTTCCATTGTTTTTAATTTCCATTGTTTAGCAAGACATGAAATGCATATTTGAGTTTTGTTGACTTCAATATTACTGGTATCAGGAAAAGACCTCAGATACACAGAGAGAGAACTGAAATGCAATCAAAGCTTTCTGTGACTTATTACAATTTTACAGCCCCTAAAAGTGGAAGAGCCTCACTGCCAAATGTGGTAATGCTGTGAGTCAAGCTTAGCGTTCTCTTGGGACGAAAATATGCATGATCATAGTTAGCTGCATTAATTTTTGCTCTTTTTTTAAAAAAGACAGCATAAAATTCTGGAGATTTTAGCCAAAATGGCTCTTGGTGATGCCCTTCATCCCTGAAGCAGCCCATAGATTTTCAGCAGTGTAAGCAAAATTAAATTTTAGGACCCCATGCATAAAGACCAAATGGCTTATGAATTACTTAGTAACTAATTAAGCACGTTCCACTGCAGTGATCTCCCAGAGCAGGAGGCAGGGGCAGGAAGCTGTGAGGGCTGTGAACAGCCTGGGGCAGGACTGACTCCTTCAGAGCCAACAGGTTGTAACCCCAGGTGGGTTGTGCATGCAATCTGTGGGAGCTGGGATCCTGTTTCATGTTCTGAGCATGCTGAACTGCTGGGGTGTGCTGAGTGTTTTGCTTCCGTTCTCACAGTCAGAGCAGCCTGGGCAGTATTTTCTTTTTGAAGTTGTTTTTTTTCATGTCTATGTGTCAGTGCCTAAAGCCATCCTTAGCATGAGCCTCAGAAGGGACGCCATGAACTACACATGGACAAATCTCCATCAAAACCTGCCTTGCTACAAGGCTGCTTTTCCATAGCTTCAGTCGTAGCTCAATTTTAAAGTCTACCAGGAAGACCAAATCCTGCTGGCACTTCTTATTTATTGTGGCCAGTAGTATGTGCAGTTTCATGGGGCTTCCTGGGAGTTCCATGGGGTTTGTCTGAAGGGTGCTTAGATCTGGCTGTTCTGTGGCATCTTTGCCGTAGGTGTCTTGTATATCTGCATTGACCACTCTCCTAGTGGGCAGTGTCTTCCACAGGGTATTGTGCTCTCTCTGTTGGCTGTTTCATCCTAAGTTAAAACCCCTGAGTGCCAGGGCTGAAAGATCTCACAGTGGGATATGCACAAACTGAATCATGGTGAAGCATGTATAATTTACACCCATAAACCTGTATTTACAACACATAGAGTACGACAGTAGGGAACAAGAGTAGGTACATGGACTACTTGCACTCAATGGAAGAACCACAAGACTAACACTTGTCTTTTACAATCAAATCTTGTGCTCACTAGTTGGAAAAAAATCCATATTTCACATCCTTGCTGTTGCCAAGAGGTGTACCAGGCTGGTTTTGGTATGCTCTGAACATTTGAACCTCTTCACAGATATGCATATACCAGTGAATTTTATAAATCACAGTGAATGTAAGAGGGACTAATGTGTATGTGTGGTGCACGTATCTGACGTACGTGGATATATTGTTTACAAGTAACTGCTGGAAAGTCATAACACTTTCCAGGAGGATCTGAAGCCATTAGAGGAAACAGCTTTAGCTGCTTATTGCCTAAGGTGCAGGCAAGTCAGATGTAGTAAAGAAGATCCTTGTATGTAGCATATCCCAGGCCACAGTCATTCTCAGGGAAGGGAAAATGGTGGTCATGTCAGATTGATCTTATACATCTTTGGACAGCATGTATATGAAGCTTGGTTACAAGGAGCTTGTTTTTCAGACACCATTTTGAATTAGATATTACCAGATACTTAGAGCAACCTTAACTCACTGAGATCCTTGCAGTACAAACCAAACAGGTCCCAAGTCAGGAGTCTGATAGGATGCTGTCTGCAACACTATAGTACAACTCAGCTAAACTTGTTCTCTACTTCTAATTAGTTTTGTACTATTCATTACCAGAATGTGTGCTTGTGAGTATATCTGGGAGAAGAACAATGCCCTACTCTATTTTCCTGGATTTTGTAGTAGTTCACAGAAAGTTGCACTGATGTTCCTGCGTAGTGGATCAAGCTGTTGGGCTGCCATAGCTTCAGCAAATGGTAACCACGTTGAGAAGCCTCATAAGATGCATGCGTAAAAGAAAAAAAAGAGTGAGAGTAGTTTATAATGGACTTTAGTCACAACAAATCTGTTATTTTTCTAGGCTGTCATTCAAACACATGGTCCAAATTCCCCAGTTGTGTGGGAAGACTCAAGCTGGTTTAAACGGACGTTGTAAATTGTTACTTCTGGTATAGGAATTCAGGAAAAACTGGTAAAGCACTGTGTATCTTGTGCAACAGTGCATTGCCTTCCTGCTGCTAATGCCTCCATGATATAATTGATTTAGCAGTTGAATTACAACATTAAAAACAAATTATTAAATCTTTAATTATGAGCGCTTCGTTAGAAAATTAATTTCTTAAACTAACAACTTGACTGGGCCTATATCAATTGACATAATTCATTAACCCATCTGAGAATCTATATTAGTTATGCTTAACTTACCTGGGTGTATGAGGCAGGAAGTCTTTCTCAATATAAATAAATTATCAAAATACTATTTATAGTCAGTTAATTAAAGAGCAAATTACTGAAGCAGTGTAGGCTTCTTACGTAGTGTAATGTAGCCCTACTGATATCCAGGAAGCAAAGATCATCCCATCACTTGATGTTTCTCTGTTCTCAGTTATGTGTAAATTCTTGAGAAATTGTGTAATGCCGGATTTCTCTCCTGATCAATCCTGTGCCACCATGAACCCTTCTAAAGGTCTCTATGCAGGCTTAACTGCTGCTCAGCAACAGCAAATGTCTGCCTTGCTGTCCCAATGGGCTGGCACTACAACATATCTGTCAATCTTCTAAATCTTTCGTTCTCCAGGACATCAGGAAAAGAAGAAACGTGACTGTAAATGCTGTAGAAGCCTGGTGCCCCGGATGTGAGATTACCTGGCTGTACTAAAAATTAATTCTGGAAGTTAGTTTTGGAGTACTGAAAGGTGGAATTAGCAAATAAATGCTTTGCATCCTGATTAGAGTTAAGTTTGAATTAATTTCTTTGTAGCCACACGATGTAGCAGAATCTAATTGTGTGAGTACAGTATTCTGTTCATGAACTGAGGATTCCCAAGCAATGGCATATGAAAAACTCAACCATCAGATACTTAGCAAATTTTAAATCATATTCTGTTGAAGTATTTTTGTTGCTATCATGCAGGCAAGGTCATGTATTGCATTGTGAATCAAAAGAATATTCAAAATAATTTCCTTTTAAAGGAAAGAACTTAAAATTTAGCTTATCGGAAGACATTAAAATATCATCTGTATGGGGAAAAACAGCCAAGTATTTGATCTATAAAAAACTCTCCCTTCTTGCACAGAAATAACCAACAAAACCATGTTTCTCTGTAGAAGCAGATTAAAAATGAGCAACCAAATAACAATGAAATTGAAACTGCTTCAATGAAGACCTGTACTTCCAAGACTCACTGTGGTTGAAGAGCTTCCAAATGGCTGCATAGTGCTCTGACTTTCAGACAGCTGCCAGGCACTAAACTGCTTGCTAGCAATTCATGGCAAGTTGAAAGTGGATCTTAATGGTAAAATATGTGAATGTTTTTGTTCCCACTTTGAAGGACCAGTTTTGTCCTCTACAGAAAGCCTGTGTCCTCAGGGACATGTACATTAAGGTTTGATTGAAGCTCTCAACATCAAATGAAGGTTGTGGAATAGTAAATGGCAGTCATTGCAGTCTTTGAATGTCTGGGCTGTATCTGTGATATCAAGTAAAGAAAGACGTAGCACTGAGGCTTCAGGGCTCAGCCTGGAGGTATCATTCAAGAGTTTTCAGTGAAAAAATGAATTATCTTCTTTCTTATGCCAATGTAATCACATGTGAGTGAGTTACAGCACCTTACCCCATGAGTTGATGCAGGTCATTATGCACTTGTGATGTTTGCTGAGCACTTGTTAAATATGCAGGGAGTGCATGGGTATCTCCTGCCACTGAGTGATTTCTATGAGGTCCTCCTGTGTTGGTTATGGCCAGGTCAGGATGTGTTGAGTACCTCATAAGATGAACTCTTTTATTCCAAAAATTCTGTAGTCGCCAATTTTATGTGATTGTTAAGGCTCGGAAATCTTACCAGAATAAGATAAAGGGCTTTGGCATAATCACTGCTTGTCTCTATTTAATGACCTGCAGGAGGTAATCTGGTGCAGATGAGAGTGCAGCACTCTTGTTGCTGCTCCAAAACACAACTTGATGCATCACCATGGTCACTCTGGAAGGTGTGACCTCCAGAATATCAGCTCCTGCAGCTGCTGGCCTTGTGCACAGGGATTCAAGGAGTTTGCTTGGCTTCCTTACTAGGAGAGTGTATGTGCAGATGCTCAATCTTTTTATAAAAGATTATAAAAGAAACTAGTTATTTGGAAATGTAAGCCTAAACTTTTCAGTAGCCAAGAGGGTATTGTGTTAGGTCTCCTCTGAGTGACAGCTCACAGCTAATTATGAAGACACCTTCATGGCTTAAGCAGGGATACAGAAAAAAAGGGCTCTCTGCTGTGGCATGAGCACTACTCTGCACAGTGATAGTGAGGGCCAAAAGACTGAGACCCTATAACCCCCAGGGGGAGCCTACCCTGGAGGCTAAATCCGTGAGATTAAATCCTTGTGCTGCTTTGCAGGTATTTCCACTGCTTGTCAAGAAGTTTCCCAAATCTATTATGCATACCAGATTTGATGTTCTCTCTTCAGACTTCTTATCCCTAGCAGGACTCAAAATGTTGCACAAAAAATTCAGAATTACAAGTGCTCCCTTGTTAAATGTAAGATAATGTAAAATACCTTATGGAGAAGACAGTACTATCTCTCTACCTAATCATGGTACTCTCACTGTTCAGTCCAGTTAATCATTGTTCATTGGAAAGACCTTAATTTATGCTGCATTAATGATGTGCTCTAAAGAGACACTGTGCTTTTCAGGTTCACTGAAATGTTCCGCAACTGGCTTTTCAAAACTGGCTTGAATATTCACAGTGCAGCAGTGGTGCAAGAAGTATTGTCCTTTACAGCCCAAGGTCAATAGATGGGAAAAAGCTTCATGTTTTATAGTTTTTCCTTGTGGAAGGCCTGCAGCTGGGCTCAGAGAAGTGGCAGCATTTATGTTTTTCTTCTGCTGAAATGTCAGGGCTGGAGTTCTTTGTTATTCCATGCTTTAGGTCAAATCTAAACTCACAGGAGGCAAATTAAACTCGGATCACATGTTATCCTCAGCATCCCTGAGCCTGGACTGGCCAGGCCATGAGTTCACCACCCCTTCGATGGAGAAGAGTCAGAGCAGTGCCGGCAGCTGAGCCGAGACAGAGAGAGCCCAAGAGGCCAGGGCGGGTCAGGGACCAGTCACTGCTGTGTGTGTGTGCAATTGGGGCTCACTGGCAGCCCAGCACAGCGTGACCCCGAGGCGCTGCTGTGCCGCTGTCCTGGTGTCCCCTCCTGCCCTTACACACCCCGAGGTGACACTGATGCTGCTGGGGCTCGGCCGGCATTCCCATGCCTCCAGCGTTATGGCGCTGCATTTGTGTGTCCAGAAAACTGAAGGCTGTATGTGACATTTTAAGGTGTTCTTAGCCAGAAAAGTTAAAGTTGTGTGGTGTGACATGGTTGCAGTATGTTTCTCTGGGAGAAGTAGTATTTTATACGGTACAGAAAACAGAATGCAAAGGGAGCCATGTGAAATAACCAGTGGCCTGGTGGCTCAGATGGTCCCCAGTGGTGTGAGCGATGAAAGTTAGTGTTTCTGGTCTAAATCAGAGCAGACACCTTGGTCTGGTGTCCAGGAGGGGCAGCTGGCTTATTTTCAAACCTTTCTAAGCAAAATTTTTATCAAACCTCTGTTTAACCTCACTTCTTGTTTAACCCAAGTTCATGTTTCAGTGGCACACTCTTGCCCTGTAAAATGCCTAATCATCTTTGTACTTTAGGGACACAACGGGTATGACTCATTCCCTGTGTTACAGCTGGAGTCCCATCAACTGTGTTACCAGGAAAACAGTTAAAGATCCAAGGGAATTACATAAAGTATCCCAACAAGATGACAATTTTAACTTGCTTTCATAGCAGTCCATACAGTGACTAAAAATTATCGCTCTGGCCCAAAATATTTGGGTTTCATGACATTAAGATGAGAAGACTTGGTGTTCTCTAACTCCCAGAATGATTTGAATGAAATGAAGGTGTTTCTTTCCAGAGGAGAGTAAACTAAAATCAGGTAGCTAGTGCAGTCAGGAACAGTGTGACTGTGCATTAATGCACTAGCAGAGCATTAATGCACTTGCTTTTTTTCTCTTGTATTTGAGCTTTCCAAAAGGACAGTGAGTGGGAGGGCTACGTATGCACTTTCCAGTATTTTTATGCAGCCTAGAAAGCCTAGACTTACGAAGGAAATCAGTGACGACAACTGCACATGGTCTGAAAACTAAAGGGGACTGTTTTAGCTTCCTCAGAGATCTCTTTTGTTCCAGAAAACCAGTGATTCTCTTGGCACAAGGGCTCTCAAACAATTTAGGTTGTGCTTTCATCATACTGGGGACTGAGCGTCACTGTTTCCAGTCCTGTGAAACTCCCCATTCTTCTCCTTAACAATGTCACCACAATTTGCCTGGCACTAGTGTTAACCTGTACTGTACCCACAGGTTTTTTTGTGTTTTCTAGCTGTGAGAGCTCTGAGTTGCTCAGATGAGACTCTGAAACCTGCAGAGGCTTCAAGTCTGACAGGGTTCAGTACAGGCCCTCAAGTGCTGATACGGAGTGACTGTGCAGTGACTGTTACAGCTGTTGTGTATTTTGTTTCTGAGTGAACAAGACAAACCATGTACAAGTACCTATCAACAATCACATTTCTCTCTTCTTTTAAAAGCTATGAGCATAAAAGGCAATTCCATCTGTGAACTTCTCGAAGAATTTTTACATAGTCTATATAGTAAATTATCCACTTCCTGCTTCAGAGCAATGAGAAGTAACTGAGAAAGTAAAAGTAATCAAGCAGAGCCCAGTCAGTGTCTCTTAGGAGAGAAGTGAGCTTTCTTAATGAAGAACTTTCCAGCTAAGAAAGATTAATGCTGATTTTCCTGTAATTTCAGTTGTCTGGGCTGTTTCTATATATTAGTTTTCTAGTGCTGGAAAGCAGGTCTAGATGATTGTGACTTAGAGGTTTACAAGCTGTCTAATACTTACATAGATACACAAATAAAAGAAATTAATTGCAAATAATTTTCAGACCATTCACATTAAATGCTTCTCTTCGGGCCAGCCTGAGGCAAAAGGTTTCTGCTGACATTGAGAAGATTCTGCTCAGCCTTGAGCTCTACAGCCTGAAAAGAATTAAAGATCTACTAATTTATTCCACTGTTTTCAATCTTCAATTAACTGAAAACAAGGGCTATAAGTTATGGTGACCTTTGCAATAACTTATCATTTGTGGGATAGAAATGTGATGCTGTGAAAGCACTGTTAATAATAAAAAATATATTAATAACTTTCTTGGAAACAGCCAAGCAAAGTGTAAATTGCTTTCTGCTTGGTATCAAATTTTCATGTAAGGTACTGTATAATGGAAATTTTCAGTCTTGTTAAAATTCAGATGACCTAAAAATAATGCTACCTCTTCACCTCTGTACTTTTTTCGTCTCAGCTGACAGATGCAATTCTACTAGATTTAATCAACATTTTATAATGACTTCTACAGAAAATACAGCCTGTTGGTTTTCCCTTGTTGGCCTGTAAAATGTATAGGGAACAATGGGTCAATTCCTTGGACTAAGAAATTGCTAAAAATGTAGCAGCCACAAAAAAACAGATTCTGGTGGCACACACATTCTCTATTGAATGGAATTTGCATTTTTATGGCTCTCCAACTAGATTTCTACAAACACTGAAGGAACTGCAGCACCTGTATACATTTTCAGACCACAGTTCTGTAAACCAAGGATCTTCCTTAGTTCCTGAGGCCGCTATATCATTGCCATGCTATTTCATGAGCCTGATTAAAATTTCCCCCCCAAAATTGTCCTTTTGGTGAGAACACAGTGAATTTATGGCCCTTGGCTGCTCTTCACCTCAAAGATGCCAAGAAACAACTGGTGAAGATGTGTTTCTTTTGTGCTAGTTGCATGTTTGCTAGAAGTACAGTGAAGGGCAGGTAGGTACCAATAATCTGTGTAGGACATGGAATTCTCCACCCAACAGATCTGTGCTAAAAACTGAAGCACAGCCTCGAGGTGCAGAGCTTTGGGTCCTGTAGACAATTCCCCATTTTCCTGGTTCCCAAGGACATAATGAGGAAGTTGTTTTTATGATCACTTGAAAGCCTGACATACCAGGTGACACTAAGCTTCTACATAATCCTTGTTCATCCTTGTATATGCAATAGCTTATACTTCATCTAATTTTGATAGAAGATGATAAATCCCCCTCAGACTGGATCTTTTCCCTTGGCTTCGCTGCTGAACTAATGGTGGAAGATGGAGTGGAGATCCTCAGCCCATACTTCAGCCATTGAATTACTTCTTTGTCGGTGAATTTTTTTCTGGGATAAAGAACTGTTTCCTCACTGAAGATACCATTTTTATCACAGTTCTGCAAAGCTCACTGCTTTTTAGCAGCTCACAGACAAAAGATATAAACAGCATAAGAAGCCTGAATGTTAGTATTTGTTCATCTGTCCTTTGTGCCGCCTTTAATTTGAGGCTATCTGACTGCAAAGACAGTTTTGCAGGTCTTCAGCAGTGATGGTGGGCAAACAGGGAGACAGGCAAACATTTCTGACAACTGTCCATCCATGTCAACAGTACAGAGCCTGCAAGTTTTACAAGAGGATTCAGAAGGCCCATTTTCTTTCTTGTATTTTAATTCCTGCTGTTGAGATGGCACTTTGCACTGTGGATGCCAACTTTGGTGTTTGTATGTCATTCATCGTTCCCCAAGGGGAAGCTCACAGGGTGGCTACATCCAGATGGGCCTGCCAAGTAATCCTGGCTACTCAGCAGGGTGCCACCTTCTGTGAAGTGACAAGGACCTAAAGAGATGAAGAGGGAAAGCAGTGTGAGTCCATCCCAGGAGGTGAAGATGCAAGTCCTTTTCTCTGTTTAAATTGTCCTTGAAGGGAAAGTGCAGGTGAAACTGCACCATGAAGCAGATGTTCGGATCGTGGTGTCAGATGAACACTGCTCTTTTTAAGGTCAGTTTTACCTCTTGACACAGCCCAAAGGTGCATGTAGCTGTCAATTGTTTCTTTCGAAAATTTGTTCTGCTTCAGTGAGTTGGAGAAATTCCTTGTTCTAGTAAAGTCTCAAAATAACAGATGGCTCATATGTCAGGCATCAGCAAATCCTAAAGTTGTGGGCATGACCCCTGTCCATGTCCTGTTGAAAAATCTGCCTGTCGTCAGGATTAGGGTTTTCTGTAACAAGACCAAATATGTAAGTTCCATTCACTTATAACATACTGTTTTCGGACTTTAAAGCTGTCTTCCCCAAAAGTAATGGAGATTTAGTGTTCTTCATTATGTTTTGGAAAACATTCATGCTGAGAAGTTTTAACTTCCTGAGTGTTCAGCTAATGAGGCTGGGCAAAGCTAAACTGTGTTTTCTTTAAGCATTTGAGCCTTCATCATCCATATAACTGGAAGTGCTGTAACTGATTTTGGGTGACAGCGGGACTAAGGGCATATGGCTTGAGGCTGACATCTTGTCAGACTGCTATGAACCTGTGTTTTGGGTCAGCATGGAGGATGACACCATATTTTGATTGAAATTAAATAGGTCCTGAAGGTATTAAGATAAGTTGTGCTCAAAACCAGATCAGGGTCTTTTTGTTGGTTTGGTTTAGTTTGGTTTTTTTTCCTAAGTGTCTGCAGCCCTGTAGATCATGAGCTTTTTCATGGTTATCAGCATGAAACTGCACTTAGCAATAGTATTTTCACAAGTTTTCATTGAGGTTTCATGCTCATCCAGCATTTCTAAAGAAAGCGTTAAGGCTTTATGATGGAATGCGAGAGCAGGAATGCTCAAGAAAGAGCAACCTTTAAAAAGTGGCAGGAGTCAAGTGGAGATTATACCTTGTATTTATATAACATCTTCTAACCAGGGTGTTCCACAAGAGTTGGGGAGTTTTTTGAGCTGTTCTGTTTGCCACTGCTTCTTCATTACGAGTCACTCCAGCTGGTTATCAGTGCTTAGCCCTGCTGCACAGTAATTAAAGCCAGGGATTGGAGTTGGGCTTCCCATGCTGGGAATGCTTCCGGACTTTCTAGCCAAGGAGCAGGGTAACTGGGAAATATGCTGACAAAGCAGACTGAAGGCAAGGTAGAGTAATAGGGGTTAATGCTGTTGCTGATGGCTGAGAGAGGCACAAAGAATTTTGTATGGCTTATGGAGCTGTTGCCATTGCTTCTTTCTATACAGATTTTTCTCACGTAATCCCATGCTCTGACATGCTGGCTTGATGTATCATCTCAATAATGTGGGAAGACTGGGGAAATTCAGTGAAATGGCTGTATTTCAGTACGGTGTCTGTCAAGGGAAGGATGTCAGTCAATCATAGGCTGGAAAAAGCAAACAATGTCTTATCTCTGTGAGACTGAAATTCTTAATGTCCCTGTGTGCAGACCTGTGCCACCATTTTCAGGCACTTTACTTCCTTGAGCAGCCACATATTTAACCTGTGTTGAGTACAAGTGTAAATCTTGATGCATTTCACAGTGAAGAACCCTTTCCAGGCTAAAGGAATAGATGAGGTGAAACAATAACAGAAACTTCAGTTACTGCCCAAGATCTGCTGTATCAATGAAGAAATTAAAATGATGCTGTTGAATTAACTGTTTATACACTTGCAAGGAATGAGTTTAGGAGATTGCTGTGGCTATGAAGAAAGATTTAAAACCAGTCATTTAAATGTTTTGATTATTTGGTCTGCTGAAGCACTAGTTCATGAGATGACCACTCTTCTGCAAGTGAAACAAATCACTTTCCACTTAGAAGAGGTCTCAGGAACATCTCAGTGAACTGATTAGGCATTGTCATCCGACATAAGCAGTATTTCTCGTTGTAGCAGTAATGGTGATTTGGAGTCATACTGATTGCTAGCGGAGATAAGAAAAAATTTTGAGATAGACCAGCATCTGAATGAAGGTACCTGGTATCCTTTCTTGCCTTATATTATTCTTGCTATTCTTTTCATGATTGATATTAAACCCATCATTTCCAGCTAGTCTAAGCAAATATATTAAGAATGAATTTGTAAGTAAGGTTGCTTTCCTTTTTGTGCTGCTCTCCTCCTGGTATAGTTAGAGCACATTGACACAGCTGTGTGAGAAGGCAGCAATGGTAACCCTGGTTTGGGTCTATTCCATGACTGGTAGCATCTGTTTGATGATTAGCTAAAGGATTTCAGCTGTCAGAGCTGTCAATCTGACACCTTTGATGAGCACTAAAATAAATCTGTTCTACCAGGAACTGTTCATTTTTTCCCCGCTTTTGATTTGCTTGACTCTTTGTGTCCTTGCCGATAACTACTAGCGAGGCTAATGCATTATAAACTCTGAAAAGTGAAGCAAGCGGCTGTCATTTTTTGCACAACAGATGTTCCTGATCAGGAATCAGACAAAGGATCTCATCACTCTTCCTCTGAGCAATTTAATTTGTCTGTTCCATGGCACACCAGCCACCTCCTATCTAGTGACTGATGTGCCCAAGTCCTACTTCATTTCAGGATCAGTTTCTTTAATCTTACAGAATTATTAAGTTTTTTTCTGTGCCAGGGCAAAGAGAGTGGAAAAAAAGAAAATTGCTTCATTGCCTACGTTGTCACCAATGATGCATCATAATGAAAAATAGCAAAGGCCTGTTTCAAAAATAGGAAACCCAAGTACTACATTTTAAGAGAACTAGAAAGTACTCTATGAGCACTTTTTTAAAAGAAAGAGCAATAGAGATTTAATGATCTTTCTTTAGAAGTTTTAAGACTCAGAGGTAGGAATAAACAGTGTATAACCCATCAGATTCTTATGATGCAACTTAGCAGGATGGAAAAATTCATATACTTTTAAGAAAAGCTGTTGCTGTGGATCCAGTTCTCCACTCCTTAATCATGCAAATTGTCTGAAATGAGTAATTACTGGTGGTGTTATTCTCTTTTCCATTTAGTTTGATGAAACTGTATCACTCTGCTGCTGTTTTGTAGTGATGGATGGGTACTGCTGGAGGTGTAAATTCTGCAGTTATTCTATAGTTTATTTCCCAGTTATTCTGCCAAAGACTTGTTGGAAGGGAGAGGCAAGGGAAGGTGGCCTTATCTTGTGTTTGTGGTCAGCCCAGCACAGAAACAGCAGCTGCTGCTGACAGTACAACCAGGGCTGTCTGTGGCCGCAGTCCCAGCTGTCAGTCCTGATAAATGAGCAAAGTGTATTTGAGGAGCTCATGGTTGTCTGTCACTGGTAGAAAGAGAAGCCATTCATGTGACCTCCTTTCGATTTGACAGGTTGACAGGACAGAAGTGATTCGAACCTGTATAAATCCCGTCTTCTCCAAGCTGTTCACGGTAGACTTCTATTTTGAAGAGGTGCAGCGATTGCGGTTTGAAGTCCATGACATTAGCAGCAATCACAATGGGCTGAAGGAAGCAGATTTCCTCGGTGGCATGGAGTGCACTCTTGGACAAGTAAGTGTCACTGCTATTTTTCCCCCCTTGTTGCTCGTTTTTTGAAAAAATGTGAAATATGTTGCTTTGTTGAATGACTGATGGGTGAGTTTTGTCATTCATGACAAAATTCTTAATTGGTGTTTGAACAGGATAATTGAGAACTTCTGCTCGTTTGTTTTACTACTGTAGTACAGCTTCAAGTCAGCCAGTGCTTATAGGAAATGGAGAATCAGTGATTGGCCTTGGACAGTAAAAGCCCATGCTCATTAGACCAGTGTTGGAAAATAGACTGATTTTGGAGAAAGTTATTGTTCCTAATAGCATATGGGATTTAAAGCAAGTTCCAAGTCCACGAAACACTTAAAAATATACTTTATTCCCATAGGGTAGTGCCTGGTGATGTGGCAAATAGAGATGTGGGGTTGGATTCATCTCCCTGACTCTCAGTCATCCAAAAGTTAGGTGTCTAGACTAAGTTACTCTTCTGATTTCCATCTTTAGTTCAGTGGAGAGAAACAGACAGTTCCAACCGTTGATTCATTCTGAGACACCTATCATAGATTAGGATAAATTGTCTTCAGGAGATACCTGTCTTTCCTCATCAGTTGTCAAGAGAGTCTAGACAACTGGCTTAGGGGAGATGCTTAACTTTTTGGATTACTAAACTTAAGGGTGATGAGTCCTACCCACAAGATCATCATCTAGAGATCACCAGGTCTGTAGTGCATCCCCATACTGCTGACTGATAACACACTACAGGGTCCCAGGTAGCACATTTTATTTCAGACTGGCAAAGTTTTTGTCATGCATGGTTTCACAACACAGATTTCTGCTCTGTCCATAATGGCAATGCCAAGTTTCACTGAGCTGAATATAAATTTGCACTCCATGCTGTGGTAACTTGTGTGCCAAGAGCAGGAAGTGCTTTTGTTTAGATTATCCTTTGCAGGGCTTCCACATAAGTTTGTATTCTAAACATGATAGCTTGTCATGGAAGATTTTGCAATGCTTTTGTTTCCTGTTTTCTCACCTTTTGTTGCTCCTCCCTCAGCCCCAGCACACATGAATCACTTTGATTTTCTTCCCAAGGCTATTGGGCCAAACATGCTGGATGAGGAAAAGTCCTCTCAGCGAGAGAAATAATATGAAATACATGCATTTACTAAATTGGAAGCTCAAAATAAAGATGCTGGTATTTAGGATATTTACAGGGCAGTATAAAGTCTGTTCCTTTTGACAGAATTCTTGTGGTCTTAATCAATGAAAATAAGCTATCCTATAACACCAAGGGGAATGGGAAACAAAGCGAAATGTTATTATAATGTTCTTCTCACTTAATTGGCTTGAAAAAGAAGGGGGGAAAAATGTCACTGCTGCTGCCTGTAGCATAAATGTCTTTATAATGATTTGATCTCTATAAATAGCACACAGCTGGGTTGGTTGCAGTGTGATTTTAATGGTAACCAAGAAAAAATAACAGTGTGAATTCTGTTCACAGTAATGTAGCCTGGAGGACTCTGATCTCATATTTAGACTTTTTTTAGTGGTGTTCCCTCCCCTCCTTTTCTAGTTTTTTACCTTTTAACAATTTAAAACTGATTTAAAAACCCCCAAAATAGTAGCATTGGAATTGTCATCCAAGTAAAGCTTTTGTGAGGAGTCCACAGCAATGAAAATCCTGCAGCACAGGCTGTACATATGGAGCTTACAGTCTTGCTTAGCTATATGTTGTAATTACAGCATTTTTTTTAATGATGATAATAGACCCATGGCTTTTCTTGAGATAATTTTGACATGAGTTTGTTTTTCTACATTACTTTAATGCCTGAATAAAAGAGAATTGTGTGTGAGCATGTGTGCCTGCTTCCCAGTTCACTTTCCCATTGCAAGTAGGTCTTACCTGAGACATCCAGGAAGGCTGTAGATTTTTAGGCATGCCCTTCCCACCCCCCATAAATGTGCCAACTTCTCTTTCTCTCTTCTAGGTAATAGTTGATCTCTAAGAGAGTCACTGCTACCTGTACCTGTCTGTAGATCATCACTTAGATGTGTGGTAAACCTGCATGTTTACCCAAATCATGTAATACTTGTGTCGAAACCAAAATTAGTGGGAATAACAAATGCTGGGAAAGACAATAGCACAGTTAGACAGTAAGATCGCAGATAGGAGTGAATTTCTCTTTATTCTGATCTCAGTCCTACATGTAGCCTACCCAATAGGTATTTGTTTGTCAGAAATTTGGGGTCTTGGATGTGAATGATGAAAGAATGCCTTCCTTTGGAAGGTGTCCCTAATCTCCTTCCAAATGCTTTAATAAATCTGTGTTCCAAGGGAGTGATGAGGGCAGTGACTTATAGGCTGTTAGATCCTGAGCCATACACTGTTTAGAGACATCCCACTGGATTTTCAGCAGGATTTATTTATACTGCTCTTGCCAGGACAAGTGAATTCTGTGCCTCTACTGGTAAATACTGTGGTTAGCAGCATCCTGGCATGCAGTCAGTCATACCTGGATGTGAAGAGCAGATTCATCAACAGGAATTTCCAGTGCCACAGCATTTAAACTCAGTAGAAAAAATGGTTGTAGGTAGATACCTGAGGAGTGTAATTATATAAACATCAGCATGCTAAATAGAGACATTCTCTCAAAGTGATTTGTTTTGTCCATCACACTCAAGAGTTGCCCTTTCAAACAAAACAATAGCAGATTATCTCTTGAAGGGTTTAACAGGAGGAAGCTTAGAGTGAGGTGTTATGGGGGGATTTTTGTGTGTGTTTTTAAGTACTAATATTCTGCTCCTTCCACTGAGAAAGGCTCTTTTAGTTTCCCATCTTCTTGAGTGTCCTGGTAATGTGCAGATTGGCAGAATATTAATAAAAAAGTTCTCTGCAGTTTGAATGATAACCAGATCAAACAAGCCCTAAAATATTAGAGAAGGTAGTAAAGTTGAAAGTGCAAACAAATTTATCTCAGGTAGCAGCATAATCTTAAAATATGATCTGCAATTACTCGTAGTTTATAAAATGGAGTTTCTTAAGGAACTTTACATCAATAGAACGTACCATACTCCAAGCAATTAAGCTGTCTGTGTTGAATTGTTTAAGTAAAGTGACATTGTTAAATGGTAGGTTAAGGTGCATAACTAAAAACCGTGACTTTTAAAAATATGTTATTATTTCTCATATTGCGTTTAATTTCTAATTAAATGCATAAAAGTAATATTTAATAATACCAGGGTGTAACAATTGAGTTGTACAGTCATATGGTAGCTATTTAAGCAAGGAAACCGTACGTGTTTTGCTTGTAACCTCACAAAGATTATTCTTAAGTGGGAGCATATTTGTGAAATTAGATTCATAGAATCCCAACAGGGTTTGGTTGAAAGGATCCTTAACGACCATCTAACTCCAACTCCCATGTGATGGGCAGGGACACCCTCCACTAGACCAGGTTGCTCCAAGCCTCATCCAGCCTGGCATTGAACACTTCCAGCAATGGGGCATCCACAACTTTTCTGGGCAGCCTGTTTGATGTCTCACCACCCTCACAGTGAAATTAGTTCCTAATATCTAGTCTAAATCCACCCTTTTTCAGTTTAAAGCCATCACCCCTTGTCCTGTCACTTCATGCACTTGCACAAAGTCCCTTTCCATCTCTCTTGTAGCACCCTTTAGGTACTAGAAGGTGCTCTGTGGTTGCCCCAGAACCTTCTCTTCTCCATGCTGAACAACCCCAACCCTCTCAACCTGTCTCCATAAGGAGAGGTGTTCCACCCCTCTGACCACCTCTTCATGGCCCTCTTCTGGAGATCCAAAACTGGATGCATTGCTCTGGGTGATGCCTCTGGAGCAAATCTTTAGTGGGGTTTACTTGAAGTACCACACAAGGAAGTGGCATAAACATTTGGGAATGTGTGCTCTTCCTGTTCATATCATAAATTTGAGTGAGGAGGTATCCCTGGAGTCCCCAGTTCAATCTGCTGCTCAAAACAGATTAGAGCAGATTGCTCAGGGGCTTGTCCAGTCCAGTCTTGAATGTCTCCAAGGATGGAATTATCACGGCCTCTCTAGGCTTTGTCCCAGTGTTCGGCACCCTCACAATAGTGATGGCTTCCTGTGCGTAAGCAGGGGCATAATGAACCCTCCCTCCTATATCATGTGGAAACATTTGCAAATACTTTTAGTAGCCCTCAAGTGGCAAAAGAAAGCCTGAATTTGCAAAGTAAAGATAACCAGAGCCGAGATGACTTAGTTTTAGCTGGTCTTGCTTAGGAAGGAAGGCAGTAATATCAGTCTTCTTGAGCTGCTGCTGTAGATGGCAGCTCTCGTTGTTTGTAGTGGGAGTGTTGGGGTAGAGCAGTGGTTTGGCACTGTGCTTTCTGCTTCAGCAGAAATGGCTTGGGATGCTCCATCAGGCTGTGCATCTGCCCACTAATCTTCTAACTCTTTGATTCACTCTAAATAGTTGCTGTCCTTTGCATGGGCACTGGCAAGCGGAGGCACCCGTGCAGCCTTGTAGTGATAAGCAATGAATTCACAATCAGTAATATTTTAATTGGGGCGCCACTCTATAAAGGTGACCTCTTGCTTTTGTACAGGTGCTTTAGATGCTATGAATCAGTTCATGCCTGGTCATGGTTTTACAGATGTTGTCTGTAACTACGGAGAGTAGATTCTTCCCTTTCTCTTTCCTCTTTGTTTTTCTCTTTCCCCTTCCTTGTTCCTAGGAAAAGTGTTCAGGCACTCCACTTACCCAGACTAATCACTTCCAACTGAATCCCCACCTAATCACTGAGGGTTTTGTATTTCTGTTGCTTTTTGGTTGCTCACAAAATCTGTGATTGTTTGTTTTGAGTGTCAGGAGATAGATTGATTTTTATTTAATAGGTTGGGGGTTTATGTATGTGAAAAAAAAAACAATGGGGAAAAATTATTAGACTGAAAAGCAGAGTCAGAAATTTAACAGTCTGATTTTCATGGTGTTCAACTGGGATAGTGGTGGTTTGACCTTGGCTGGCATGCATGGTATGCAATATCCCTTTGGCTAATCTGGGTGAGCTGGCCTCCCAGGATCTTGCCCACCCCCAGTCCCTTGATGGTGGGGGGAAATATTGAGAGACAGCACTGATGCTGTGCCAGCCTTGCTCAGCAGTTGCCAAACCCTTGGTGTGTTTTCAACACCTTTCCAGCTACTAATGCACAGCACAGACTTGTGAGGGCTGCTGTGGGAAAATGAACCCAATACAGACAACAAAACCCCAAATCCTGGTCCTATTCTGTTTATATGTTAGTGCCTTCATATGTCATGAGCTTCTAAAGCTCTCTTATTGGAATCGTTTAGATTTCTATTCCATAAATTTTATAGAACATTGAAGTTGCATCATTTAGTACAGTAAGGGCTCAAACTTTCTAACAGCCAAAGTTAACTTCTTAACCACACAGTAATTAAGTATCAGGTGGGTGTCTTAGAAAGACTTTTTACCTCTGAAGTTTCACCCAGAAATTTTAGTCTGTTCTTGAAGAGCTCACGAAAACTATTTCAATGAATAGCCATTTTCTGATGAGAGCTAAACAAACTCACATTGCCAAGACATTCTTAATTACTGCTCAGCTGTGCATGCAACATCATTAAATTGTGGGAACCAGTGAAGTTTTTATTTCTTAAACGCTGTGAACCACCCCAGCTCTGTGGGTTGGGTTATTCTCTGTGACATATTTTTTTGGGAATAGCCTTTGTGGCTTTTCTTCCATTACTTACCATGGCTGGGCTTTGCTATTTTCAAATTTGGGATTCCGTTCCTTGTTTAGTTTCTTTTAATTTACAGACGTGTTAAAATATTGTTACTCCGTTATTTGCTCAACTAGTAGCAGAAGAAAACTGCAGAGATG
This sequence comes from Pachycephala philippinensis, assembly GCA_013397055.1. Taxonomy (NCBI): domain Eukaryota; kingdom Metazoa; phylum Chordata; class Aves; order Passeriformes; genus Pachycephala; species Pachycephala philippinensis. The sequence continues at coordinate 907,213 of VWZT01003234.1, read as the reverse complement.
GAAATCCTTTCCTGTCAAGAACATTTTCAAGTATTATTCTGAGATTTAATGTTACCCATACGCACATTTGTGTACAAATTGGATTGAAAATCTTCCTTCTTGGTAATGAGCATAATTGTTTCTCATGTGCTTTTAATAATATATACCTTTAGCAGATTATGCACTTGAAAAAGCTGACTGATTATTAGTTCAATTTCAGCCATTGCAAATCCCCTTGCTCTTGAATTAGAGAAAGGCTAAAAGAGTCACAATTGCACCTGAATTAATTAAACTGAAACAGTTGCCAGAGAATATTTATTTAATAGACTGTTGACTGCTTCTGTGGTGCAAAAGACATAGGACCAGTTTTTTCAAGGTATTTGAATTCCTAAATCTCATTAGACATCTGTGTGCCTCCTTAGGTATCTAGGTACCTTTAAATACTTGGCCTTTGATCTCCTCCAAATGAAGTTGCTCAATTCATTAGTGGGATGAATAATGTACTTTATTAGATGTGAATGTCATTTTCTATCAGTGCTGACTCAGAGCAGAAGCAAATAATGAACACAGCACTCTCCCTAACTCTGCCTAACCTTTCAGCACCGCGCTTATCCCCAGGATGCTCTTGGTTTGCCATTGCAGCATGATCTCTGAAGCTGTAAGATTTTCTGTTCTAGATGAATCTTTCCATAGTTAATGGAATTTCTTGTACAGTTCGTACTGCTTTGTTCTCACATGCTTTATCTTTTAGTATAAATTACTGTAGCAGTCTTTAGAAAAGTAATTTAAAATTTAGTTTGCTATTATAACGAGATATTATTATGACTAATTCTAAAAGGGCTGCTACTCTACACACTAATTAAATTCGTAGACCTTTTAAGCTATTGATAAGATATTTCCTGTAATAACATTATTCCTCTTGTGATAGACATATCTTTTTTCCTCAGTGTTCTGTTTTGATTGACTATTTTCAGATACAGGTCTTTAACAAAGGGAGAGGTATAATTCAGCTGTAAATAGACTTTGAGCTGAACAGTACTACAGCAAACAAAAGAAATCTTGAAGAGTGGTGAGTGTGGTACAGAAAGAATCATGTGTATGGAGAGGATGATTATAGCACTAAAACTGGCTCTACCAAGGAACAAGAATTCTGTGAGCAGTTAGACAGAATGAAACTTTATTCACTGTAGACCTATACATCTGAACTTGTTCTCTTGAAGGGATTTCTCAGTATCTGTGACACATTCCCCAAACCTTTTTTTGCCCATGAGAGTGGAGTACAGTCACCAGCGTTTACATAACGTCTGGTCTCTCTTCATGTTGAAATGTAGTGTGCTTGGTACATCTACAACTATGTGCCACCATTCATGAAAACTATTCAGTGGGTTCAAAAGCAGCTGGGGGATAGATAGCAAGACAAACACACAGCTCATCAGAGTTGTATAAATCTTGCCTTGTCACAAACCAGGCTAAAGAGGAATGCATGAAGTAGGAGAGAGTTTTTACACCGTGAGGCAGAGCTACTTCTGCTGCTCATGCTTAAATTGGTCTTTCATTATTCAGCTATACAGGTGAAATGTCATTGAGGTCTGATATTATATTTGTGGGTGTTTAGAGGCTTAACAGTATCTGACTTGAATGGATTATAGTAAGAGTGCACTAATATTTTAATTTACAAGCTTCAGAATACATTTTACAAGTGTTAAATCTCCAATCATTTGTCTAGTCACTCTTGTTGCATCATTCCACTTAAAGCAATATCATGAAAGTATTGCTGTCTTCATTTGGGGGACTTTGTTTTGTAACAGTGAAAAAGGTGCTTTAGAGGTTATACTTTTATGCTAGAAGGGGAGAGCTTAGGAGAACATGTAGCATAGCTGGCAAATACTTCTGATATGGTTATATCCCGAATTTTATGTGCCACAGAATCCTTCTCTTGCTGTACATCGAGGATTAAAAGGATTTTGTGGATACAGTCAAGTCATTTTAATTGTGTACGTTAAAATCCCCACCCAAACTTGGCAAGATAGGAATTGCTTTACCTATTAAACTGTTATTGTCTCACCCCATGAGTTCTTACCACTTTTACTCCTCTCATTATCTCCCCTGTCTCCCTGGGGTGGAGTAAAGCAGTGACTGTGTGGGGCTTAGCTGCTGGCTGTGGTTAAGCCATGACATAAGAGCTGGTGCAAGATTTGAGACATGTTTTTTTGAAAGAGTATGATTGCTACTTTTCTTTCCATGATATATCAAAATGGTTCTGGGGGATGCTGTTAGAAAAACACTCTGTTTCTATGTGTACCACTGCTGTTTGGTGGGAAGATTGCTTCTTTAGGCTCCAAGTATGTTTGCCACCAAGGGCTCTGCACTTAAATGTATTTGATCATGAAGATTCAGTCTGTGTAAAAGGCATTTGGATCAAGGGAAAAATGCTACTCAACTGTGACTGGGTGTTCTTTGCAGTCCTGAAAAGAGTTAGGTTGGCTAGAATAAAGTTGAGCAACTATGAAAGTCCCTGTAACGGGAATAACACACCTGGGAGAATAATTAACACAGAGGTTCTAGGAAACAAAAGTTAGTTCTCTGGATATCCCAGCTAGCAAGGAAGAGATACAAAGACTTCATCAAGTTGTATACTGTTGTGACTGAGGGGAATTTGTGCTTAATGTGATTGTGTAAATAGCTAAATTTGAGGTTCCTGTAAAAAAGTCCAATGTACAGAAGAAGACAGTGCAAATAAAGAATTTGAGACACTTGACCTCTGGCTCAGGGTGACACCTTGCAAAGCTGAATCAATGCTGTTGAAATAACTTGGTTAAAAAGCCATATTGAAATCTTGTTGTTGGCTCAATTTATGAGCATTGGGAATTCTGTATTATATTATTGGAAGTTATCCCAATATTTGGATAAGAAGGGACCATCTAGAGAAAGACATTTTTAAAGTTTCTTAAACAAGCCAGGTAAAATAAGTTGTTATATTTCACAGCTCATCTTACACAGTGCTGATTAGTCACGACTCAGGCATAGGAGAGAGCAAACCTTCATCAGAGTCCTTGTCTCTGAGTGACTACTGAGCAATGCTCGGTACACAGCTGGTGTCAGCGCCTTGGTGCTTTTATCTAGGGTCCTGCATCTGTTCATACTTCTAAAATAATGAAAAAAAAAAAGTGCAAAGCCTCTTTCAGATATTTTAAATTGGAAATAGGATCAAACGGAGATGTGAATCCAGATTTTTCTACAGTAGTATGGAGCATCTGTCCTTAACCTGTAAGGGCTTGTATGTAATAATGAAAATTAAGATCATCTCCAAGGGAATTTCTCACTCCCATCTTACCAGAAGGCTGACATCCCTTATCACTGCAGACCAGAAATCTAGTTGAGATGATGTTCTGTTGAGATGATTGGATATTTGATAAATAGGAATAACTTCATGTTCATATCCTACCTCTCAGCAATGGAGCAGTGGCTTTTACATTCAGTTCTTATTTCCACCTTGTGCAAACATATTCAGTATGACTTTTTATTGGACATATGGTGCTCTTAGGCCAGAACTGGATAGTAGTTTAAATGTAGCTGAAAATGAACTTGACTTCACTTCTCTTAGTCTCACCTCTTAAATCTCTGAGGTCTGGTTTTTGTACGAGCCCCACACTGAGCACTGCTGTTTAACCCCAGCATTGCTGTTTAACCCCAGCTGGCAACTAAGCACCATGCAGCTGCTTGCTTACACCCCCCTTGCCCTGTCCCTGCCACAGTGGAGATGAGAATCAGAAAGAAAAGGCAAATTTCATGGTGTGAGAAAAGAACAGTTTAATAATTAAAATAAATTATTATTATTGTAACAATAGCTGTAATGAAAAGAAGAGAGAGAGAGGAAAGTAAAACCCAAGAGAAAGAAGTGATACATGGTACAATCACTTACCACCTGCTGACTGATGCCCAGCCCATCCCTTAGCAGCAATCAGCAGCTCTCAGCCAACTCTCCCCAGTTTATATACTGAACATGGCAGTCTATGGTATGAAATATCCCTTTGGCTACTTCCAGCCAGCCATCCTGGCTATCTTCCCTCCTGGTTTTTTGTGCACCTCCTCTCTGGCAAAGCATGGCAAACTGAAAAGTCCTTGATACAGAGTAAGCACTACTTAGCAACCACCAAAACATCAGTGTGTTATCAACATTATTCTCATACTAAATCGAGAACACAGCCTGTACCAGCTACAAAGAAGAAAATTATTCCAGCCTCAACAAGGACCATTTTCTACATCCATTTGTTCACTGGTAGGTCATGTTTCTAATAAAATGTTCGTGGAAATACATGTTCTGGAAATGTAATGAGGTTTACTAGGGATGAACTCGGTTGTACAATTTGTGTTTCACAAGGAAGAGAGACATTTACTTTCTGTAGTTCCTTACATCAACTTTGGACAAACCCCTTTTTTCTCTGAAGCAGAAGTTTTAAATTGGAAGGTTTTGAAGTTGGGGTCAAAACGAAGACTCCTGACAAATGAAAGACCTATAGTCAATTACCTTCTTCTAAGACATTTTGCCAGCTCAGCTGTCTCTGTAACTCTGAACTAAGACTAATGCTTGCTAGCCCCTCAAGTTATCATTGTTTAGGACTTGCTGTCTGACAATCCGGTCAGCAAAAGCTTTGTATAATAATGTTCAGAAGAAGATTTGCATTGAGATGTTAACAAAAATATGATAGGTAATTGATGGCAGCTTCCATAGAAGTGGTTCTTTTAACCAGTGAGACCTATTTTGTACAGTGCATGAACAAAAAAGTCAATTTACTGCTGTGGAAAATAAACTCCTTTACAGTTATTGCAATTACAATTACAATTTGAGGCAACGATGTTGGCACATTGTTGCCAGATGGAGGACTGGTTTTAGTGGCCACTTAATTAACAACTGGTAAACACTTGCACCCAAATACACATATTTACATATGCAGAGTGCTCACTGTGTCAGAACGATGCTTCTGGCTTAGAGAGTGAGTGTTTTTAATGCAGTCTGCTAATGAGAACGTCAGAATAAATTATCCTCTCTGGAACTGCAAGCCGTCTATCTGCCACCTGCACAGGAGCTCCCAAGCTGTGCAACGCCTCGTGAAAGCTGTGACCCTTTGGAAAGCAGCAAAGGGAGTTGGAAAAGTTTGGGTAGCTCAGGGGGAGAAGTCCTGCTGTCTCTAAAGGAGGCTACTGAAGGACAGGTTCCCACCCAAGTTCTATCTCATACCATGGCTATCTATATGTAAGATGTCTGAAAAGGTTTCCAGTAGACAACACCCACAGCTTTCAGTGGAAAATTTAATGTATTTTACAAAGTTGCCTGTGCATCCTGGGGATGGAGGAGAGCCCACAGAGATAAATGGGCCCTGCTCCTCAGCTGCCATAATTCATTGTCTGGCTGGTACAGAATCCCTGGTTTAATTATGTATTAAGAATAATCTGTCATATTTCTGTATTACCTCCTATCTGATAATCTCAAACAAGATTTTTTAAATTGCATCTCACAGTTCACGGGAGTGCAATGATTTGTACTTGAACTTGTTTCGATGGCAAGAAAATAGATGTAGGGATGACTTAAAAGGTCACAGTAAGCAGTATTTCCAAGATTCTAGGGAAGAAAAAGAACTGCTAAATCCTAGCAATACTGTCATCTTGTAGTCCTGTCTGTTGCTGCCACTGACCAACACTAGAGTTGAAATCCAAAAGTTAGTTTGGAAAATTGAGTGAGATGTTGGCAACAGATGGCATTATGGAAGGCAGTCCAAAAAGGAGTGTTAAATTATTCATTTAAGTAATAGGCAGCTGAAAAAATGCAGCTGGCAACCTGAAATGGTCCTTTTATGAACATTAGTTAACAGTATCATGGTGTTCTTAAAATAAGGTAAATGTAATTCTGGAGTGTATCAGCCTTGCAATGAGAAGCTCTTCTTGCTTCTCATGGGAAGGACCAGGGCTATTAGGCCCAATTTTGAGCATCATTCTAAGGGTGTTTATGAGCCAGTCCATGAAGGCTCATCAGAGAGCAGAGAGAATGGTTTGAGGGCTAGGAAATTTGGTCAAGAAGGAAAGATAGGACAAGCTCAGGTTATGTAGTAACGAAGACTGTGGGGAATTGGTAATAGTCTTCAGATGCAAAGATTGCCTGGAAAAGGGAAAAAGATTGTTTTACCTATTCATGGTGCATTAGATAGAAATAATGGACTTAAACTACAGAGAATCAAATTAGCTGTTAGGAAAATATATTTACGTAAAGATAATGAATAAAGGAATGAATTTCCAGAGGAGAGTGTTTCCCTCTGCCTCTGGATGCCTTTAAGAGCTGATTAGACACACCCCTGTGAGGAATAGCTGCAACAGGAACAAGAATCTGGTCACAGTGTTTCCAGATGTGCTCTCCTGTCGTATGGTGGTTCTCCCATCTCACATTTAAAGCCTATTTAAAACTTGCTTCTGTCTTGCTGCTTCTATTACAACTGTAGCTGAGGATAGTCTGAGGTGCAGCTTTTGCTTTTCTGTTCAATTCAGCAAATTGGTGGGCAAAACATGTTTCTCCACGCTGATGTTAGGCTAAAATGTGCATCCTATTCACTCCTGTCTCACAGCACCTTTTTTGCCTGGCTGCGACTTTGCATTACTCACACTCCTCCAGCTCTGGCCATGACCTACTGATGTGGTTTATTGCTGAAATACGTGTGATGCCCAGGACCCTCATGAACTCTCCTTGTCACTTTGTGATTGCCTTTCTTTTACAATTAATATTTCGGCATATTTTGCCAAAGATGTCTATCTGTGGATCGTTTAGATCAGCCATCTGGATGAAGTTTTCCAAGTACTGTTGGATGTGGAAAGCTGGAAAGGACTACTTCTAGTAGAAAAGCCACATTCAGGAGGTTAGGGTTTTTCTTAGGACACAATCCATCTTTTGCTGAGTATCTGAGCAGCACAATCCTACTACGGTTTTGTCAGATTACAAATAACACTGTGATTTCTAAACAGTGTTTTGAGTTACCTTTATGTCTGTCTACATTTTGAAGTTTTCCAATTGAAAAATAAATAAATTAATATAGCATTAACTTTACTTGTGACTAATACACAGGGACATCACTGTAGCTTAGCAGTTCTGCATTATTGGAAGGTTTCTTCCTTTTCTAGTATATTTACTGGTTTGGTTTTAAATGTTTCAAAATCGTAAGGAAAAGCTAGTTATTATTGATATGGCTTTTAATTGGAAGTACATTTAAAATTTGGTTAATGACCAAGTTCACTTGTAATGCTGAGTTCTAGGGGAGGTCTGGTACCTGCTAAGCAAAGGAGACAATTTTGGAACTGAAATATGGGGCAGCTTGCTTGCTTCTTCCCTGAATTTAGAGTTGCTGATATTTTGAAATAAAATAAATGCCTTCTCATTGTAAATGGATTTCAGTTTCCTGTAAAAATAAATGGGTTGAATTTTGGAGGTATCTCTGATAGATTTGCTGTGTACAGCTCCCTTCTTATTGTCTTTTAAGTCCACTTAAACCTTACTTCTGTCCTCTGTTGCCATCATTGCAATACTTGAGGAAAAGCTATGTGTTTCTCACTATTCTGTTCGACGCAGTGAATTGTGTTCTCCCCATTCTGCTTCACCCCAGCTGCGTGTTTTGTCCTTCCATTGCATCCCCTGCAGGCTTCCTGGGGGACCTTTCTTGTTGGTTGCAGTCTTACTGTGTTAACTCTGATCGTGGATTGAGAAAGTACATTGATATGAAAGGAAAAAAGAAAAAAAAAAAGCAACATAAGACTGAAATCACAATAAACCGTGTATTTACTACACCTTCTACTTATTTTTCCCTTTGTTTTTATTTTTGTGCAGATTGTTTCTCAGAGGAAGCTCTCCAAGTCCTTACTCAAACATGGCAACACAGCAGGAAAGTCATCTATAACAGTAAGTCAGTCTTAAATATGCTTTTGTTTTCCAATTATTTAGAAATATCTAAAGTGACTAATTCTCTCTAAAAGCATCCTGCTAAGCCACCAGAACAACCCTCGATCAAGAGATGTATTTAAATTGTTTTATTTGACGACTTGCACTGTTTCTGACAAATGCTTGTTTTAAGGAAATGGCAATAAATAATGTATGATTTGTACAAAAGCCACAATACTTACTACTACTACTTCTAAGGTACTTGGATGACAGCAAGTAACTTCTGCTGCTTGAATACTTTTAGTTGAAGGACTAGAACCTTCAGAAATTAATTTTTACCTGCTTTGACACATGAAGGAGCCTCATCTTTCTTTTCCCTTGGGCTTTTTCCAGTTTCTTAGGAAAAAAGAAAGGGAAAAAAAAGTTTGATGAGATTAGTTTTATATGCGTTGTAATGCAACTAAGGACTGGATTTTTACAGCCCCATGTGTATCCTGAAATGTGAAAATCAGTGTATAACCTCTGTTTCATCTTTCTCTGTGCTGGCTTGCTTGGGAGATCAATCTTGTCTGCACTGAACCTGGCATGCTTGTGACATTTGCAGCTCTGCATTAAGATGAAGGCTATAATAAAATATTCTGCTTTGGGGATCTCTGCTCTGTTGCATCATAAGATTGAGAAGGATTTTTTTCCTTAATGTGCGATTTGCCAGATGGGTTTCTTTGGCTTGATTGTTTATTTTTTTTTTTTTCTGCCTTCAGAGACAAAAGAGACAGCAGACTATGAGATACTTTCTGAGAGCCCAGGGAGTTTGATTTCTTAGATGTCTTCCTTGGTGCTTGGCTGGGATCTGATTTGCTTAAGTGCATACAGTAAACTTGGTTTTGGTCTGGGGTTGGAAAGGAGTTCCCCACTCATCTGGCTGAATAGAACCAGGAGAGTGTTTTGTTCCCTAAATAGCTTGGTGTGGTTTGCCTGCTGGGATAAACTGGGCATTCTTCATCTCGTCCATCCCTGTAGTGTTCTGGACCTCCCTTCTGTTCTTCTTTGAGGAACACCAAGGAGTTTAGTCTTGTGAGAACACAAATGCTCCAGTACAACTAAAATCATTAGGCTTGTTAGTGGAGTGTTCTGGCAAAAATTAAATCACTGTCATAAAGAGAAGATGAGAGAAGATGAGCTAATAGTCCCTGCTGGCCTCACCCTGGATGATAACCATGAAATATGGACCTTAGTTACATGCTTTGGATTCTGGCCAGCAGTACTAAAGAGCAAGCTGACTTCACTTGAATGGGAGAAAAGTGAACCCAGACAAAAAATATTGTCTGAAAAGTTTGTTGTCTCAACAGAATAATTAAAAACTGATTATTTATCATTATTTCTGGATCTGGGGACATACCAGGTGTCTGTCAAGTATGCAAGTTAGAAATACTAGTTTCCTAACTCATTCAGTGTAGTGAATTAGGAGTTTTTCATAGGATTTTGAAAGTTCCTATCTTAGCAAGTTTTGCTGGAATTTTATTAGCCCTTTGACTGTGTAATGTCTCATCCACACAATCTTATAATATGGCTGTGGGGAGCAAACAGAACATTGTCAGCTTCTCCAGCTGGAAGTCTGTAAACCTTTGTAAGAGTGGGTTCATTATTTTCAGTTAAAAATACTTGTGAAATTTGGTGTGCAAATTACTTGTGAAATTTGGTGTGCAAATCCCAATTAAAAATACTTGTGAAATTTGGTGTGCAAATCCCAAATTGTATGTATTGCTGGTCATACACAGCTTAACCAGATCTTTTAAACCACCAGACTACATGGAAGAGAAGTGTATCAGACTCTATGGGTCAAATTTCCAGCAAGCTGATGTTTGCTTGGAAGATGTGACACACCACATAAGTGTTTGTGTGATGGTACTTTAATACCCAGTTAGAGTAAAGTAAAGTAAATCTGTGCCCCTGTGTGGCTGCATGTGATGATTCCTAAACCCCAACAGATTTGCATGGAGAAACACCACATCTCACTGGTGTGATGTGTCACAGCCAGAATAAACTCAGGGAATTTTACTTAATTTAATTAATTGCCAATCAAAGTAAACTTTTAACTACTGAGAAACAAATAGGACAAAAAAACCCCAACAAACTCTTAGGAAAAATACTTTACCTGCCCCTTCTCTGTACTCAACTTCACTTCTGACACCTCTCCTTGATGGTCTTCACTCCCTTTGCCTTTACTTCATGTTGTGCTCAGTCCCTTTGATGAGGTGCTGTGTGACACAGGTCAGGATTAGAAAATAATGATTTTTTTTTTTTTGCTTCTCTTCAAGGTTTTTTTCACTCATTTTCCTAGCTCTGCTCTGGGCTTACACACAGGCCACAGACCCTTCGGGGACATCTCTGCACCAGCACAGGCCTTGTCTGAGGACATACAAACTCAGAGGTGCCTCCTCCAGAATGAAGCACCTCCTTCCAAGAGCGAATCTCCAGCTGTGTCCCCACAGCATGCCCTTCTCCATGCCTCCTCCTGGACCTTCTTCAGGGTGGCCTCACAGGCCTCCTGCCTCTCCTTTCTTTGTGTCTCTTGCCTCTGGCAGCTGCTGCCCTTTCTGAAATAGGTTCACAAGAGGTGCCGTATGCACCTCTGATGGGTTGGTGTTTTGGGGTGCAGTCGGTAGCTGCTGCCAAGCCAGTTTGACAAATAATTGGGGTGTCCCAGCCGCTCCCCAAGGACTTCAAGTGGTGGAGACAGAGCCTGTCTGGGAAGCTGGCATGGCTGCCATGTGTGTGGTCATGAACAGGAAACACCCAGGAAATAGGTGTTCTCTTCTTTTGGGAGATTTAATCCCTGGGGAGGACATTTAAAGTAGGAAAAAAAGTTTTAAAGCTGTCAAATAGAACATGATGTGGTTTGTTTCAAAGAGTATTTTTAAGTAAGATATCCCAGGTTTGGTTAATGCCTTCTCTCCCCCGAAATATTTTAATGGCTTACCTAGGAAACTGGTTTAGCTGGTTTTGTTGTTTGTTTTCTTTTTAACATTGCATAGCACAGTGACTGGCATCATTACTGACATAGCTTACACCATCTGAAAGGATCATGCTGTATTATTTTAGAATTACTTCCTTCTGACTCCATCAACAGTAAGTCGTTTAGCCAATGTGGCTATTGCAGAAAAACTATATCAGAACTCTCCTGCTGTAAATGTGCCCTTCATGGCAGCTAATGACAGGTGACTTCACTCCTTTTTTCATTTATCTTGCCAAATGATGCTGAAGCGGCATAAAAATAATTGGGCTTTAGACCTGAGTAATACAACTCTTATAGAGCATTTTTGTCCCCTTGGACACTGTGAGATTGTGTAATTCTCTGTTTTCCGCTCTGAGGAGGAGGAAAGGGATCCCAGGTGGATGTTGATGTCTGTCCATTGACAGGTGATTGACAAGGCATAGTCGCATGACACAAAGCGATCCAGGTTTGTGGGCTGACCAAGGCAATGCCCTTCCTGACGGCAAAGAGAAACACATTAACTTGTTCCACACTTCAGTTTCCTAAATGGGGTCTGCAGTCTCACACTCTGAAAAATGGCATTGTTCCCCCCTTCCGTTACACCATGCACAACTCAAATGTAGCTTTCCATTTAGGTGATCGCTGAGGAATTGTCTGGCAATGATGACTACGTTGAACTTTCATTCAGTGCACGGAAATTGGATGACAAGGTAAGCTGCTTGATATTAACCTTTCTGAAAGATATAAGAATGTCTGCAAATATAATTTGATGAGATTTTTCATGACAGGTATTTTTTGCCTTTTGTTGTTAAACGCATCGGGGTTTTCAGATGAATGCTCACAATGAGGCTTGCCTCGAGTTGCAAAGTAATTAAAAAAAACCAAAAAACTCAAGGGAATCTAATTAAAACCAAGACAAGTTAATTACACTACAACCAAGACAATTTAATTATGTAAAATGCCACAGATCAGAAGTGTTTAGAGAAGTGAACTTTCCGTAAGTAGTCAATGATGTTATCGTTGAAGATTCCTAAAATACAGCTAGAAAACTTCATAACAGCCCAGTCATGATACACATTTTGTTCAACCAAATGTACCTCGAATGCGAGAAAAAACTTGCATATTTGTTAAAAACTTTTTCCATCTTTAGGAAGAAAACTCTCCACTGACTCAAACACTACTCAACCTTATGAGGAGTACCTCTTTCTGAAAAGATCTGTTATTGTTTAACAAATTACTTATAATAAGCATCTCAAACAACCCAGAGCCCAAGAAAACCTGATCACTGCTTGTACCACTCTCTGTTATTTCAGTGTAATAGCAGGCATAGAATTCTTTGAGGTATATAGTCCTTTCTTATATATGAAGCTGCTTCTAATTAGAAGCAAATGACAGCACTATACAAAGGTTTAGGATTGTGATTTCCCAAGTGTGTTCTTATAAACCTCTGACATGTGATTAGCTTAAAATCAAATCAGTGAGGCTACTTTTGGATACGTATACATCACGTTTTTAAAATCGGGTTGTAACTTATGAAGAATATTTTCAGTTGAAACCACCGGAAAATCTCAGTCAAGCAGAAAGTACACAGAAAGATAAATAGTACTGACTGATAACTTTAAAATAAACTTTATAAAATTTATAAAATTTTACTGTGGTCAGGATCATTAACAATCATAAATGATCAGGACCTGAATTTGATTCTCATCTGAAAGATAAATTACTTTCCTCTGTCAGAGTTGCTGGAGTCTTAGTGGTTTTGAGTTGCATCATTTATTTAGGTGTCAAAATGTAAATTTAACACCCTTTCTTTAGACAGATATCTTCAGAGGTAATTCCCAAACTTGTACACAAGTTTCTTCTTGTTCCACTGATGCCTTAGGTTTTAACTTCTATATTTTTCAAATTCTGTATTCCCAGTGTGTAACTCTGAAGTGTCCTGTAGCCTGTGAGCTGCTGCTCTCTCATGGTAAGATAGACATAACAAAGCCTCTCCAGGCTGCTCTCCAAGGACACCCAGACTGTCCTAGGCCCAAAATGTGTAAACCAGCATCTTGAGAAGGGGGGCAAGCTGAGGGGAAATTATATCATTAGCTAAAGTTTAATTGGTGAAATTATGCTGATATGCAAATGGACCAAACCTATAAAAGTGTGAAGAACTCATGACTCATTGTCCATCTTGGGTGTAGCCTTTGGCCGGCCCAGGTGTACCTCTGAAGGCCTTTCTAATAAATATCCACCTTTATTCCCTTACTCCTGTCTAATCTCTGTTTTTAGATTGCCCTCTTTAGGCGTTACCACATGCTGTCACATTTAGGAAAAAGGAAAGGACATAAGCAACATAATAAGACTCCACTCAGTCGTTGCTTTTCCACAAATGCAAGATATAATCTGCTTTAAATATTAGGATTGCTTCTAGCACTTGTTGGTATAAATTAAAAGGATACTGCCAAAGTGCAATTCCAAGCCAGGTCACTGTTGTCTGGGCAACAGTTTTAGAGAGTGATTGAAACATTTTTTGGGGATAAGGTGAGAAGCATCAGTCTGAAACATTGCGGCAGTATTGTCATTCTTGCCATTTTAACATGTCCAGTCAAGATGGGCATCATCTAATAAAGAATTCCTGGGTGATGCAGTGTGCAATTCAAGCAGTGACTCATCATGTCTTATCTGAATCCAAACTCCTGTCTTCAACTGATGAAAATCTCTGGAAGCCTATTGCGTTGAAAGAAGTCTTTCAATTTCCTCCAGCTAAAGATGTAGCTCTGAACCTGGCTGAAGTTTGGTTTACTTCTTCTACAAGAAAACTGTGGCTTATAATGAACTTTGACATCATTAGATGCAAGGCACTATTAGTAATTATTTTTATTAAGGTTTGAAATTACTTAAATTGTGTAGTTCAGCCATTGGTGAAAAAGAACGAGTGTTCTGATGCCACAAAAAGGTAAAAAAAAAAATCAAATAATTGAGAAGAGCCCATTTTGTAGGATCCTAAGCGTTGTTTTGCATGTCTCTCCGTACTCAGAGAATTGAACACCTCAGTAGAGATGTAAGGTCAGAGAAACAAACTGAGGGTTGAAAGTGGCCTTGGAGCCTCCTGAAAGGCAGAGGAAGCCTCTGGAAGCAGTCACTCATGCTCTGCTATGGGGTCACCTTTGTTAGCCATGGGGTTTGTGCACTGGTAGCTGTGGAGTGGCAGAAGACAAATAGAATCCTAATGTCTCACAACTTGTAAATAAAGAAGGGGGTGGGGTGATGTCATGTATATGCTGACAGGATTAAAAAAAAAATTCTTTCCATCCATTACCATCTTGAATGGACAGGAATATTCTTCCTTCGTTCCTTAAAGAAGGTCCTTGAAAGAGGATCCAGATTGAGGCCCTTAAGTGTACGCATTTCCTACAATAAGGAGAAATACGTGAACAACACATTTTTGGAAAATTAAACAAAATTTGTTGCTATGATTTAACAGGCAGGATATGTTTGTTGCATGTTTTTTACTCTCTTGACATAAAACTGCAAGAATTTTAGAGAAGCTACAAAACAAGTAAAGCCTAATCATTTTTCCTACTGGAGTGGCTGAAACATTCAGTGAAAAATTATAAGAAAATGACAGATATGAGAGTTTCCTTTAGTTAACTGACTTAGCAGAAATAACCGTTATATTTTTTATTACAGTGCTTATTTGGAAGGTAGAACTGCATTTTCATGTTTTATTGAAACTCTGTCAGCTCAAATGGCACCTCTTTGTTTCAAGAGATCCACTGAGAACACTTCACCGTGGAACAATTACTTTTGGAAAGGTTTTATTGCATTAATAGCTGTGTCACAATCACCATAACAAGCAGCTACGTTTTTTATGATAGCTATAATAAATTATGGGCACTGAGGCAGGCAAACTTCTCCTCTTCTGAGAGAAGCAGTTAAAATTGTTTGGGAAAGATTCTCCAGCAAATATCTGCAAAATACAAGCTAATATTGCTTTTTTATATAGTTCCCTAGTAGTAGTTAAACTACTACCAAAAAAAAATCCTCAAATGCCCTGTTTAGCTGTTGAATACTGTTCAAAATTTTAGTCTTTTGGCTGCTTCAACCCTTTTTAAGGGATCTTTGACTTGATCCCCAAACCTGAATTTTAAAAATTGTTGTGCTCTGAAAATTGATCTACTAAAAATGTGTCAAAATAGGTTCTCAGAAACAGATCTATCTAAATTTTTAAAGTTTAGGCCAGGTACTTGTGTTATCACTGTGTAACTGCTGCACATACTGAAAGAATGATGTGCATTATACCAGTAGCAAATACATTACATTAATAATTTAAATATTATTAAAATAGCACAATATATTGCTGCTATTCTTCTTTCAGAGGATATTCTTATGAGATAATGCAAAGCTATTAGATTCAGCATAACAACCAAAAAACTGTGAATTGTGAAAGCAAATGTTTCTTCAGCTTATCATTTTTATTTATTACAAAGCACTTTCAATACAGAAAGATTTTTTTATTTGTACCTCCATTCTGAAAGTAATTAGGCTTTGCTTTTGCATTGAAGGGGGAGTGATATAAGCCACCGTCCAGCATTAAAATATTTCCCTTTATGTGGTATTACCTTGGTAGTTAAAACCAGGTATTAAAAATCATTTCCTTTGTGCTGATGTGCTGTTGTAGCTTTATGATACTCAGCTAGGAATGATATTGTATTTTTAGCCTTAAATGAAATCTTGGCTTCCTTTCTGAATTGTTTTGCACTCCAGGGTGTCTTCTTTGGATGTATCATTTTGAGGTATTTTCTTTCAAATAACTTATCAAATTTGTATTTGATAAAGAAACTGTTACCATTAAGCTTTTACTCAGCTTCAATCAGAATGCTTATGTGTGAGAAGAGGCAGCTCAATCTTTTTTAACCCTATGTGGTCTGGATTTTCATGTCACTGTGATTAAACCAACACCCTCTCTCTGCTTGTTCTCTCTGCTGTGCGCTGGTAATCTGGCAGAATTTGGTCGACAAAACCCCCTATATATTAACAGTTTCAAGTTTTGAGTGGAGTCCAGATATTAAATCTACATCAGGGCCTTGAGGCAAACTCTAGAGTTACTTAGTTGAATTTTGCACTGATTTTACAGTTTGACATAAAATGTCCTGTTTACCATGTAGCTGGAACAAAGAGCCAAACATACAGCTTTGTTGTTCCATGCTCCCCATGATAGGATTTAACAAATAAATATTCATGTGCTTTGCATCAGTTGCTAAATGTGCCATTAAGTTTTCTCTAGAAAGTAAAGAAGCAGATCAATGACAGAACAGCACTCTGAACCCAACATTATTGACCCAACCCATCATTTGTAGGGCATGACAAGGCTTTAGATTCCTTGAGCCTTGCTCAAGGCTTTGTGGTCCATAGGGACTCATTTTCTTCTCCAGACATTCAAATTCAGGTGTCCTGTTTCAAAGCCCTGCATTCTTTGTTTGTTTTGAAGTTGTGGAATCGTAAAAATGCCCCAAAAATAAATTTTTGCCAAGCCCAGACTTTGGCTAGCATCTTATCCAAAGCTGTTCCCAAACCAATGGCTATGCAGCTAGTCAAAACAAAGTACGGTGGACATTTGGTGAGGAGAAATTTGTAGAATTATATATATTAGAGTAATTTTTACACTAGCACTGTCATAGAAACACTTGGAGAGTGAACAGAATTTCTCACTTCCCCAAATTGACATGGAGGTCTGTGGTTTTGGATATGTCCTATAGAGAAGAATAATATTCATATGCACAGAGTTAATCCTGTGGCTCTTTTGAAGAAGAAAATGAAGAAGGTACTTGAAACTACAGGGAATGGGCTTAGTGCATTTAAATCCTGCTCTTTCAGCATTGCACAGTTAGAAATTTGAAGCTTCCCCCTCCAGTTGTGGAGGGTTAACAGCCAGTTACTCTTCTGCCCCAGCCAGCATGTCCAGAATAAATGAGATGTTGAAACAAGAGGCTGTGGCCAAACTGAAGCAGCACTATAGAAAGCACCTGAATTTAGGTTTTTTGTAAGAAAGTTCAGGGTTGTTAGCTGGATGCCAGACTAGGAGAGGGTGTTCTGCAGTGTGTGAATGTGAACGTCAGTGTCTGTCACAGATTTGCCTGGAGGTATCAAGTTATTTACTGCATTACCCTGTGCTGTTTTTCGTCTTAACATGGGCCATGTTACCACCCCCTGAAGAGGACTTGCTTCTCTAACCATCTCTAACCCATCTTGACAGTACTTGTGTTAGTTGGTAGCAGCACCATGTCTTGGCCAATTCACTTCTGTTTTGAGAGGGTTGGTGAACAGTGTGAAATTCAACCCCAGTGTGGAATATGCTTCAAAGTGCAATGCGTTAGAAAACTGATATCAAAAGACCCAACAGGTATGGAGACAGAAAGAAACAAGCTAGGTGGATGACAGAGCTAATGCTCAGGCAATGGGGCCAGGTGTAAGAAGGGAAGAAGTTGTAAAAGGACATTTTACAGTTCTGCATGCCATAATTAGTCAAACTAAGAACAACAACAGTGCTATGGGAATCCTTGTGGAACAAGGACAAGAATGAAATATTGCTGAGAAACACCAAGAGGTCTCACTAATACTATGAGGGCTCTTCCTTTTCATCACTAGTGCATTGTGCCTGAAAAGCTCAAAGAAAGAGGAGCCTGAGGAGTAACCTGTCCTATATTTTATTTTAGGATTTTTTCAGCAAATCTGATCCTTTTCTGGAGATTTTTCGGGTGAATGATGATGCAACCCAACAACTTGTTCACAGGACTGAGGTAAGGAATAGAGTGGAATTTACTTTCCGAGGACACAGATGGGCTGTGAGGAGGCATTTTTTATGCTTCCCATGTCACAAAGGGAAGTATTTTTAAACGTGGGTGCGCACACACCCACATTTAAAAACACTTCCTAGTGTTATACTCTAGTATAATTATTAATTAGTGGGTATCAGGTCTTGACTTACACACCTTATGGTAGAGAAAGATGATCCAAAGACCCAAACCTAATTAAACTGGCAGATACTCTGTTGGAAGATCAGGAGATATAAATACTAGATTTAGCCAAAACTATTCTACAAACTGTATAATATTTTCCCATTAATAATATGTTGCTTCTTCCCCACCTCCTCCCAGGTTGCTGGTGCTAAAGGGATTGTAATCTGGGTGCTTTACATTTGTTTCTTGTCACCCAGTGACATTACTGCTCCATGGTAATGACTGGCACTGTCTTAAAAAACAGCATTTAGGTGTTTAGGGTGGAGCTGTGGCAAGCGTTAGGGGTTATAAGCCTGTTATGGATTCCATGAAGTTTTCCTAGCAAGGAAAACCATGTGCCTGTAAATTGATGCTGCCCATCCCCATTGCCCAGTCCTGCATCTCTTCCATGGCTTCCAGTTCAGTTCCACAACCTTTCCCTTGTGAATTATCTCTCACTGAGGCATGGCACTGCTGGAGCAGTGTCTGTAGCATGATCTGTGGGTATGTATGGGTCCATTTCCCACTGGTGCTCTTTTGGGGGCTTTCCAGAGGAGGAGTGTTGCAAACTGCAGGTTGCTCAAGGGCTCATATCCCATGGATGTAGTTCTGAAAACTCCAGCTGAGCTCTGCTTTCTTCTCTTGCTGGTGAATGTACTGTATTGAGAATTGTGCTCTTGTTAGCATTCTGCTGAGAGATGTGGAAGTGTTAAGGGTTCTCTTTCTTCTTTTCTCTCACAGGTTGTAATGAATAACTTAAATCCAGCGTGGAAGACTTTTAAAGTGTCTGTAAATTCTCTGTGCAGTGGAGACCAGGATCGCAGGCTAAAGGTCAGAAGTAATTCCTACTTTTTTAATAGTTTTACTCATAGAAAACAAAACTTGGTCTCTCTTTTTCAACTGTAGATTGCTATTCTGCACTTCCCTCTTCCCTGATGGAAAAGATGATCACACAGCTGCATTATGATTACCATAATCAAATTAAGGATGCAGAGAAGTGGTAATCCACTGTAATCAGTAGATTATGCTCTATATTTCTTACAGTAACCTCAAAAAATGATGGGACTGTTTTTCCCAATCAGTTGGATAATTTGAATCCAGCATCATTTAACTGGTGAAAGTATACTCAAGGGAGGAGGCAACCCTACCACAATTTTAACTACTGTTTCCTCACCTCTGTATCTGGAGCCCTTCTGTAAAAGAAACACTGAAGTATGAGATTTGTTATTATACTTGAAGAATAGGATGGCCACAAAAAGGCATGTGCCACAGTAATGGAAGTGTTTCTAGTCGGCAGAAAGACAGATGATTGGGAGCTTGGAGCTTTGTGTAGAAAAAATCGTCTTCTTTTGGCTAATTTGGCTTCAATCAAGGCTTTGTCCAACTGTTTATTTCTGCTGATCAGCTTTACGGCTGAGACTAAATTAAAAAACATCAAACAAAGAGCACTGGTCCCCAGTGTCTATTCAGACCCTTAGACCTGATGAAAGGATGACTGTTGTTTTTTCTTACTATACCAAATTGCTAATAGAATTTTATTTTGTCCCTGCAAACGTTTCTTCTTTCATCATTATAGCTGCAAAACCCTGCAGAAGGGGTGTTGTCATTTTTCACTCAGGATGCTGCAGGATGTGCTATGCAGATAGAAAAAATAAAATGCTGGTGTGGATGTCTCACAATACATGTGATAGATGTGTGGAAAGGGTAAAAAACAGTATTATGAATGGATTGTGGTTTATAACTTCACAAAATTTGCCCTGTTATTATGGAACAACATATAAATTTGAGACGAGATGGATCAGATTTCTGCTACTGAAATGAAAAGCAGAAT
Organism: Pachycephala philippinensis; assembly: GCA_013397055.1. Classification (NCBI taxonomy): domain Eukaryota; kingdom Metazoa; phylum Chordata; class Aves; order Passeriformes; genus Pachycephala; species Pachycephala philippinensis. The sequence goes on along the minus strand of VWZT01003234.1, from coordinate 887,507 downwards.
TAGCACAGCACTGCCTTCGTCACATTGTGTACATGTGGCCTTTAAATCACTTAGGTGAGAAAACCTAGGAAGAGAAGCAAACAAAATTGTGAAGTCTAGAAAGTGGCAAGTCCATAAGGGTAGAGGAATGAGGTTCTGCAGGGAGAAAAATGCTCTTATCTCTTTGAAATTGAGGTGAGAAGGTATGAGAAAGGCTCAGATTTCAGTGTGGGCAGAAGAAGATGGGTCTGGGAATAAAGGGGGTCTTTTGAGATATGAGTAGTAAAAATTGTTTGGAGATGAACTACCAAAAGAGAGGCTGAAAAGGGAGAAGTGAAGAGGAACAAGAGTAGTCCCTTAGGAATGCCTGTAGAGAAGATGAGGGGAAAGTCAGTGAAAGTCAGTGAAAGTCAGTGAAAGTGGCTGAAGAAGAAAGCCAGGGCAAGATGGGTCTTATGAACCTATTGAGAATTTTCAAGACAGTCTTTTTTTTCCTCTCTTTTTGGGAGAATACATGTTTTTCATTTGTGTATGCAAGTGTTAGTAGACCTACTTTAGATATCTGAGCACTTGCCTGAGGCTACAGTTCAGTCATTCGCAGAAAAGCTAAAAGTACTTTAAAAAAAGATTTGCATCAGTTCATTCATGAGTACAGGAATATTTTAAAACTAATTATGGCTGTAAAATTTTTAAAAAAGCTTGATAATTATTTCAAATTCAGGCCCTTTATAACTTATGGTGGGTGAAAGATAAGGCTGTTATGGTAGAGCAGCCACTGAAATCACTTGTATTTGAGAGACAGCATATAATACTTGTCAGATAATCATTTGCTTCTTTTCTATATGGTCTATAACCTAGGAGCTGGATGGCAGCTAGGACAGAAGAGTGAAAATGATAAGAATTAGAGACATGAAGTGTCTGTGACTAGTATAGCACTGCATGAATGTTTAAACTTTGATTTACTTTGATTCTACTTTGATTGACTGAGCATTCCACTCTTTGTGTTACCATATTTTGGAACATTTGACTTCAGTTGCTTTGTTTCACTTCATGAAGTATATAGCAATATGTTACTGCTACGTGTTGGAAGAGTTCCCTGTGCCTTATTTAATGTGGGGGAGATTCAGTGTATTCCAGCTGCCTTGCTGAGCACCAGCTTCTTGCCAAGATTGTTTGATCACTGGGAACAGTAATTGCATAAGGCTCAGTAGTTTTGTGTCTCTTCCTGCTGCTAGTTTTTAACATACTCTGGAAAGCATAATCTAAGTTAAAGCTTAAAGAGGCACCAGAAGGGCTCAGAGGGAACTACCAGCTTGTGGAAATTCTTAACTGCAGACACCTTGCAATTGTGACTACCTTTGGTTTGCCTCTATAGGCTATTTGGAACCCTGGAGTCCTGGCCCTTCATCTCTGCCGCTGAAATCACATGGGTACTGAGCTTAGTGGTCAGATTTTTGTTATGGTTTGTTTTGTTTTCCCAGGATTAACATGGGAAAAGTACCCTAAAACAACTCACAGAAAGTTGTTCAACCTACAGGAAGTTTGCTCTTCGTAAGTGTTGCACCCAGAGCAGTATTTACACTGTCTGGGCATTTGAAACTTTCTGGTTTAAAATGTCTGTTTAGAAAGATAAGATAAGCAAGGTCACTAAAATCAAAGCAACCAATAGTTAGGTTCTGCCTCAGAAGTCTTTTGCTAGCATTCTTTACAAAGTCTGTTAATTTGAATTCCGCATGGGCTTTTAAAGAAAAACTAATTTTGCTTTATTTAGCTGTGGTGCAGAGAATAATGAACATTTTATTCCTCTCAGGACACCTTGTAAAAGTGTCAGGACACGTTGTAAAACTGTATTACAATTATTGCTGCTCTAGGTTTTATTATGAAAAGGATATATTAGATTTACAAACCTACTGAGCTTTTCCTCCCAGACACTGAAACCATCCAAGAAGTCTGGTCACACTTCAGTGCCAGTCGTACCTTTTTTTAATGCTAACAGGACAGACAATTAGTGTATTCATTGAAGTGGACAAAATACCTCTTTGATCCAAAAGTAGTGCATTGCTTTTCTAATATGTAAAGAGTTTCAAATCAACAGTAACTACTGACAAATCTGAATGAGGATTGTACTCCTTCTGAGGGGCAGGTTTTATCCTAGTCTGTTGTGCTGAAGGTCCTGTAAATTGTGAAACTTTGGCGTTCAAATCTGGTTTCAGCATGTGAGTTATGTTGCTGTCAAAGGTTTATCTGAAATACAAGATTGTGTTGTGGGTATTTTCTGGTAGGGATCATCTACTGCCCACCCATTCTAATAGTTGCAGGGTTTCTGTCTTTCTAGAGGAGTCCTGGTAATGTACACAGAAAAATTATCTTTTTTTGTTTTGGTATTAGGTGCTGTAATACTTGGGAAATAAATGCCTAACAAGGTGCTTGTTAGGCAAAGGCAAAACAGGGCATTATGGCATAGAATAATTCTATCTTCTCCTGAGGTTGTATGGAAAACCTCCCCAAAAGAAGTTCTGTTCACAAGGAAAGGTAGGAAAGGAGGCAAAAAAAACGTGGAATAAAAATTCTTCTGAGGTGAACTGATAAGCTGCTAGGAGAGTGGGAAGCACATGTCATATCTCTATAGAAAGCCCTTTCCATCTTCCACCTACATAGGGGAAATTTTCAGAAGAAGTATGTCCATTATTTTTCTACCTTTCAAAAATCTGTACGTTGCAACTATATCATTGCTGTGAGTTTGTTTCTTGTTTCATCCCTGCTTAACCCCGATTACAGGTGGTGATCCCGATGAACTTGGTGCATGTGCAGTTGTGAGTGGGGCACGCAGCCGTGGTTACCAGGGCTGTTCATGGGGTTATAAGGCCTCTCTCTGTGTGTATGAGCAGCTCTTTGCGGCCTGAAGCCCCCAGAAAATACTGTTGCTTTCTTTTGGTAACCACGGGAAGGTTGCCTCTTCCTGTGCCCTTCTCATGAGGTTAAAACCTGGTTCTGCCAGTCTCCTCTGTTTTCCTTTATGTCCAGTTGAGTTCCCCGGCTGTGTCCATTCAGTCTGTTGGAGCTGTGTCTTAGCACATGAATTATGTTTGGTTTTCTGCTGAGGAGTCTATTTCCATTTGCTTGTAAGCCCCTGTGTACCTATGATGCTCTTAGCCCTAGTCAGGTGCACTCAGGACTTTAAAGGTCCTGTGACTTTCAGTTTATTTCCATACTAAGACCTTGATAAATAGTTCCCTTTCCAATGTGAATTTTCACAGACCATGAATTTTCTACTTTTTTTTTTTTTGGTAGGTCATTGTTAACAAGGTCTTCTTGATAGACCTGCACTTTGCTTAAATTAGTAATCCATGCAGTGCCTCTTCTGCCTCGTTGATACTATTATGTAATGTGAACCTTGTTACAATATTAATAGAAGAAGCTCCACAGCTTACAAGAAAGATCTTGACATTATTCTGGATGTAAATAGATGATCACTTTATTTTAATTTTATTAATTAAAATCATTACATGAAAATTAGTTTTTAAAATAATAATCTCTTCCCCAGTGTCTGCTGTGGCGTTTTTGGGGGTGGAATGTTGGGTCTTCTTCAGACAGTTGTAACCTTCTGTTTCCTTCTGACTTCTTAAAAGTGTTGACTCTCTCGTGCAAAATGCTGGATCGTGAGGGGAAAAAATTGCTTCTTATAGGTCTGTAAATGTATTGCCTGCTCCATTCTGAGTTAAGGAAAAGCAAAGAGCAGTGGTTATTTTGATATTCTCTGAGTTATTGCTGCTGTGTTCTCTAGATCACTAAGTTTTCAGTGATCTTTAATACTTGACTACAGCTCTGCTTATAGAAGTATATTATAAACTCTAATCCTTCAATAAACCCTCAGTATCTCTGAAAGCCACTGGTGAATGTAACTGAGCAGAAACTGTGAATAAGACCAAGTAAAGCTTAAAATACAAGGAATAATATATTCAGACAAACCCATTAGTGCTTTTATTCTTTCCCAGTGTAGCTGTCAGAGTGTTTGAAGCACTAGTATGGAAAGATGGAGTTTGCGGTCAACAGCAATAATTTCTGCAGGATTTTAAAAGGCATGTGGCTTAAAAGGCAATTCAAGCAGTGTCAAATGATGATGATAAAGGCACAAACTGAAGGATTTTATACTGTTCCACGAGAGAAGGCTCATTTATTGTTGCTGTTTTCTTTGGGCTTTTAATTCCATGTAGAAAGAGACTGGCACCAAGAACAAATTACAGCACAGGCTAGACTTGCTGGTTATTTACTTGATTGGGTGATTTCAGTCATACTTGATTAAGTAAGCAGTTCTGCATTTTCCCTTCAATTTACTCACCAAATTAATGCCAGTGGAGCCAATCATTCTCTGCTTGCTTACCCTGGTGTTGTTGAAGAGGTATTTGCATATGGAGTCCTTCTTGTAGAAAATGTTCAAAAATAAGAGAGGGGGACTCAACCTTTACATGCCTTTAACATGAATCACAAGATGCTTTCAAATTTCTTTTTCAGTAAGTTGTTTCCTTTTCATTAGGTCAGAGCATTTTCCTGGACTCTGTAGAATAATTGCCTCACTTTTGGAGAGTGCAGATCTTTCTTTATAGTCTGAATACTATTTATTTATTAGCCATTTCAAGGATGTTATCGTGTTGTGATTGTTCAGCAAAGTTCTTATAGAGCTAACTGTGCAGCTCTACTTTTTGGATAATAAAAAGTTCCTTCTTGGTGGTGAAAAGAAAAAAAAATATAGGCTTAAATATTAGGATGAGGTGTATATTTAATAAGCTAAGAGAAATATTTGTTTGAGTGCATACGGCTTCATGAGCGTAGGAGTTTTAATACAGTCTTCAGAGAGAATGATGCATTATTTTGAGGATTATTATAAAATTAAAGTAAACAACATGCTGTGAAAGGCAGTTCCTGAGACTTACTTGCATAAATACCATCAAACCTTCATTTCAAGTAAATGTTTCTTTTCCTTTCTCTTTCATATTCCCCTTGCTCTCTCTACGTGAGAGAGAGAAGTACTACCACAGGCACTACAATGATTATTAAAACTTAAGATGCCTATTTCATAAGGTCTACAGTGATTGTGGGGAATTTGCTGCAACCACTCACCCTGTTGTCTGTTTGGGTTAATCTATAATTTAGTAATTGCCTTATGATATGAGTGCCTCCTGAATTCACTAATTGCAGCAGTGTGTTTGGAACCCTGATTTGTCTGAGCATGTCAAGGACTGACCTGATCAATCTTCACAAACTGTGTGTAGGTGGAGTGTAAGATTTAAGCTCACCCTTAAAACAGACCTGATTAACTCCATGTGTATGTGATCTCAGCTTACAGATTCCTTTTCTTTTTTCTTGCCTTTCCTTGGTTGTATTCTTGATAAAGCAGCTGAAGATGCTGGGGAAGAAAATACCATATTGCAGTTAAGATTTAGGAGAGAGAAATAAACTCAAGAAATGAGCTTGATCCCATATTTGTTGGAGTCAAGTGAACTCATTCCGATGACTTTAATAGCCACTAGTTTGTTCTCCATTGTGGGAATTGCTGGATATATAGCAAATCAACTGTCAGATTAATTAATCTAGATTTGGGTTAATTGTTGTTGGTGAAGCACTTTGAAGATGAAAGAGCACTCTAAATAACAAGTGTTGTCACAGTAATTAAGGGTCCAACTGAATTGCACAAGGAGAGATCATCTGATGCACAGTGGTTAAAAAGAAAAGAGCTGATATTCACATCTCCAAGGACCTGGGCTGCTGAGAAAGGTGACAGAAGGTGGTAGAAGGCTGAAGAGCTGATACATTTAAATAAAATGGACAGGGTAGCAAGAGACAGGAGTCTTTCTACCAACCATTGGATGATTCTGATAGACCAAATTTCAGAGTTTACCCTGTAAAAGGAGATTTTTACTTCCCATTCTTTAACAGAACTCCCAGTTCCATGACCTTTTGTGTAGAAATGAAATTTCCCCCTGACACTGCAAGGAGCATTCATAGTCTGAAACAAGGGCAGAGAGGACAACAAACAAAAATGTTGTGTATGAGTATGTTTGTCTGGATTAGGGGATCTGAGGAGTTTTTTCTCTGTTTCTCTTTTGCAAATAAGAGAGGATTGCCTCCAAATAATTTGTACATTGCATTTCTTGTGAGCTTCCTTCCAATTGCTTACTGCCTCCATGGTTCCATCCCAAGGCAAACAAATACAGGCTTCCACAGCTTCGCTATGCAAGTCATCAGCGTGAGAAATGTTTTGAAGGGCTCTTTCTCGTTGTCTTTGAAACCGAGTTTTAATCCCCTGAAATGAAGCAGAGGCTCATATAAGTGCTGCTGACTGTAATCCAAATCAGAGGTCTGGTTCCTTCACAGGGGAATAGCTGATAAAGTACTAAATCCCATCCCTGGGACCATTTAAAATGAAACAAAGCACAGCCCTGGTAATGAGGATCAATTCCATACTGGAGGGTGGGCATATGGGATGCCAATTAATTAAATGACCTCTACATTCTTCCCAATTTTCATATCTCTGTGTTGATAGTACACTGAATATCCTTACAGAACCCAGAATTAGCTGCAGAGCTGCGTACTGTAGAAGCTTAGAAACAAGTGTTACCATTTTGAATTAAAATAACAGAATGAAGCTCTGCTTTCGCTAAACCAGATCAGGATTAGGCTTAGCTGTAACCTTGTAAAGCAGCTGAATTAGAGATAAAATTTTAGGTGTTGCATATCTTAAAGAAAATCCATCATTTTCTTGCCTTTGTGTCTACAGGACATTTTACTGTGTGACTTACAGCATCCGATGATATTAAAAATGGAAGTCTAACCAGTTTCTCATATTCTTTTTTTTCATTTCTTTCCGGTGAGATTGGAAAAACTAGGGAAGGCAATTTCTAGACAATCTCATTTCAGTCTCATATAAAGTAGCAAAGCCTCGCATTGGCTAACATATAATCAACTTACAAAGGCTTTTGGTTTCTTTCCAGATGTATTTTTTACTGTGTAAATTGAAAATTAGACACATGGAAATTCTTTCTTTGTTGTTAAATCTTGTAATAAATATAGTCTTTGCTATGAACTACATACTTTGAACAGAATGCTTGCCCTAAAATTCTACTCATAAATGGTGTTTGATAGTTTATGCGCTAACATACTGCCACGCAAAAATGGTTACATGGTGCAGATAATAAAATATGTGTATTTTAAATTGTAGTATTCTCAGGGAACATAGCAGAGTCAAATTTTAGGCAAAATAATACATTTGTTTTAAAAAAAATTAGAAGTATCTTCAGGGGCCTAATTATAAATTAATGTTTGTGATACTCAAGGCATTACTAGGGCAGAAATAGGTATTAAGTGTGTCTAAATGCAAATATTTTAGAAGATGTCTTGTTACACAACGGTTTCTTGGAAAGTGTGAACTTTGTCTCACATTGAAAATATGTATTTAACCCTTCTGTACACAGTGATCTCACCTAACACACACTCTGTTAAAATTTAGAGCTGCATTTTTAGTTTACCAAAAGCATGTTTTCTCCCAGCTAGATGTTATACACATTTTGTAATGTGTTAGTACATTGTATAATGTATACGCACCTTACGTAATGAGTGATGTTTTGCAACAGAAATGTTTTATCCGTGTTACTAAATCTAAATTAATTATCCTAAATTAAGCATGGTTTAATGTATGCTGGTTCTCCAAATGATTTTGAAAATGCTCAATAGCAATGCTCTACAGGATTCCGTGAAAAAAATCTCTCCTCTCTGTGGTAATACTAGAAGAAACCAAGGCTCTTGGGATCCGAGATGTCAGTGTGTTTATGGGTAGTTGTTGTTCTGTTAGTGTGTTACAGCTGCTAAAGCACGCCAGGGAAGTTTTGCCACAGTGTTTGCTATCCTAGCTCAGAGCTTTGAGCAGGATTCGATTTTAGGAAAAAGCTTCTTTGCGAGACCTTCATCCCAGCACCCCTCAGAAAAAGAGACCTCAAGAGCTGCTTGTTCACTAGGGACAGTGGAGTTCTTTTAATGGTCTGCTCACCAAGAGCAATGCCACTGGTGTGTTCCTCAGGAAGCCTGGGAGGATGGTGTTCTCCTGGCCCCTCACCTGCTGAGTTGCCGCTGTGCCAGCCCCAGCTCTTGTGCTCTTCAGGGCCCCTCCGTGACCAGCCAGCTGAGGTGCAGCAATGCCTTCCCCTTTCTGTGTAGCTGTTTCCACCATGCTATTCATAGAAGTTGTGCTCAACAGAATTGTTCAAAGCTTGGAATATTCAGCTCATTGCTGCCACAGAACACCTCAAAGGGATGTTTTAAGACTACAACTTCTCTGTGACCGCAGAGATGTTTCATGTCCTGAGCATGACAGCCACTGTATCTGCTTTGCCTTAGATTAGCAAAGTGATAGTGTTTCCTTTCACAAACACACTAATCCTTCCTCTCTGAAAAGCACACGAATTGCCCATACATCCTTGAGTGGAAGAGAAGGTGAGCAATGTTAGAAATCATTTCTCAATAGTACCAGTACAGACTGTTGAGTCTTCTAGTTTGCTTTTAGAAGAGATGATAAAAAGGGCTATGGCTGGCCTGCCCCATATACTCTAAATTGCTTTGATCTGAAGTTACAATACAGGAACAGCAATAGCACCAGCAGTTCATCTCTTAGAAAACTCTAGATATCAAATGCCTAAGGTCTGTTTAGACCTACTGATCGCCTCTTACATTGTTGACCATTACATTACTAGCCTAGAGTTCCTATTGAGTCTCCTCATTTATTTTATTTCTGAAAAATTCAAGGATTTGTTGACAGCAGTTTCTTTTCTGTGGTAGGAAATTATGAAGAGGTAGCTCTGAATTCATGAATGACTTGGGGGAAATCATGAGGGAGTGGTTTGATTATTTGTCCTCAGGGCACATGAACTTGAAAATCACTATGACCAGGCGCAAAGGAGGTTCTCTTTTAATACAGCACAATTCAGTGATGGGATAGGGATATGCTGTCAAAGAATGTTGGGAGGCCAAAATCTGTCAATATGCTAAAAATTTGAGTAGACAAATTTGTGAATGGTTATTGCATTCTGCCTGGCTTTTAACAGCATCTATTAGATGCTCTCTCCAGTTTCATGAGAGTGCAAAGTGGTTCACTGGCAGTAACTGTGAAAATGTGGTGCACTAAATAGGAATATCCCTTTCTCTAGGTGCTCACTAGCATCTGACAGAAAGATGATACTGGTACCATGTACTTTTACTGTTTTCTTATGATGAATGCTTGGGGCTTTCAAAACGAAATTTAAGCTTCATTTTTCATTGATTGTCATGTGAAAAATCTCTAAATAAATAGGGCTTCATAGTTTGAGAAACTGTGCATATTCATAACAAGGTGGTGTGCATAGTGCTAGTAGGTCATGCTGCAAGGCTTTTTTTCTGCCCCAGTAACATTTTATAAAAAGGTAAATGGATTATTTAGAGCTGAAGTTTGTCTAGTTCGCTGTGTATAAACACATAGATAAGCCAGATAAGCCAGTCTAGTCCTTTACTATTCTGTGGCAGCAGCAGTAAAGCATAGGGGATTCCATGTATGCCTTCAAATACCCATCCTGATTCAAATACTGACCCTGGTTATACATGCACAGCCTTCTGCTGCCTTCCTTTCTTGTACATATCAGCTTATACATTTTTCATAAAAATACTGCCCTTCGACAGAATCCCTGCTTGATATCAGCTACTTCTGGTTTTTTAATGAATCCATTTCTAGTTGCAAGCAAAACATCTGAGAGTCTGGTGACTAGATGTCTGGAAAGGCAGGTTTATTTTTGCAGGCTAATTGAGAAGTAGGCTACACACATTAGGGAGACATAATTGTTCTCTTAGACAGATAACGGTGTTTCAGACCCTTGCACTTCAAAATATTGGAAAAAATGCTTTATTAGAGCCATGCCAAAAATGAGTCCTCAGTTTTTGACTAGGATGAAATATGGGAGTAAAAAAATTGCCAATTTTCAGATTTAAAGAGTATTTTCTTTATAATACTGCAAGTATTATTCATGAATAAAATGGAACTGGGAGGAGGTGTTTGCTTCAGACTGATGATAAATATTATTAATAAATGAGTTGATCCAAGCGGTGCTGAAAGTTATCACCCAAATGTTTCATGATACTGCCACTAGGAAAGAAAGGTGAAAGGACACAACCAGATTATCTGACAGAGATATGTCAGGAAGGTCTGTAGTGGGGGACGTGTGTCCTTCCTCCCTAGGTGACTGCTCCCCACCAGTTTGAGCTGTCTGGGAAGAGTCAGGATCCAGCCATGGGGGACTTCACCTTGTGGTTGTCTTGGGCATGATAATAGAGCCTATATGCCTTCCAACTTCCTCCTGAGTGTGGGATCCCTGTGCTACAGTTTGTAGCTCCTCCATCCCTTGCCCCTCTCCGGGAGCCTTGCATGCCCCAGCTCTGATGCTTGGCAGAGGCTGGCTGAGGTGGGGGCAGCAGAAGCAGGACTTGGCTCCAGCCATTCCCCATGCCATTCTGGGTATGAGGAATTCGTGCAGATTAAAGCTTCCCAGCCCTGGAGAGGGCAGAAGTGAAGCAGAGTGGGTGTGCCAGAGCTGGGCAGCAGAAGGTGCCACATGTGGTTAGAACTGAGGCTGTGGAAAGGATCAGTCCCCAGTGTCACTGTGGACATTTGAAACTGTGAGTCTGCTGCAGTGTCGTGTCCTGCCCCTGAAACCTTGTCTTGTGCTACACTGAGGCTGTGTTAAGAGTGTGAGATAATGGCATTCCTCATCAGAATGCAGTGTGTGCTTCTCCAAGCAGACTTATGAATATGCAAAACTTGCACAGAATAATTAAAAATCACTAACTCATACTCATAATCATCTCATGCACATTTTAAAACTTAGAATTGTGATTTTAGTAGCCTAAATTTGTTTGTTCACAGCTCTTGAACCCTTAATCTCCTTAAGTGCTTTAAATCCTCTACACTACATAGCTTTAAGGTGACCTGCAAAAGTAAAACACAGGATCCTGGTAATGTAATGTTCACTGCATGCTTTCCTAGTCTGGCTTGCTCCCATTTTCCTGGCTTTTCAGGGCATTAAGCATGTACTTGTAAAGTTGTTGACATTTGAGTTCTTTCCTTCAATCTTTAATGATACAGAAATAAGAGCCTGATCTGTCTTCTATACAGCTTCTGGTGCTGATTCCTTTGGCTGTTAATTTCCTTCATTCCTACAGAAGGCAGCACATCATTCTGATCACCACTTTGTAACTGTCACTGCCCTGTGCCCCCAGACAGGCTTGCCACCAAATTTAAGATCAAGATTAGTTGCTGGTTGGGTATTCAGAGGAGCTTAGGAGGTAAAAGCAAAGTTTGGGGAAGAGAAATAAGCCAAAGAAGGATACTGATGTGTTAGTCTTGTATAGACGTGCATTCCTTTATAGGCAAAAAGCTGAGTTTTTTGTAAAACCAAGTGTTTTCTCTACAGGATATTACTTACAAGCAATCTTTCCTCTTAAAAGGCATGCAGAGGTTTGCCTGTGGTTTCTTTTTGGTTTGGTTTGGTTAGGGTTTTGTTTGTTTGTTTGTTTGTTTTTTTCATTTAGTTTTTTAATATTTCTGTTTCAAGGAGTACAGCATTAGCAGAGGCCGGTACTGGAGTCAGTTCTGCTTCTGGTATTTTGGATGTAGGATTTATGTCCCACAATTGCAGATGCAGGGATCGTTCACAACCCCAAACACTATAGATTCCAGTGAATTCTGCAAAATGTAGGCATATTTTTAATTAAAAGCTGCCCTTATTTGTTTGCCAGGACTAAGAAGAATGAAAAGAGGCACTTTTTGTGAGCACTGTTCTATGCACCGTTGCCAGGAAAGATCTTCCTTCACCTTCCTTATTTATCTGTCCATCAATTTATGCTGCTCTTGGGATATCCTTTGCTACAATATCTCAGTATTGCTCAAGTTTTACTTGTCAAAACCAATCAGAATTACTGATAATTTTTCAAAAATATTGCCCTGCATCTTTTAGGAAAGCTTCCACAAAATCCAGTCATGCCAGGATCCTTTTGTGACTTTTAGATGTATGTGCTTCCACTTGCTATCATGGAGAAAGAGAAGCATCTAAGCAAGTCTGCAGTAAGAGCCCTACAACAGCAATCCCACAAGAGCACTTAGTGAATAGTCTATTTCTGCCAACATAATACTGGGCTGAAGGAAAGCCTCAGGATAATGGCACATTTTTCACCCATCCTTTTTTCAGATCCCTTATTCCCCCATCCCTCTGTTCATACTGTCTTAATGCTGGAGCTACCTCTTGCAAAACAAACATAAATACAAAGGGCTAAAGTTGGTCAGGATTTTCAACTCAGCTTTTTTCCCAAAAACATGCTGCTTGGTTCGCATAAAACGATTTGAATCGTTTTACCAGACTATTAATCAAAAGAAGTGCTCCCAAAACTAAATGTCTGTATTTTTTGCTACCCATGACAGCACTTAATAGATAAATTTTATTCTCTAAATTTAAAACTAGAATTAAAGCCCATTACTCTTTTAAAAATTATTATTATTATTATTAATAATTTTTTAAAAATCAATTTGGATCAAACAGAGCAATTTGCTGAAATCTGTTTTTCAACCTTCAGTAAAGATAGCATTTCCCAGGAGACTGGATGGTGGTGGGCTCAGGGTGATATTCCTGGGGAACAGGCAGTATGAATTCCGCATCTTTGCTGTTCAGGTGCTTGATCCAAGCCCCCTTATGGTTCGCTGAAAACCATGTTTTGGAGGAATACATTTCATATAAGTGAGATCTGCACCTCCTAAGTGTCATGTATGAAAAGGGGCCATTGATTAGTCATTTTAATTTTCTACCTGGTATAGTTTGTAAATGACATATCTTGATTATATTCTGGGAATCCTAAATTACCTTGTAAATTTGGAATATTATTCGAGATGTTACACGGTCGTTGGCTTTGTGATAAAATACCGTTTTCGTCTAGAGGAGAGTGTTACTAAAATGAATGTTACAGCACTACAAGGAGCAACTGCATGTTCCATTTACCTTCTTTTCTTGCAATGGAGAAATATAACCATATTTAAGCATGAATGATTTTATTCAATGAACATGAACAGACTGGTATATTGAAATTAATTGTGCTTGGAGTTTATAAAAATGACTTAATAGATTACTTCTTTTATACTCTTTTACATTTTGATTTTCTAAAGGCTAAACAAGCTTCTTAAAGCTTCTCCTCCTTGAAAATCAGTTTTTCATGTGATACTGCCATGCTAATAATAATTCCTTAGTGCCTTTTCCTGTTCCAGACTTGAGTGATTTTATCTATAAAAAAGATGTAGTAGTTGCTGAAAAAATACCAAAACAACAAACTATCAACTTATCTTCTCTCCTTCCTCTCTGCTCCAATTAAAAAACATGTTTTTAATTAAAATAGTCACTATCTTTCTTTCATAACCTTTCTTTCTAGCTCATGACCCATGTCCAGTGCATTGCAGTTAATGAAAAGTTGTTTTCGTTGACCATGCTAATCTTAAGCATCTTAGAGATGGACATTTATTTCAGAACTCAGGGGTGTTTCTGGTTAAGCCTTGGTTTTGGGTGTTTTAAAACAGAAAATGTGCAAAGTCCTCTCACTCTGAACACAGCATTCAAACATCAGGCAGTTTCCTTGCTCATACTTTCAAGTTCTTTTCTGCTAAACCAAAATTAGTTTACAGCTTTATTATTTACTTTGTAGTGCATTTTAGCTCACCTTTTCCTCTGCTCTCCATACTTAACTCACAGAGACAGAAATAGAGACATTTCAGTGAGACTCCCTTTTTCAAGTTGGTTTTCTTTTTGAGAGATCGTGTGAATCTCTTTTTCCTTTGGAGTTTCCATTGCTTCATAGTGATTTCCAAAAATGGGTTAATTGTTTCATGCATTTCTCAATTATTGACAATGGCTATCATATCTCAGTTAATGAAAGACAAGTGAAGCCCAATCTGTCAAGAAATACTTGATTTTAATATCTATATCTGACCTTATTCCTACATTACTTTGAATTATGTATCAAACCTACTTTAAAGCAAATAAGTGTCTGAGCATCATTCATTTGCTGTTTTATTTCCACTGATAACTGAAGAAGGACAATCACATATCCAAAAAGGATAACATACTGTAATATTCAGGAGGGGTACCTTAACTTTTTTCTATCCATTTCTGTTTCAGTTCTGACATCATGGTTAGCCAACATGATATTGGCACTTCTAAAGCATATTTTTTCCTCCAGATTTTATTAACACTGCATTTACTTCCAAATCCCCTTCAGAATTCCTTAGATATTTTATCTACTGTATTAATAGCATGAATAGAGCACACCAGTGTAGTGACTTAAACCATGGAAAGGCTTTCTGAGCTGGGATGAAATTGCAGGTGTTCTTCAGGCCTGGGTTTGTACTGAGTCTTTGGATTATAGACCTCCCTAAGTCTTAGGAGTCCTCCCCTGGAAAAATGAGTAGTTATGTGGTCTTCTGCTACTGTTTTGGATCTAGACACCCGTAAATGCATACAAAACTGTAGAAAAATTTAGCCTGGAAGGGATTTTAATATTTTGAATTCAAAAGACCTTTTTAACAGCATTTCTCTTAGATGAATATGTAGAACTAGAGAATGAATATGAAAGAAGTTTTTGTCTTCAAGCCCTGTCCCTAAACTGGAAGTAAGCCTAAACCATGTGACGTTAAGTCTGATTCAAGTGCTTTTAACTGAAATTCACTGGAGATTTTTGGCTAGGATTTTTAAAAAGTACCAATTATTTTTATGCACCTAACCTGAGGCAGTCTAGGAAGATTCGATTTTTCAAAGGGGTTCGTTCTCAGTACTTTTCTCTGAAAAATCTCTTGAAGAGTCTTAACTGGAGGAATCAATATCACAAGTCTCCAATGAAAATTTTTGTTTTGTGAAGTTATTTCTGTATCTCAACTTCATTATTTTGTCTAGATATACATCTAGACCCCCTCTGAACTCAACTGTCTGTTAAATTGACTGACTTGTTAAATTTTACAAAACAGAGGCAGAGATCATGTTTCCTGGTAGGGCCCAGTTAACTGTCATGTTTGATGAATTCCTGTGCTATTTTTCAGTTCTTCTGAAAGACAGGATCTTCTAACACAGTGAAGAGCACATCACTAAGAGAGAGTTATGCTAACTGCATTCGATTTTGTAACTCTTGCTAGTATGTTGTGGTAATAAATAACCATTTTTATGTAAGTGAATGGAAGATTATAGTTATAACCACTGAAAGAAGCTGTTCCTCTTCTTTCCTGCTTTCTTATGCATTCATTTAATGTATTTATTTCACAGTTTCAATATGCGGAACTAACAAATCTTTTCATAAAACATTTACTTAATAGGTTTAATATTGAGCATTTATTCAGAGCATTTATTTGAAAGATTTTAAAACACCCTACAATGAATTATTTTATGTACTTATCGTGTTGGAGCTGGTTAATAACAATACGACCACCCTGGAGAGAGCCAGAGAAAGCAAAGCGTAGACCCTGCCGTTATCTCAGATAACACTGCAAAGCACCGTTGTCCAAAATAATGAATCAAATCTCAGCAGGTTACAGAACTAAAACAAATGCATAACATTTTTAAATACTATTGCTTACCTTCTGATCAGGTTTTGAAATTATTTCATAAATACAAAGACTCATTTTTATGTGTCAGTTGAGATATAGTCACGGAACCCCAGGAGGTCAAGCTTAAAAATGTTACAATACTTGGGACAAGTTGCAGCACACCTCTGGTTTAATGCAGGGACACCATCACTCAGGTTACATAGCCAAGAAGTTCTGCACCTTAAGTGCGTATTTTTCCTAGTGCCAGTGGATGGAAAGAGTGATAATGTGTGCAGAAATAGCTTGACTGAGATTTCATGTGCCTGACACTCATGATGGCTGCTAAACATCAATAGATGTTTTCCATAGATGAAGAGAATTTTAGCAGAAGAGATTGATTTAATTGCAGCTGAAAATTTGTGGAAAAGCACCTATTTTGACAAAAATTTTCCTTGAGAAATATTTTAAGCAGGATGGGAAATTCTGGTTGGAATAACAGAGAGAAAGAAAGAAAGGAAGCAATTAGCACTGCAAGAGTCCACAGCCCAGAACAGCTGGCGGAGATGTGGAGAAGCCATTTGAATACAAGTCATTCACTTATTGACTAATTGCAAGCTGACTTCCCCAGTCTTTTCTATTGAAGCAGATCCACATTGTATAATTAAGATGGGGGGAGTGAACAAGAGAAAGGCTGATGCCATCATATGATATTTAAATGCTTCTCTTTGATGTGGGAAACTCAGGTTCAAAACCCTGCCTTAGTAAATATTTAAAGATTTATGCAAAGCAAAGCAGCTTCAACAGATAAGAACAAGAGAGAAGCACAGAGCAGAAGCCTGGAATAGTTTCCATACCAGTGGATAAAGCCCAGGCCTAAAAAGCGGGGAAAATGATGGAGCAAGAAGTCAAAATGAGAAAGGCCCTTTCCCACAGGCCAGAAACACTATTTTCTATTCCTTCCCTCCATCCCTAAAAGAAGTATGAGCAGTCATGGGTTTGTCCTGATAGAGAAGGAGGGAGTCTTCTGAAATCCCAAAAAACCTCTAGGGAGAGGAAAATGTTTTTCCCATGCTCTCATTAGAAAAGGGTTTCTTATTTACTAGCACAGGTGTAGGAGGCAGGATCTTAGAGATATGCAGGATATCCAGGCTGTTGTCTAAGGACGGGAATTAGAATTATACCATGAGGAGCCAACAAGTCTTAATAAAAATTAACTCTTTAAGAGGAGCAACAGGTCCTGCTTGGAGCCCTCTTCATCGCCATATCTGGAAAAAGCACTTAGCCAGCCTGATTGTTACTTTGTTTTAACAGGTGAGTGAAACAAATCCATGGAAGTTAATTCCTGGCTCAAAATTATTCTAGGAGTTCCAGACACTGGATGTTGTGCTTAGGTACATACAAGTCATTTTCAGAATATGAGGCATTTTGTACGTATATTTCCCAACTATATGCAGCAGCATGATGATGAGAATTTAATGATGTGTAACAAGTTGACATCTTTCTTTAAATGTCACCGGGTGTGAGCTCGCACTTGCACAGTGCAATACGAGAATGAAATTATGACTTCAAAAATGAGCAAATCCACTTTCAAGTCTGAGATCTGCTTTCAGTAATTTGAATCTCTATTAAGGACCATGACAGCTCTTTGTACACTATTAGAATTAAGTCTAACACTACTCTATGAGCAGTCAGAAAGCAAAGTGTATGACAAATATTGAATAAAATTCTACCTGATATGATGTTAGATTTCCTGGAATACAGATTTCTCTGAGCCTTGAGTACTCTCAGGCCTATTCACATTAAAGGTTATTTACCTATTTCTCTTTGTATTTCCTGAGAGATTCTACCCTTGATTTCACCTTTTCTCTTATGAATCCCCACCAGCTACTCAGCCTCACCTTAGTATCTTGACTGTTAACTGACTGACTGCTAAGCAAAAATATTTTTTCTGCATCCAGAGGTGGTCTACCAGGGATTGTTTACATGGCTTTGGAATAATTGATCAAACTGGTAGGTGGGGGCTAGCTTACAGGGAGATTGACAGCTATTACTGACTTAAAATGTCTTCTCCATGGTACTGCAGAAAGACAGTGAAGAGAATTGCTGACATGCTGGTGCACACCTAGTGGAAGTGAATGCTTTTGTGGGCTGTACACCTTGCATGCTGATCTCCTTGCCCAGCAAGAGGTACCTCTTTTGAGTGCTCAGCAGAAGTCTCCTGGGAATCAGTGTCTTTGTACACAGCAGAGTCATCACAAATTGGAAATATTTCTGTGTGTGCATGTAAGGCAGAGAAAAGTCTGTGCTGACTGCAGAGCTTCCATGGTTAGAGTGCTATGTTTGGTGATTTCGATTTAGCCAGGGGTGTAATGTATTTTTCACATATGTTATAGCACAAAATAAGGTAAGTGGTGTTACCAGTTCCTTCTCTTTCCAAGTAGCTCTGTGAAGCCAGTCTCCAGCTTCCTGCCAGATCCACCAGAAACTTCTTGTTATCTGTACATAGGATAAAGTCAGCTTTTTGGAGGATGGGAGTTGTGTACCAGATGGGTTCCTGGTACAATGCTTACTCCTTTTGCAAAACATGAACATAGAATTTACACAACTTCATTAGGAGCACGTAAGCAACATTTTCATTTCAGTAACATTCCTGAAAATATTACAGGTTGCTTTTTCATCATTATATCTGCTCTTCCTTTCATCCAATGCACAGCAGAATTAACTGCAGTGTGGCATCTGCTTTACTCCTGACCAGCTACTTTAGAGTTCTCACACTATTATGCTTGTAGTGTGGGGCTTTTTCCTCAGGTGTTCCTTCTGAGGGCCCTCTCCAAAGGCCATTGAAGGTCAATGGGACATTCTCAGCTGGTGTAAATTATACAGCTCCATTTACTTCAGCTAATGTTGACAGTTTGCATCAGATGATACCTCCTAATCTTTACCTTAGAGAGAATTGTTTTTCCTATATATATATGACTAGTATTATGTTGCATACTTTATATTCATAGAGTACGTCACTAATTAGGTTGGATTACTCTGTTCTGCCTACCTGTCTCAGGAGAATGTTGTTTCATTTCATAATGACATAATGGTGCCACCTGCAGTCCACAGCCTTATACAAGTGGTTTCAGATAATGTGGCTCACAATAATAAAGCACTGAACACAGAGACGGGAAGGATAACAATAATCAGTTATTTGTAGAAGGCACTGCATTTTAAGAAGAGATGCTTTATTTCAGCTACTGTAATAAAACCTTAAACTTCTCACTATTTTCCTTGAAAATGTAGTCACTGAAACCAAAATCTTTGCACTGGTCACTTGTCAGAGGCATCCGATAAAGCTCAGTACAGTATTCTCTGTAACTCTTTATGATACCAAGTGCTCTGGAACCTGCTAAGACACTTCATTGCAAATGTCAGTCCCTGTGCATACATCACCAATAAAGAAAGCTCGTACTCTGTAAACTCTGTTTGAACCTGAGAGATATTTTTCTTTTTATTAGCAGTGTAAAATCAGAATTATTAACTGATTAATATAGTTCTTTTGTATCTTTCTGATCTATTTTGTTTTCTCTTCTATTTTATAGGGAAACCTATTTCCTAGTGCTGAAGGATGCCCAACTACCAAGCATTCTGCTATGAATTCTTTATTATTATTACTTTTAATATGTGGATTTTGACACATTTTTCAGAGTTTTTTCTTCCACCTCCTTTTCACGGTTGTTAAAAATAGAGTATATTTGTGCTTTACCTAAATAAATGAAAATAAGAAGTGGCAATCGGTAGAGAAACAATGTGCAAACATACCACGCTGTTTGGGAAAATGGGAAAAGAAACATTATGAAATAGGGAAGATAATAAAAAATCCATTTAGTTCGAGTTGCAATTGTTTCATAGGATGAGCTAAGGTATTTATGACTTGGATCTCATTTTCAATTACTTTTCCTTGTGGGTAGTCTTCAGAGACTATCTGCAGACCAGATGGAATAACCACTTCTTTCTGCTTGAATATTCTGCTCTGTGTAGAGTCTCTTTTTCACTGATATGTGATCGTTGTTTAATAGCATATTGATACAGGCACATGTTTTACTCTACTTCCTTTAATAGTAGTGAGATAAATTACCCACATTAGTAGGAAATAGGGTTTATAATTACATTGAATTAAATGTTTGATTCTCCTTCTTCTTCCATTGGTAATTATTTTAATGACAGCTTCGTAATTCACCTAGCAGAGTAATGAAAGAATGTCCTCACCTACATGATTTTCCTGAACGCAAAGGAAATTGCACATTAATCTGACATAATGTTAACATTAGGGAATGAATTGTCAGCCCTGCTTTAACCAGATCTCTTTTTATCCACCTTCAGTTATTTTTGGTATAATTTTGTAATTTATGCAATCTAAGTACCTGATTGCATATTCAGAGAAGGTAGTTACATATCTGAGCACTGTTATTTCCTACCACTTATTTGGAGTACAAACACAGAGATCAGCTATTGAAAGTCTGGGTTTAGAGTACCAGCTCCACTCTTTATGGAAGTTCTTGTTTTTCCAAAATGCTGCATTTTTTGGCATTCTCAAAACTGGGGAGCCCTCTGCTAAACCCAGTGGAAACAGGCATTGCTGCTTTTTTCCAAAACTGTTTGCTAGGTTTATATGCTATAAAATAGTCCCATATGGTAACCCTACTATTTTTCTTGTGTTCTTCTGTCTAGGTTGTGTTAGTGGGTAGTTGTAACTTGAGCAAGCATACTGAATGTATGGGGTTTATCTTTACAGGAATTTCTCATGGAATCAGACATTTTCTTTCATTTATTCTCATTGCTCCTGTATACCCTCTGAACTGATTTGAAGCGCAGAAGAGGAAACTTAATATGGGTGGATATGTACAGATGTTTTCATTTTATCCTTCTATGCTGTTATGCCATGCAAGTATAAGTATTTCAAGTTGCTCTTCACAACTTAGTCATCTTCAATAACAAAAAGGAGCTAGACCTAGATTTTCTTCAGCTGCTGAGAGATGATGGGGGAATGATAAGCAGTGGAGATCTTAGCTGCTTTCAAGGCAGTAATTGCAAAGCTTGCACGTGAGCAAAGCTTCACGCGCTGCCGTTGGGCAGCTGATTCCGGAGGTGACTCTGGCACCTCCTCACGAGCTGGCATAAACGCTCTGCAACACCTCAGGGCAGGAAGTAGCAAATAACTCTGTGCCAGTCTGAACTGCAGGGGTTGTTGAGACGGCAGAAATTTAATTGCTTGTGCTGGAATCAGGCCAGGAAACAGGGTCAGCTCTCTTGTCCTTTGAAAAAGTATGCTGGCACATCACAGATGCAGCAGCAGCACTTGGAGTTGCAGCAGAAAATTTTTGCAGCAAGCTTCAATCCCATCCTATACGTAGAGGGTTGTCCCTGTACTGAAAAGCCCACCCTGTAACCCTGTTAGCTAAGGATTCACCCAAATAAAGTCAGTGTCTGTCTTCACTAGTATCTTTTGCCAAAATCTTATCTCTTCGGGCTAGGATGAAGGTATAGCTCCGCTACCTCATTCAGATGCCACTGATGATAGCCATGTGTCAGTTTCTTTGTTTGCTTATTTGGAAGGAAAGAAAGGTTGTTGGATACAGGATTGTTTTCAAAACTGCCAAATACCTGTTAGAAATTCAATGGAAAAAGAGAAATCCCAATGATAAACTTGATATTAAAAAACATCACCTCTTACTGTCACTGGAAAGCATGCCAAGAAACAGAATTTGAATGGGTATTTCCTTTTGGAAAATCTTAATGTTGGGCTTCTCATCACTGATCCTGGGCATTTTGGTCTCTTAATTTTGCTGTGTTGTGAATATGTCAGAATTTTGTTGAGTTTGTTTAGTACGAAACTTTGAACCTTCACTTAAGTCACAACATATTGTTCTTGAGTGAGAAACATGATAAGCACAGAAACTCTTCAAAATAAATATATAAGTTCACAAAAATCATCATCTGTTTTTAGATGGTTCAGAAGACGAAGGGAGACAATATTAATCAAATTAATTACTGTTTGCACATGCTTCGCTTTGTACATTTGGCAAAAGAAAATCACAATAGTGATTTAAGGCAACCACGTTCTGGAGCATTCTGTGTGCAGCAGAC
Source organism: Pachycephala philippinensis (assembly GCA_013397055.1). Taxonomy (NCBI): domain Eukaryota; kingdom Metazoa; phylum Chordata; class Aves; order Passeriformes; genus Pachycephala; species Pachycephala philippinensis. The sequence goes on along the minus strand of VWZT01003234.1, from coordinate 865,777 downwards.
TATTTGTGTCTCAGTAATATTGTTATTCTCACAGAAAGCTGTCGGATTCTTTCTTTTAGTTCCAGTGTATGTAGTTGAGTTTTCTTATGAGTCAGTGTTTACACAACGTCATGTTTTCTTGATAAAAGGCAGGGAAGGATTCATATAAAGCAAGATTAATATACTATTTTAATTGTTGATTTGGAATATATATATATTTCATATAATATGTGTATGCACTATATATACACCATATTTGATAAATTACTTCTATATACTTTCATTAATATAGAATTATAATATGTTACATTATAATATATATGTGTATTTCACAGTGTTTCATCTTCTTCATAGGGGAAGAATCTGGCCTCCCTAGATGCTACAGCAAAGCATTCAATTACCTCATTAGGCTTAAGCTTTCATCTGATTTCTAGATCATTTCACCCATGTGGAAACCTCAGTGGTTCTATTTTCCACAGTGAATTTTCTGCCCCTGTTTTTCTCCTTTCCTTCCATGCCTTTATCTTTATAAAGTATTCTTACAGAAGAGACTGCTGTATTCATATATGGCCACACCCTCAGGTTTGCCAATCATCTAAGGTAATCAGGATGCTGAGCACTTGGGGTTTTCAGCCTCTTTCTTCCTGAGATGTTGGAAACAAATCTGATCGTCAAAAGCAAGAGCTCCCTGCTCCTGTGCCAGCTTTCCCTAGGAGCTCACCCTCAGGTTCCCACCCCCCCATACAACACGCTTGTTTATACTAAGTGTCACATCCATTGTTACAGAAAGAGATAAACCCAGAAAATACAGAGCAGCTACTAAGAATTTATCGTTATGGAGAACACTTATTAAACTCTTGAATGGATACAAGGGGAATACAAACAGGAAAGGAATCTATCTGCATAGATTTAAACAGGTATTCTAATGTATTCTGTTAAGGTGTTATTTTCTACTCAGTACAAGAACAAAAATCAGAAACCAGGTTATAGTATGTGTACAAAAAACCCACAAAGATCTGAGCAGTTACATAAAAAATATGGCTTTTGTCAAGTGTTGCCATTTCAGAGTTTTAGCAGGTTCATGTGCTCCCAAGAAACAGGAAAATATCCACTGTTTAGCTGATACATAATATTTTTTGGACTATCCAGACACCGTGTCATGATCTTAATTTAACTCTTTACTGGAAATCTTCCATAATATGTTGCCTCGGGTGCTTGTGACATTGCAGGGATTTAGGTTCTTCATGGAGATGCTTTCAGTGTCCATACGGGAGACGAATTCAACACTAAACACAGCATAGGAAATAAAATAAAACTCTTGGCAGAAAACTAACTTAAAAACAGTGCTGATAAAGGCCGGTGGTTTTGTTTCTCATTATGTGCTCTGTGCACTAATTGAGAGAAGATATATGGAGGGCTCACCTTGAAGCAGCAGTGCATCTGTGTGAAAGCACTAACTAAAGCTCAGAACACGAGAAAAACAAACAAAAAATGAACAAAGAAAAGCAACAAAACACCCACCCCAGAAATGAGGCCCTTTACACTCGGAGATGACTGCTAAGAGAAGTGCAAACTATTCAACAGAAATTTCACATGGATTTAAAAAGTCAAATATGTGACTATGAGATAAGGAACTGTCACCTTTATTCTCAGACCTTTACCCTTAAATTAAGCTTGGGTTCAACCTTTAACATTGGCCCCTTATATTACTTTAGCCATTTTAGTTATAATGGCCTATGCTCTGTCTCTACTTAAATCTCTTGATTTTCATAAGAAACACGGTTTAGAATATTATTTAAATAAACATTTAGAATTGCTTCATGTTTCTCAATTGATTTCTTGTCCACTTGATACTAAAAACTTTCTATGTTTGAAATGTCTGCTGGTCTTTGTTTTAGAAATTACCCATAATTGGGAGGGCCCACCTCCACTGTGCTACCATCCACTGAACAGAGTGGCCAGTTCAGGGCCATTAAACCCAATCCTGTTTGCCAGGTCATTCTTTTGGAATGATATCCAAGAGATGTGTAATTAACTCCCCCACTGATTGACAACAGAACGAACAGTGTAATCAGTTACTTTCTATAAACACTCATCATTATTACAAGTGGTGTTTGGGGACAGATTGATGCTGCTCTGGTGGGGAAGAGCATTTTGTACTTTTTCTGCCAAGAATCATCTTCCTCTCCTGCTTGACATACAAGGCAATGGCTGATTTTTATCTGCTGCCTTTCAGAGTGCAAGATAAAGCTAACGAACTTTTTTTAGGAACAGAAAGTAGATAGTGGGAACTGGGTAGAGTCTTGTTCTGTCTGAGAACTTTTAGATATGCGGCCATGAATTATGCTAAATTTCACTGCTGTGCTTGCAGCTTCTCCAAAAGGTACACCAGAGAGGCCTGCCAATGAGTAATGCCCTTTTTTTTTTTGCTATGTAGGGAATTGTTAGTTACTTCAATGAGCAGAAATCTCAGATACATCTAATGAGAAAAGGCACTGCTGGGTCAGTACACTAGTTTATCATCTCTCACAAAAGTTTAGAAAGACAGATTCTTTTGCATAAGGACAGAACAGATTGCAAACTAAAAGAAGGGATATTCATGGAGAAAACTACCGGAGGCATATTGATAATCTCACAACAGGAGCCTCAGGGGAGTATTGGCAGAAGTTTTTGCTGTTACTATATTTTGCTATTGGTTTATCATAATTGAAAAAAGTTGCACATTGTGTTGTGGACTACGAGGCCAAAGACAGTCTCAAAAACTTGAATCTGGTTGATTGAGACGGAAAGCCACCATTTTTTACTTACTTTAAAAATGCCCCAGCCTGCTCTCTCAATTGTTGGACAGCTAAGTCTTCATGACCACAAGCAGGATAATAAAAAATTTGCCCAGTTTCTCTGTTGCATATTAAGTTGCTAGGGGTGTTTTAGATGGGAAATACACACACACACAAAACAAATTGTCATTAACATGGAGTTATTTGGCCTTAATATACAGAAAGTGTAATACAACTACACAGATCTGTATGTTAGGTCTCATCTGCAGAAATGGAAGTGTGCATGCATTCGTGCCCACGCTGAACCTACTTAGTAACTGCATGGTTGCTTGTATATATATTGAGGATGTTGTTGCATAAACCTAACTGTGACTGTTAAGTAGAAGCTTATTTATGTTTTCACTATGAAAAGAGAGAGTAATTGAAAATCCAGTTATAAGTTCTTCCTTACATGATGTAACTTATTATGGCCTATTTCTCTGTTTCAGAGAAGTATGTATGGGCTTTATTAGTCAGCACTGAAAGATCTGTGTTTGAGGCTCCTAGGCACCCTTGTAGTACAAATAAAGGTAATCAACAAGCTGTGGTTTTAAGTAATTGATTTTGAAATTATCCTTATGACTCTTACGTGCTGTGAGCTGTCAAGAAGGGGCAACATCCAACTGTGAGGATTCCTGTCATTGCTGAGCCACTGCTGATGTACTTAAATCTCTAGTTCTGATGTAGAGAGACTGATTCAGTGAAGGTGGTTCTGTAAACGGTCTCTGTTTTCACTTTTCAAGAACTGAAGAACTCAGAGAACATTTCAAGAACTCAGGCTGGTGTCATATCACAGCTGTCAATAAAAATTACTCACTCTCTTTGATCTTGAATCAGAGATCAATCCCTTTTTGCAGGAAAATAAGAATTCTCCTTCCCTTCACTTTTCTCTCCAGTCAAATAATTTTAAAATCAAATTTCCCATGTGTTTATATCCACAGGCAGATTATTTGCTTTGTGTTTTGAGTCTGTCTTGGCTGCTATAATTACTGCAGCATGTCAAAGGGAATGCAGAATCTCTTGCCATTAACCAGAGGAAGCTATCAATGAGTTTGAGTCTCGAGTGTCCTTCAACAGGCAAAGGACCTCAGTCCAGCAAAACCCTATCAACTTTTAATATATCAATTGCCACCATCTATGTACAGGAGGCACAAAGGTGTTCATGAAATCCTGTAACTTGTTGAAGTTCATATGAAAAGTCTGGTTGCCTACAATGGAGCCAGTATTTCACCTAATGTTTAAGGAGCAAACTTAGCTGTGCTGGTGGACGGGACTGGTGTCAGTCCATTCTGGTTCATCAGAATAGAAAATGTGGTTTCCAAAAAAAATGTGGCTCTGTAGTCAAGAAGAAAACTTTTAAAGTTGCTTCTACTTCAGCTTCACAGAAGCTGCATATATTCTGACAGCACAATGTATGAACTCTTTTTCCTCTGTTAGTACAGGGGGTTTTGAGTATTTTAGTTTGAAGAATTAAGGTAATTTCTCTGAGAAGAAAAAGTTAGAATATTTTATCTACAGTGCTCTGAAGAAGGCTTTACTTCAACCAGTGAGAGACTTGCAAGAGACATTGGTTCATTTCAGCGGCTTCCCTCTATTCTCACTGGAGGCCAGCTTCAGAGGAAATTGGAAATGAGACTTAAAAAGTTTGTTTTTACTTTCTGGAAAAGCACAACTACTGAAAAGATAAAACTGTGATGACCAAGTTGGATGGAAAAAAGAGTGGAGTATTTCATATACATCAGAAAATACCAAATTTTTGTACTGTGATATTTATAATGTAGAATTTGTCTTCAGAACATCATGACTGGAGAAACAGGACAACTTGAAGTGTTTAGCTTTTATACTGAAGGTTTTACATAGTTTTTCTAATTACCCTAGTGGGTAGAATGGGTAGGTAGTGGATAAAGGTCTTTCTACAAAAGATGTTCTTTGAAGTATTCTAAGGGGGGTATGTATAATTTAGGGAGGTACAGTAGGATATTTCAGGTTCATTATCCAATAATAATAACCCTGATGAGAGATAGACTGTTACAGAAAGATCACTTTGACAATAGAGTAAATTTTTTTCTGAGATTTTTTTCACCTTCTCTGTCTGTTTTTTCATTGTTTGGTGGGGTGTTTTGGTTTTAGGGTTGGTTTTTTTAAGTTTTCACTGATCCTGGAGGATGAACCAAAGAAGGATTTGTTTGTAGCTCTTTGCCACCTCATACCACCTGCAGTTTAGAGGGCTACAGGAAGTAGAGCAGGTCACTGATGATGTCTTAAGACCTCATTTCTTTGAGACACAGTGCCATATAAACTCTACCTATAAAAATTATTGTGGTGTTATTTTAGTTTAGAGTTAATTGGTAAGAATTTTATGACTGACTGGTCTGTAATTTATTCCATTCAAATCCAACAATGAGCATTCTCCTTATTGCCTAGCCACAAGATATCTTATTTCACAAAAATGCATGGAAAAGCCATCCAAGACAATTTTCTGTTCAGAATTTTAGCCACTCTTGTTCAGTACTGTTACCCTAGCACATAGCTAGGGACTACAGGGAATTGATGGACAAAGAGAGTTCTCTTCCTTGAAAGGTACCCCTTCCACCCCTTATTGAGTGTCAGGGGACACGTACTGAAGGAAAAACACAGAGAAAATTCTCTCTTTTGATGCAACATATGAACTGGGATCTCACCTGCATCAGAGCCAGATCAGGGTAGGGTGCCTCTTACACAAGAGACTTGACTGCTCTAGGCTGCTGCCCTTCTGGCTGTCTGGCACTTCTGCTGGCATAGAGCAGCTGGAGAGTGGGCCAAGGATTTGGTTTTCTCTCCCACCCGAGCCACTATCTTTTGGTCACAAGTTATTCAAGTGTTTTAAATTAAGTAAGATCTTAGGTTGTCAGGAAGGCTGTCTAACACTCTACCTCTCCAACTAAGTAAGGTAGTACCAGCACAAGCCATGCTAACATTTCATAATTGGACTTTGAACATACACACAGCTGGAGAAACTCAGGCTGGCAAGACTGGGAATTTTCAATTTTTTTACTGGCTTTGTGCATGCTATAATCTACAGTGTCTGGCTAGATGAGGGAAACTTAAATGGATTATTTTCAAGAAGTACATTTCCACGGTCTGGCTGTCAGCTGCCTCCTGATAGGATTTAGTCAGGAGACTCACTGCCAGTCTTTTAGAAACTAACCTTCAGAGCAGGTTTTGGGCTTGTTCATAAATTGCAAGGTTAAGTTCCACATTTCTCCATTACCCATACCCAAAGTGCTGTATATAATAGTTCTCTCATTGTGAAAACCTGATAGGGACAAACCACTTTAAGCATTTCTCAGAAGGTGTATAGGGAAAATAACCTCAGTATCTGCAGACACCCATACACAAACACATGCTTACTGTAGCCAGTCCTTTCTCTTAGTTCTTGTAGTTAAAGCTAGATAGGACGATGACCATGGGAAGAATTATTTTATGACAATTGTACTGGAATTTTGTTGGCTCTAGTACTGAAACTTGGAAAAAGTCTCAATAAAATCAGAAATCGTGCAAGTAAGTTCTTGCTCATGCAGAGGTAGCAAGATTAATCTAGCTGTCATCTTCTGGGAAGCATTAGGAAAATCAGCCAGAGAAGCCTGTGCTGTTGTAGCTCCAGTGCCAATGCAATCTTTCTTGAATGCCCTTTGTAGCAAGACTATTGGCAAAACCTAATCTTGCTGAAAAAACTGAAATTAAACCAGGGAAAAATTCCATTGGCATCCACCCAAGATAGCTTTTTCTTTTTAAAATGGACCTTTCTTCAGTGAAAGTTTCAATTTCATCCTGGAAAGAAATGTTTCATTTTGCACTATTACAAGAAAAGCTGAAGGAATGAAGATGTGGATACCCAGAAGCAATCCTCTGATGTTATCTTAACTGAGTCTACCAGTTAGCTCTACTAAGGATAGCACAGTGTTCCCTGTCCCTGCACTCAGCAGGTGTTTTGGGGAGGAAGATAGGGACATGCAGGGGTGAAAGATGTTCTCCAGCATTCCAGTCAGTGCTATCCCATTACCATGCAGCATTAGCAGATGTTTTTAGTCCTTATATTTGAGTTTGCAAGCAGTTGGTAGGAGACTGAATTCTTTCACCAGTTATCTGAACACTGATTTACCAGCATTCAAAATTAAGGGTATGGAAAGCCTCCTTAAATTAATGAGACTTTTAATAGAGTGTAAGTATACTGTTAATCATCTACTTAAGCAACCTCTAAGAGTACAGACCCAAAGAACACATTAAGGTTTGCCTAGAGATAAAGGATGATTTACGTTATGGAAGATTTGATTTGAAAAGAACATAGGGCNNNNTTTCCCTGTGAAATACTTTAAAGTATTTCACAGGGAAATAATACTCTGGCTATCACCTCTGTTCTTTACCTGGTTATAGATTATTTGCAAAGATCCTTCCCTGCTTATTTGATCTCTTTGAGTGGGTTTTTGTAAAAATGTCCGGACCACAGTATTTATATGTTTCAGCAATGTTTTTCACATACATTTGAAATGCAGAATCATTACTGTGTACAACATGTTTTTCAGACAGTAACAATTAATTTCTACAGCCAGATGTGAAACTCAGGGGAAAAAAAAGTCATAATGGATGTACTTGCAGGCATCCCCTTTCTCCCTTAGCTGTAATTGAACAAATGGCACTGAGCTAATACTGTAATTGTTTGCCTTTTGCATGAAGCCAATATGAAGATTAAAGTACCATCTGGCTTTCTGAAAACTAAAGTTAGCAAACCTCTAGCTTGAAAGAAAAAGCAGTTGGATCCCTGTTGAGTGGACATTTTATATGTAATTTAACTTTGCTCATCTCCACTCAAAGTTCTAACCACAAATAAGCACTCGGAGCTTTTCCCTCTTCATGAGAGTCAGCACCCTCATAGAAATTTTTCAAAGTACCTTTTCCTGGAGGACTCTGATAACCTTGGGTCTATTGGTGTACTTATGCTCCAATTGCATTTAAAGACAGAACCTGAAAAGTAAATCTGGTTGGCTAATTTAATAATAAGGGTTCTTTTTTTTCTTTTTCTTTGTGAAATAGTAACCTTTTCAAAAATATTGTTTTAAAAGTTTCCAGCATTACTAAAACTTCACTTTTTGCACATTAATAACAATTTTGCTATGGCATTTTGACAAATCTTTTTTACTTAGTATTACTTTTAGGATCTTAAATAATTGTTGCAGCCATTAAAGAAAAAAAAATTTTTAGTCATGCTTCATCTGTGAAATCCATTTTTTCATTAAATATTTATAACATAATTTCAATAAAAAATGAGCATTTTATATTAGCAAGAAATTTCACAGAAAAAATAAAGCCAAGTTGTTTCGAGCTCTGTGAAACAAAACTGGTTTGAGGGATTTTTTTGTAAATTAAATTAGTTTTTCTTGGATTTTTTTTCTTGTTACCAGCTCATCTAAAAATTTCTGTTGATAATAAACAGAGAGTAATTTTTAGGGAAGATTTCATCCGAAACAACACTCCAGGACTGTTCGTGTTGAAAATACTGTGTCTAGTTTTTTTCCAGGCAGCATTACCACTATCAGAATCAGAAACCCACTTTCCTTTGATTACTTTTGTATAAAATTTAGCCTATAAACAAAAACACGCGGGAACTGCCCCTTTTTTCCCTCTATCCACCCCCTCAAGGTCAAAGCTGCTAAAAAAGTATCTCCAAGTCTTAGAGAAAAATATTTTCACATTTTTATCTGGAGATCTTCCTTTAGTCTGGCATTCCTGCATTTAAAAAACAAAAAAGGCAAATAAAATAGCAGGTGATAGGATGGTCAAATCTCAAGCTTTCTAGAGTCTTTCCCCCACCCGCAAAAGGGATTGTCCACCTACCAGCTTTGACTGGATTATTTGGGCTGGTTAGAGAGCATAACTGGTGAACAGGGAAGTCTGTTTTAATAAAGTGCTTTTTTGGAAATATTTAAAACTCAAAATCCAGTGGACATCCACTGATTTCAGTTTCCTTCTGAGTGAACTCAGTGCCCCTTTGGACCAAGCAAACTTCAAATGGCTTGAGGAGTCTTTGAGGAGCAAACCTTGCTCTTCCTCTTGTGTTGTCTGACCACCAGTGCTGGGTCAAAAATACTGAGCCTCGCTGAGACAAAGATGCTGGGTAAAACCCACTGCTGTTACCCTCAGAACCACCTGATAGCGATGATCAGTGCACTCCTCATATGACAGAGCAGATGGCTCTGATGCATTTCTGCTTTAAAGAAATACCTAAAAGATCCTTTTTAGCGGGACTTTTTCAGTAAAGGCCTCCTCATTCAGTCAGTCGATGTGACCTTTATCTACAGAGAACATAAGGCTGAATTAGGGATTTTGTTGTGTAAAGTTTTGAGCCACTTTGTTGTCTTTGGAGCAGTTTTAAAATTACAATTTAGCAAAGCCTGTAGTTATTGCTATGTGCTTCAGTCTTGGCTGGCTGAGTTGTATTTAGCAAAATCTGTAAAATGAAATTCTTAAAGCTCAAACTCGTTGAGATATTCATCTTTATGCATGAATTTAGGAAAGACTACCAGTAAGGTTTGGTTTGAATAGTCAATGTTGAGCAACACTGGGAAAACAGCCAAGGTATGGGCACCAAACACTGATGTGTAAAATTTCAAAGCTATTCCAGAAAATTGTCTGTAACTATTGTCTCACCTTCACTGACTGTAAAAATGAGAATGGTAATGTTTGCCCAAGGCAACCAGGGTTTTGAATATTAATTTATATTTGTAAAGCACATCAGTGAGGTAAGTCAGGACAACATTTGACCATGAACATGCAAATACACATAATCCTGTATTTTCACACCTAACAAAAAGATGCAGACAAGAAATCCTTTCTTTCTGAAATACATGAACTTGTTTTCATTAGGCAAACTCCCTAACACAGAACTATCAGCAGCAAGCTGTGTTGAGATTCCACTTGCCATTTTATTTTGATCAGAACAAGAATATGGTTTTAATATGCCTTGTGATTTCCTTTTAGATAAAACACTCCAGCCAGTTGATATCATAATTTCTCCTGTAATATTTTTCAATAAAACTTCTTTTCTGTCTGAAGAAAAATGTGCTGTTTTGTTCTTTTCCCCTTTGTCTCCCCAGTGCATAGTTTGGGACTGGGATTCCAACGGAAAGCATGACTTCATTGGAGAATTTAGCTCGACTTTCAAGGAAATGCGAGGAGCTATGGAGGGAAGACAGGTAAGTGGAGACCACCCAAGCAATCTCAATATGTAAGCTCTGTAGAGCAGTGTTCCCCAGACAATCCTGTCATAAAGCAGGTGGCATTGCCCCATCATCTCCCAGAATTTCGTTGTTGTGTTGATCTCTCCCATAGGTTTTACTGTTACCTGGGCACGATAATCTGAAAAAGCAAAAAAGCATTTGTTCCTGTACTTTCATGCCTGAAATACTTAAGATCTTTTTCTAGTTCCCATTCCACAGGCATTTCTTTCCACTAAGATTTATTTCCTTTGAGCCCAAGCACATGGTTTCCATGAGGTGCTGTGCTGCAAAGCAGATGCCCATGCTGGCTACTCAAAGCATTTCCCTGCTGGCCTAAAGGCCTCTGTTGGGTGAGGATCATTCTCTGTCTTTCTCCATTTTTCATGTGCTGCATTCATTGCTGCCAGCTTTAACTAGAACCCATCATGATGAAACTAATTGGTTTTCTAAGTATTTCATGATTTACAGTCCTAAGGGAAAATGAAATTGTTAGCTTATCAATAACTTCACTTCTTTATGTCAGCCTGATATTTTCAAATTGCAGTTGATAGTAATTATTTAATATGATAAGTGATTTGGCATATCTAATTCCAGAAATTGTCATTTTCTATTATTACTTACTTCTAAAGGTGTTATTTTTGATATATTCTCTGAGGGGGAGTTAAAAATGTTGATCCTGCAGGTAATTTGTGTTCATTGTTCCACTGTTGTTGCGATCTCAACCCCAAACACAAAAGCCTAGTAAGCTTTATCTGGGCTTTATATTAAGGTTCTGTTTATAACGTGTTAGTAAAAATCTAACACAGAGTCAGAAGGTGGTTGATAAATGGTAAGCAGACAGTCTGTGCCATATGTCAAGAAACGTTTATGGCTTTTCTAGATGTTTTCTATTGAAGTTCTTAGAATACACTAAAGTTTGGCAAATGCTGCTCAAGGGCGTGAAATACTGCTGATACGTATCAGTCATATATTAGTCCATTATAAATAACTTCTGAACACAACCTGAGTGTAAATGAAACCCTGTTTTGCTCTCTCAAATCAAGTCAGAGGATCAAAACTTTTATCAAACAAAATTTGAGTGGAAATAAAGAAGTAAACAAATCCCAGAATTAATAACATTAACAAGGCTGGTGATCTGACAACGCTCCAAATTTATATACGAATACCTGTGCTTCAGGAAGGAACTGTGTGAGAGTAGAAAAGGATGTGTATTATCAATGTAAATGCCTTAAAACCACATCATGGTCCTTCCCAGGAGACAGCTTGTTAGCCAAGACAAGAACCTTGCAGTCCAGAGTGCCAGGAAGGGCTCTGCAGGATAAACTATGTATTCTTTATTATGACGGAGAAACAGTGTGCTTTTTCTCATCCTCAGCTAGCAAAAAGGATAATTACTCTTTCATAGGAAAGGCATAAGAAGTTAATACAGCCATTTGTCAGTTCTTGTTCTAGGTTGTCACTGCAGTGTCAGAGTCCAGAAATGTTTTGATGTTGCCCTATGCTCTAAGTGCCTGAATCTTACTCTTGCAATGGGCCTGCCATTTGCCACTCTGCAGGTTGTCTTTTACCTGTAACCTTTTACCTGCAATCTTCCTCCACACACCTAAGGCATTTTGCCTTTTGTTCTTCCTTGTTCCTCTCTTTCTTTTGTGGCTGTGAAGTTATTCTGTGGGTTTGCACCTGCAAAAACCTGCTGTTGGTATAGATAATTCTCATGGGACACAGTTACCAATGTGGGATTCAGTTTCCTGTCTCCTCTTTTTTAATCCTTATTTTGTAGCCTATTCTAGAGGAAAACAAGACTGAGTGGGTAAGATAGTAAGTATTAGTCATTTAAGTGGCTGATAAATACTGGTACAAAAATATAAATGCCTGTGCTAGATGGCTCTTGCCCCTGATGAAATCAGGGTTTGGTGAGCACTAATAGCATGCTAGACAAGAACAAGCAGTAGGAGTTTGAGCAGGTCCTGGTAGAGATGACATACTTACGGAAAACAATACTGTGATCACGTGTTGTACAGGAGAGGTCAGTTGTGTGGGAAGCCACATCACTTGGCTGGAGCAAGAATGCAATTTCCCTTTCTCCCTGTCCCTCCCTCAACCTATCTCGTTTTTCTCTATTCTGCAGAAAGAACTTGCTGCTAAAGGCAATATATGCCATTGTCTGTGGACCCCATAAAAACATCTTAGTGCATAGTTTATGTCAACATCCTTTGTGCAACATTAAGTAATGTGATTAGCAGTTGTCATTTCTTTTCTTTAGTTTTAGTCTCCCTAAAGAAAAAGCACGTGCAATGGAGTGTTTACTTTGAATAAAGATGTTATAGTGAACCCTGAGGAAATTATAGAGAAGGAAGGTGTTTTGCCTTCAAGTAGATATGTTGCTAGCTATTTCTGATAAGGAAGGCCATATCAGAGAAATGTAATTATATGTGGGTGGGGAGACGCGTAGGTTAAACATAGTTCTTTGTTCCTAGAAGAGACCCTTTCATAGCCTCAGACCAGAAACTGTTGTTTTCCATGTAACACTCCTTTCAGTCAGAGGAGTAAAACTATGTCTTTCAGCCCCTGGTGTTAACATTCTTTCACAAAGCATCACAACAATGAGTGCCTAGTGTCAAAGATGAGGACCAAAACCTGGAACTTCATCTCAGATGCTGTGGAAGCCAGAGTAAAGAGCAGAACTCAGGTCTAACATCTTTATGTGAGTTGCTAAGGAGATGCAGTGCAGCTTCTTATTCTGATTATATTTTCTTTTGTGCAGTAGACTTTACAGCCAGCTACAGTACGCTGCTACAGTTCTGTCAAAAGATAATCAAAACACCTTAGTGATTGTCAGCCAGGGTTTTTCACTTTCCCAGGAAACTGGAGACAATTGGAAGGAACATTCATCGTTGATAGGGAATCCAGGAACTTTGCTTAAGCTTCAGCTGCAAATCTGTGTGGTTTTAAAGGAGGCTACACCAGAGGCACAGATCTCCATCTCTGCCCATCAGCAACATCTGTATTGGTTGGAATCAGCAGCACAAGTTTTCGTGAATGCATTATGCAGTGAGAGTGGGAGTACCACAGTTAGTGATGGTGAGCAGGACAGACTGTGTGGCATCTACGAACTGCTGGTGCTTCTCACCATTTCACCAGCTCACCTCATCTCTGGAGGAGTTGACAAGGATGCTGAAGTTGCCTTTTAATTGTACATAGTTCATCCTTCAGAAAGCATGGAGCATTCTGACCCATTCTTCAACCTCCCCCTCTAAAAGTAAAGATATTTTTGTCTTGTAACCAATTTAATCAACTGCTACAGAACCACTTGAGATGGACAGAATGGATATGTGTCACCTGTTTACTAACAGGAGGCGGTGGTGCTTCTAAGACTGTTCCATCCCTGGGCTGTGTACTGATTATCCCAAGTTTTGAATGTCAGCCTCAGATGAGCTTACAGCCAGCTTGCTGGCTTGCCTTGGCTGTGAGATTTCTCAGAAATATGTGTTTGAGACTAGGCATCATTTAGATAAATGCTGTGAATCTAGCACTGGCATCTTCTGAGTGGTTGAACCAGTACTGTGTGAAGAGAAAATTCCTTACCTGAATGAGATGACTTGTTTTCATCAGAAGTGGCATAAGTTGTTTATGAATTTCTTTTCTGAATGTGATATGTCTTGGGTGAGATTCACAAATCTTGAATTATGACTCCTTCAGAGTGTTAGGTGCTTCTCCCTGACTGAGAGAACTGAAATCTGGGAAAACTTGCTGGTCTTCCGTTTTAAGAAGACTTTCTGATCATGAACAACCTCAGGATAATAACTTTATGTGTTTCTGTTCCATAAAAATTACCTTATGGTCATAGACTGTTATGTTCTGACACCTAGCCTGTTTTCATACTGACCACCAATAAAAAATGGCACAAAGACATCCTCTTGTTCAAATGCACATCTGAAGCAGCCATTGCATGGACCGTGGTTTAGTTGTGAACTTGGTGGTGCTGGGTTAACAGGTGGACCTGATGATCCTAGAGGTCTTTTCCATCCTGTAATTCTGTGGTTTCTAAATCTTCTGTTAACACTTTCCACCATTCCGAACTTCATTATTACTCCTTCACCATAATCTTGACACAAAAAAACCCCACAGTAATAATAAGTCTGTCCCTATTTATGACATCTTTTTAAGTGAAATACTAATAAATACTCTGAGTTTATTGTGTCTTAGGATTCCTTCCAAGAATGTATATAATAGATGTTTTTAATATATGTGTACAGTGGCAGTTTTTAAGGTGTTTTAATATTAATCTATCAAGCATATTTAAACAGGACTAGAAGAATCTTGAGATTATGTAAATGTAAATACTATTAAAGCTTATCATAGCTGAAAGGAGAAATCCTCTACTAATGAGAAAAAAAATGGCACTTTTTTGTTTGTTTTTTTTTTAATTAAGGCAATAAAGCCAGAGGGATTTGAGAGGAAAAAACTGGGGAGATCACCTGGATCCCCATGCAGCACAGGAGTTATGTAAGGGAAAAATCTGTTCCTGTATTACATAAAAAATGGACACATGTGCATTTGCACACACACAAAAGGAAAGAGGAGGAAGAAACCCTGCTGTGCTTCCCATCTCCACTGACATTCCCACAGGTTCAGGGTGTTATTAGGGAGGGTTTTGCATCTGGTAGCTCTTCAGATGACTGTGCACAGGGAGATCTTTAAGCTCTTGGTAACGGGCCAAGGCGTTTATTGACACCAGTGGACAATTCCATTAATAGTTTTATCAGGAGACAGCCCAGTTCACCCAGGACTGTCTGCAACACCAGCAGCTGCTGCTGGCCCCAGACAGGGCAGCAGAGGCTTCAGCAGAGGGTGCAGCACACCAGGCACCTGGCAAATCCCTGTGAGGAGGCAACAATTGGTACAGCCTCAGAAGCGCAGGGGAGGCTGGGGACCTTGGCTGGGGAAACAAGAAATGCTTTAATTTCCACTTCATTCCCCAGGGGCAAGTTTCCAGAAGAAATCTCTGATAGTGATTCAAAGCAGCTCTTCTCCCATGGTGGATGTATTTCTGGGACAGAAAGAGAAAAAAGAAAAACAAAACAATCCTGTCCTCTTGCCTAGAGGGATGGCAGGAATAAAGTAGCCTTTCATGTGGGAGGAGACTCAGTTCACTTAAAAGTGACTTGTTTTTCTTGAGGCATCAGAAAGAGACAATGCAGGATATAATGCTGCCTGCTATAGATTGGGGGGTTTGCCCCATCCTTTAGACTGTGGTGCCTCCTTTGTCATTTACAAACTGTGCCATTTGTTGCAGCAGCTGAACAGGAAGGAAGAAGAGAGAAACCGAAGAAGTGCAGGGGAGGCAAGAGAACATGTTACTGCTAACACAAACTATGCCACAAGCATACAACAAGCAACACAACCTCTCTAGCCCTTTCCTCACAGGCCTTCCCAATGTCCTGGTGTGCAAGCACTGTCCCAGAGAAAGCAACTATTATCATTTGTCTTGCCTTAGGGTACATGAAGCTCTTCTGATACCTTCAGTTCTCTCTCTGCGTAGCTTGTGCCACATACTGTCCAAATTTTGGTTCTGCAATGGTTGCCTTCATTTAGTCGCCTCCACTTCCCTTTGCTGGTGTGTGGCATAAATGGTTGCATTGTTTGCTTTTCTCTCTCTTCTGAAGGTTTTGTAAGAGAAGGAGTAAGGATGTTTGGAAAGACGGTATCCTTCACTGCAAAGAGTAACATCTCCCACTGAGGGATCTGTGTCTCCTCGTCACAGGCACAAGAGGATTGGGACCTTCCAAGTGTCAGCATTAGTTCACTGACTCATTGAAGGATAGCTGAATGGAGTTTGCTCAGAAATTCTCCACACAGTGGTTTAAACTTAAGTGTATAAAAGAAACACCAGGACAGTATAGTCTTGAGAGTCCATTACGAACATTTGTAACATTACTTAGATTAACAGTAGATAATTTAAAACCAGGTTGCTTTCTGTTTCAGATTCTCTGTGTTGTTTGACAGGGAGAGAGCTTGCACAGCCCAGAGCTGTCAGGCATTTGGAGGAAATGCTAAGTGACTTTCAGAATGACGAATCCGAACTTTGCAATGTTTACCATTAGTGTCAGATTGCAGACTATTGCATTAGCTTCCTCTCAACTGAAAAGTTAATTTAAGAGCAAAAATGAATCGATTAAAAAAAAAGTCAGATACCAGATCAATACTGGGAATGTAGGAACAGACTGGAAATTGAGGTTGGCCTCAATAGTGCAAGCAAAATATTGAGAATTGTTTCTCGTTATTACTTACCTACTTAGAACTTCTGAACTTTGTTCTCATTATAAAAGCTGAATATATAGTAAGACCTGTATAGGAAATTTACTTCAAATGATGCTTGTTGCATCTTTAGCTTGAACTGTGGGAATTGCCAAGGTCAGAACTGGACCTTGGTGGGTAAGTGAAGATTGAGTTTTATGTAAAACAGTCTTATTGGCTTTTTTAAGCCTATGAACTGGGAAATGTCTTCTCTCCTCTCTTATTCCCTTCTCTTCTTTATACTGTCATCAACAGATTTAATAAGCGCAAAATTGTTCTTTCTTTCTGTTTTCCTACTTTCTGTAAGTTTTCTAATCTGTTCTTTCCTTTGCTTTATTATCCACATAAGCCAATAATGTTGGTGACTTGCACATAGAATATTTAAATGAGCTTTAGGTAGTTACTGAGAATTGTTATCCATACATCTCAAAATGCTTTGCAAGGCAGGTGAACATTCATAATTAGCAAAGAGAACTTGAGAGATTTTTTTCTCCCCTGAAGTAATGTTTTATGCCACTTTGGTCCTTATTTGTTGTAAACGTCTTCCATAAATGAATACCATGAAAAAACATTTTTTTCAGGCTTAAATAATCTTCTCCTGAGGAGAGAAATTATGTGCATAGTATATGGCTTCATATAGGTCAGGCCTTGTTTAAATATGCACATTGAAAAAGTATTCATGTTGGAGGATGCTAAAATTAAGCTACTAGAACTCTCCAGTGTATTTCAGTGTCAGAGGGAGGAACACAAATCCTGTCTCCTTTTTTTTCTTTCTATTTGATATATTATAGTGTATGTATAACATACAGACAGCATGATTTCTCTGTAGAAATGCTTCCAGTAAGTGTGGAGACAACTGTGTGTTAAACCATTTTGCCTCACAGCAACCTATCAAGATGGGAGTGGGCAGTGCTTTTGCCCTGCTCTTAGACCCAAATATGAGCTTATTGCATTCTCTTTGCTTGGAGCAAAGGGCTTTTATTTCTTGAGCCTGACTGCTTCTCTTGAGTAGAGAAGAAATGTTTACAGAGGATTTCCCCTGAACATGAGGACCTGTATCTGCCTGTCTTCTCAGTTGGAAAATTTGT
This sequence comes from Pachycephala philippinensis, assembly GCA_013397055.1. NCBI lineage: Eukaryota > Metazoa > Chordata > Aves > Passeriformes > Pachycephala > Pachycephala philippinensis. The sequence continues at coordinate 848,344 of VWZT01003234.1, read as the reverse complement.
TTCACAAGACAAATAACTGAGCTGTAGGCTAGCTGGGAGAGCAAGCAGATGTGCATCCTGCAGTTGGAACTTTTTTTTGTCTTTTCCCATTCTTCACTCTGTCACCTGTCTCCATTTCACAGTGATGAAAATACTCCTCCTCTGCTGTGCAGAAATGGTCTCATATTGCTCCAAAGCCATATGTTTTGCCTTCCCTTTTTTTGATGTTTGACAAAATCTCTAAGTCTGGAATACTTCAGAGACATCCAAATAATTGCTGTTAGGCAGTGGTTTGAAGCTCGATGAAATTTCTGGGGCTGAGCATAAAGTAAAAATATGTTTTGGTGCTCAAACACTTTGCTAGGATATATCACATATGTACCTCACTATAGACAAAGTATTGTAACACTTAGGAAGGATTTAATTGTAGGCAAAATGCTGTAACACTTAAGAGATGTTTCATTTCAAAATGTCAAAATAGAGATTTGTAGATTATAGATAATTCTGATTCCTTTTGAAATTGTATTTCTTTCTGTTACCCAGCATTGCGTGTTTTGTCCCCACACTTGGAAACAGCTCTCTGAAGGGAAATAGTCATGTTATTAACCTTATTAACAGCATATTACAGATAAAAATCTGTATATACAAATGCCAATAGACACTTGCATGTACAAATGTACATTCTACTCCTGCAGTAAGAGGCAGGAATAATATTGTAGACATTAGAGGTGAGTGTCTGAAAGCTTGGCCTTATCACTCTGCCTGAAACCAGAAGAAGGCAGAACACTTCAAGTGGAAATGATTAAGAACCTGGGAGATGTTATGATGAGAAAAAGGAGATGTATTTCAGTAACAAGGTAGGACTGTTTTGCTGTAAAATTGACTACCTGTAAATAAAACTATGAAAAAAATTCAAAAAGGGATTTTGATATATTCTTAGGGATAAATTTCAAATGTATCAGTAGTTAGCTCCGTCTTTGTGAATGTTTTACTGATTTTTCTTAACTTTTTATTTTGGTATCAGACTTAAAGGAGAAAGCAAGGTGAATGCTGACCAGAATTTTTCCAATCATGAGTTTAATACAAAACTCAGTAACACAGTGAAGTCAGTGTTACTGTGACAACAGTTTTGTAGTTAGTACAATGCATCAGGTTGCTCTCTCCAGTATTTTCATTTGTATTAAGTTCCTTCTGGTTTTTGTCCTCTTAAATGATCTCAAAAGATCCTCAGTCTTGCTTATGTAACGCCTGAAACTACAAGACTGGAAGATGACAACAAATTAATCTGGATGTCTCCCTTAGTGTCATGTCCACATGTATATGTTCAAAGAGTGATGTTTGCCCTGGCCTTTTTCTATTAATTATTCGCTGCATAGTTAACAGTTTTCATTTTTTTCCTCTCTGTGCACCATTATCTGTTATGATTTAGTCAACTGTGGAAATCAGGCAGTGCAGTTTTTGTTAATTATTCAATCTGTATGTAAAATTTTCCTGCAGAGTGACTGCTATTTTTTTCATAGGTACAATGGGAATGCATTAACCCCAAGTACAAAGCAAAGAAGAAGAACTACAAGAACTCAGGCATTGTCATCCTTAACCAGTGCAAGGTGAATATATGTTTTGCTCTTTGGCTGTTTCTTTACCAAGCTCTCAGTGATCTGTTTTAATGGTGCTTGGAACGAAGTGGAACTGCCTGTAGAATAGCAATGGAAACTCTCCCCTATGAAAAGTAAAGGCAAGGACTTGAATTGCAAAAGTAAGTTGACTGTCCTCAACTCTCGTTTCATCTCTCTTGCCCTACCCCTGCAGTTGTACGGTGGGAAAGATGATACTAAACTCTAACACCTAAAGACTTGCCAACTTTGTGTGTATCCCTTTTAATCCTTCCATTATTTCTACGAAATTGCTCTTGTTCCTCCTAAACCAACAGCAAAATTTCCACTGACTTCCTACTGAGAAGTTGGTTCTACTTTTTATGTGAATTTTCCTTTCTGTAGCTTTAGAATTCTAATTTTTTTTTCTGTTTATAGTTTTATTTCTGTCTCAAACTGTATTTAATGATTCCTTCCTTTACCTTATTTTCAGTTGGCCCCTCTCCTCCTTCCAATTTATTTTTTTCAGGCAGTTCTCTTATGTTTTGTCAGTACACAGCTAAGTTGAATGTCTTGCTTTCTTGTCTGCAGATACACAAGATGCATTCTTTCTTAGATTATATCATGGGAGGCTGCCAAATACAGTTTACAGTAAGTGTCTTACTTCTCTAACTTGTTTTGAAGACAGAGAATCCCCTTAGATACCAATTCATTACTTTCAGAGAAATGATTCTTACATGCCATTCCTTGGTAAATTATTAAGTTCTTCATGCAAAATGTATTAAGGGCCAGTCTTCCTCTCCAGAATGAGTCCTCCATTAAAGCAAGTTGTTTCCTCTGAAATGGTGCCATACAGAAAGCCACACACAGAGGGATCCAGCCAGGGACTTTTCTCTGTCAGCCTGGGGTAAATGCTGGTGTTTTGTATCTCACCTGTAGCTACCAAGTAAGATGGCATTACAGGGGGACACAGTTCTAATTTAGAGTATACTCAGAAGCTATTCAGTTCAAGGAACAGGGTGTAAAAGGATTTGCAGGGCTCTTCATAAACAGAAATACAGTTTTTTGCATTTCCAGTTAATAAATTTAATGATGTGTGGGTTTGATCTTTTTTTGTATCATGTATCTAAAAATTAATATACTTAATATAATGTAGTATGATATGATAAATCAGTTTTTCCCATAGCATAGGAATACACATTTTGGCTTAGTTCCAATCTGATTTATTTGACTTCTAATTCATGCCAGTTAAAGGGCTAAAATCTAATGCACCAAGGTAATATTCTTCTGCTGGAGATCTTTTCTTTTCCTGTAGCATCCTGCCCTATTTCTGCTCCCACATATAAAGTATCAGACACTGGATGCTACTGAAATGTTCCGTTTCACATTTTCCAGACAAGCCTCTGTTTTCCAAAAAGATTTGACAAAAAAAGAAAGTTTTTTTATTGTACCAGAAAGTTCCAGCTGCAGCTATAGAGGGTAGTGGATTGTCTTCTTGTGTACAGATCAGCTTTTTGAGGTGTTAAACATGGACTCTGCCTGTACTCATCACAAACTCATTGGATAACACCCAGAACTGAGGACTGTGTTCTGGTTTTGAAGGAAATACCTTCTGCAGTGGACAAAGACCTTTATAGTTGTCTTCTCTCATATAAAGCATACTGTGTAATTACCTCTCTGCCTTACCCAGCTACTTCTTCTTTTATCCCCACGTGTCTGCAATGCACACTTCTCCTTCAAGTCTGACACTTGGCAATCACCGGAAACCCCTTTAATTTATCTTTTCTGACGTTTCCTCCTTAAAATATGGCTGGAAGAACTCAATTATCAACTGTATTCGAGGTCATTATCAGAAAGACATTAATGTCTTCATGTAATGTTTGAAAGCCTTTTCTAATCAGGGCATGTGCGTAGGCACATGCAAAGACCAGTTAATATGCATTTCCCACAGCCCCAGCTCAAGAACAGGAGCACTGCCACCATTAGAAAGTGTCTAGGGATTTACATATTACGTTAAGTTACAGCTGTGCTTTTCAAACTCTCTTTGATCCCTCCTAGCTGTTTTCCAATGGAAGAGGGAGTTCTTACTCAATGCAAGGAAGGGTTATGGCAATTTGCTTGCCTTTTATTTACTTGTCACAGGTTTCCTATTAGTAGGCTGTGAAATACAAGTTTAAAAGTGGTGGGCCAAATGGGTTAAAGTGGATAGTATCTCTCCTACTATATTTTACTATATTTCATTTTACTGAAACAAAACAAAACAATTGGTAATAGAAAGCTTAAGTAAGCTCATCTGCGAGGCTGGGCAGTGAGGACATAAAGGAAATGGAAGATTCATTATACTGTGAACTGCAGAGATCCCTGAATTGCTGTTGCCCTTAATAGTAAAGCATTGTGTAAACTCATCACTATCAATTTTCAACCTGCGTGGACGCTGGGTAAGCCATTGTGACGTCTCTGTACCTGTAGCTCTCTGCATGCATAACCTAGTGGTTCTACCCAAACATCATCACAAACTGGCTCTCCACATATTTTCCTTCACTTTTCCTCCACCAGTCCTCAGTATGGTTGCACAGACTGGTTGTGAGATGTGTTGCTGTTTTCCAAAATGAATGCTCCAGTGGTCACTGAAACAAAAGGGTGCAGCCTACAGGGGAGATATTCCATTCTCCCTTGCTTTCTGCATGCATCATATAATCTCCTCTTCACATAGTCCTAATCTGATTAATGCAGACCACTGAAACAGAGGAAGCCTATTTCTTGGACTTTCCCAGATTTCCATTGTTTTTAGCTGTAGTGGATTTGGGATTGTTTGAAACTCTCCTGATATGTGTATTGTTGTTGTCATTGTCCTAATATTAATGACATTTCTGTTGAGCTCATGCTGTGTACAGGCAGTATGATACAACTGTGATTTGAAAGGGCACTTGCTGAGGGAGGGAAACTGGGATGCTAAACACACATTCGATAACAAAAAGCTGTAGTGTGATGTACCTGTTAATTTAAGGCACTAATGAAAGCCTTGGTAACATCATGCTGTGTGTTCTTGGGATGCATTGTACCTTGATTGTAGAAACATGGTTTGTAGTTAGAAAGAATATCTCTGAAAAACTAAAGTAAACTTTTCCTTCGCTTTAAAACCAGTTATTAAGAAGCTTTCATCTGTAGAGATCAACAGTGCTGATTCCAGCCCTCTATTTTTATGCCCAGCTTATTGCCAAACACTGTATCTCTTATCAGACAGTGTACCCTGCTGCAGAAGAAATGTTCAGAGGTTGGCAGTGCAAATGGGTCTGTAGTCAGAAGATATTTCCATCACTTTAGGAAATACAGCAGAAAGGATGTGTAACATGCATAAAAGGAACTGTAATAGAAAGATATATTGGACAGATGCTCTCTCAGGCAGGTCACGGTATTGGGCAGCCTGATTTGTTGCTGACAGATCTAGCAAGAGGTCCCAGCTATGTAGGATGTTTTGAGTGTAGTGAAAATCACCCTTTTACGAGTCTAAGGAAAAAAAACAAGCCGGTACTGAGTGTAGTTATTGCTCTGTTATGCTCTTATTTAGCTGAGGGAAGGTGGTACATTGGAACTGATACATTTACAGATACGCTGATAAAAATCAAATGTACGCAGTGTAAGAAAGATTCCTTCTTTGCTGCCCAAAGATAAGCTCAGTTGTGATATTAACTTCCGTCATATATAAGTTTATTTTTACAAATCCTTATCTGATGTATTTGCACAAGACCTTGGTATTGTTAAGTAATGCTAAAGGAGCAGAGCTCTGCATTGTTATTTTGGAATCATGGCAATTTACAGCGGTCATCTTTCTTATAAGTCCTCCCTGTGGGAGTCAAACAGAGATTTGGATCAAATTCAAGCACACTGCATCCAAGTACAAATATTCATAAATTCTTCATCATAGGAAATGAGGAATTTTTTTTAACTTATCAGCAGACCTCTGCTGCAAGGACCATTTCCAAAAGGAAGCTTGTTCCAGGAAGTGTTTTTTTTGCTTTCCCAAACACTAGCCACAGGCTTTTTTCCAAGCTCATGAAACCCACTCCTTATTTCTGCTCCGTAATCTTGTTTTCATTTCCAAAGCAGTTAGCCATAAAGGAAGACTTGTCCAGTTCTGTTTGATGTGTCACTAAAGTCTTGTTAATGTGTTTTAGTGTTCTGAGATTATCAGTAAAAACCTTTACTTTTAACAATTTTACAGGAATCCCCTTTGTTTCCCTATCATACAGTGGCATTTTTGCGCCTTCCATAATCAAATTAAGGTTGAATTAATATCAGAGAAAATATACTTGTTTTTAAGAAAATACTCATACCTTGAATAAGATTTTTTTACAAATAATTTTCCCAAAACTAAGCTAGTCCATACAAGCATCCATAGATTTATCTTGGGTTTCACAAACCACTAGTGTTGCTTTCTTCCTCAATTAAATATGTGTAGTGTTCCTCAGTTGTGTGCCCTTACAAGTGAAGTCATGAGAGGTTCTTCATTGATTTATTCAAGTTAAATCCAGATACCATTTTTGGGAAAAGAAACTCAGTGTTTCGGTGCCTGAACAGTGAGTAGGAAGCAGAGGTGAAAGATTACTCTTATTTGCAAGCCAAAAAACTAATCTCTCTCCTGACTGGATGTGGTGAGGTGCCAGGGGTTCATAGATGATCAAGGCAAAGAAGGGATTTCCAAACCTACTAGAGGTTAGTTTTGTCAGCTAAAATATAGAAGTGGAAAATCAGAACCAGCGGTCTGAAGCCATTTTGGGTTGACCTAGTACGATATTTCCCTTTTACTTTTTAGCAACAAGAAGTAAGTTTCAGAAGGGCTGTGTAATTTTTTTTAAGGAAGCAGGAAAATGTCATGTTTCATTTTCATTTTAGAGCTGCAGAAAGTAGTGTTCCCTGTGCCAAGCAGAGGCTGCAGCTGGGGAAGCTGGACATTTGCAGAAGCAAGCTGTGCCTTCAGAGTGCTTTTTGCAGCCTTTAGCAAGACCCTTTCTTAGCTTTCAGCTACACTGTAAAACTGAAATCTGAACTTGCTGCTTTTGTCTACTGAATATTCAGGTTTTTTAGAGGAATAGGTTATTGGACACAAGGACATTTTATAAATGGCTTTGTTCCCTCTGTAAGACCCTTGGGATTCTTGTTGTTCCTTTTAGGAATTCCTATAAAACAGCATCACAAATTCAGCAGAGGACTTTCTGATCCACGACAAAGGAAGTTGCATGCCAGAGCCTACCTTCAGTGAGAAGTATAAAGAGCATTCTAAAAGGGAGAAATTAATTTTAAGATGATTCATTAATACTTGCCTTTGCATTGACTACTTTCCACAATCTTCTCAAAGGTTTTTCAAAAACAACAACCAAAAAATCTTTGCAGGATTCAAGCTTTATTTTTACCCTGCAGCTCATGTTTAAGCTTGCTATCGACTGTGAAATTGGGAGGGTTAATTATTTAATGCTTAGACGTTTTGAAGCCAAAAAATACCAGACAAGCAATATCTACTACTACAGCCACAGTAAAGATTAAAATAGCTAAGAAATGTCCCTAATTGGAGTTTTAATTTATAGTTTTAGTAGGACTTGTAACTCTCTACGGACATTTTTGCTGCAATGCTTTTATGTCCTGAACATCACCTGAGCTGGAATAATTTAATTAAATATGAGAACCTAGAGATAGTTAATTTGATTCATTTGTATTAGAACATAATTTTCCACATAGAATAGCAATGCAGGTAATTTTTTACCTAATTATGCCATTTTAATTTTGTTATCTCTTACTTTATAAACTGTCATTTGCTTCTACATATACTTACCAGTACAATCCTAATTCCAATTTGATTAAGTACACAGTAAAACGACCTTTGCTTTAAGGCTGCTGTCTCTTTGCTGCAGCAAATTGTTTCTGGTAAAGATATATAGTTGATGTAGTTATACTTATGCTCAGAAGAGCTCTGCAACACATTGACTTCTCTTCTTTTCCAGGTAGCTATAGATTTCACTGCATCGAACGGTGATCCTAGGAACAGCTGCTCGCTGCACTACATCCACCCCTATCAGCCCAATGAGTACCTGAAAGCTTTGGTAGCTGTTGGGGAGATTTGCCAAGACTATGACAGGTAAATAACCACGTTTGATTACAGAGTTGTCTTTAGAAAGTGTTTTCACAGTGTGAAATTAATGACTGCCTGTGGCTGGCTGCAGAGGCTCCGTGTTTAGGCACTTAAGAGGAATGACTGCACGTCAGAAAGATTAGTCTACCTTAGCCTGCTGTTGAGAGTGACACTGGGTTTAGATTAGTTTCATGATAAAGAAAGTCACAGTTCCTGGCTGCTTGGCTGATTTGTGTGTTAAGTTTCGGGTTTATGTTCACATTTAAAATTGCATGTTAGATTTTTCATGTGTTCAAGATTAACAACTTGGAGCCGGTTTCGCAGATGCTGGCAGCATCCTTTCTGGTACACTTGGGAGTCTGTTTGTGTCCCATTCTACTGAAGAGTGTTCCTGAGAAGTTGTGTTTGAAACCGAATTTGTAGTTGCCTAAACTGCTTATTCACGATGTCTATTCTTGCCTAAACTGCTTCTTCACGATGTCTATTCTTAGAAGTAAACCCATGGTCTTTTTCAGCATTCTCCTGGCCTGTTGAATGTTGCACTCTCTTCTAAAATAAATGTTAAAAGCTAGTGATAGTGTTTGTATACTTTTAAAAAATGTATTTGAGCCTTTAAATAAATGAACAAATGAACAAATGCAGCTAATTGAACCAAATATGCTTTGATTACATTATGTACTTCTGTTGCTTTCAACAGAATTTGATTCTATCAAATTAATTGCCCATTATTAGTCTAATTACCAAGTACATTTCCTTTAAATGTTCTTTCTCTGGTGGTGAGACACAGTATCTTACACAACTATTCTTTCTAATATTTGCACATATGATAGATATCCACCCACCACTTTGCCATATGTAAATACCAGATCTCAAGAAAAAAACTGTATTTCCAGTCAAATTTGATTTATACTTTCTGTAGTGACTGCAGACCATGGTTTACACGTTGCATATAACAATTAGCCTGCTCAGAGGCACTTCCATTTGCATGGTAATGAAATGTCTTCCCAAAGAATGACAAAAGTACTGCCCTGATATGAGTTCTGTAAGAATTTGATGGTCAGATTTAATCAAGGAGTCTGAGAAAATTAATATTTTATTGTAAGTGAGCTGATAATTCCACAGTAATTATGCAGTAATTTATTAATTACTAGCAATAATTCAGAGGATTAATAAACTTCAAAAAATAGGGAAAGGAGTAAAAAGGGCTGGTTTATGCACACAGAATCTTTGATTTTATCACTTAAGGTGTATTTTTTAAGAAAATTAAATAGTTAAGTGGCATAGTCCCTTCTACATGGAAATATTAATCCAAATCAGGATTCTTCTCTCAATAAGTATATTTCAATCAGTGTGAAAAATAATAGCCAGTTATTTTTTAAATGAAATCATCAGCATCATTCTGTTCTATTGTGCTGGAGAAAATGCCTATTGATGCTAATCAGCACAACCGAGGGTCTATGAGCTGTGAACTAGGGCTGAACAAAAGCCAGTTGATTTCCCATGGAAATATCATCTTTTGGGCATGTGTTTGACCTATACATGTTCTTGAGTTGTGACACTATGAATATATTCCCATGGACAAGTTGATTCAACATGGTCAGTGCTTTCTGATCAAAATGTCAGGTGAGGACCTTTTCTTTATACTTGCAGATTTTGAATCCAGCAAATCGGAAATGAGAATTTAAAATTTTTCAAAAAAAGGAAAGAAATTAGGAGGAGCAAACCTTCACACAAAATGATCTATAGGTTCTGTATAGACCTTTATTGTGCTAAGTTGCAGCCTTTGTATACATGAGCAAATATAACCTACAAAGCAAATCTTCTGTATATACACTTTAAAAACAATTCTACTTCAGTAGAAATCTGAAATGTGGCATAGATCCATAACTGCTCCAGTGAGTCCAGCCATGCTTCAGATAATGGAGCAGGGCATCTGTTTCCAGATTAAGATAAAACAGGGGTGAAAAGTAATGGACTTGCTGAACCTAAGGGCTGTTTAGAGCCAGTGTCATCATTTGCTTGGGGGCATGTGTTTACCAAGATTAGAATATGAGATCACACAATGGCAGTGCTCTCACGTGAAGTTTTATAGTTTGCACCCATCAATTATCTTTAATAGGCAGAACTGGCTGATTTCAATCCAAACCAATGCAAATGGAGTGGTTTTAACTCACTCTCAGGATTAATATATTTGCATCAAATGAAAGAATAGATGAGTAAAATAAAATCTGTTGTTTGCAATACTTTTTGCATTCCAATAGCAGAGCTGTAGAATTCTAAGTACTTTTGCTACTTATATACCAGCAGACTGCTTTTTTAAATTGCAAAGAAATCCCCATGTGGTTATTATTGAAAATACTTCTTTCACTAGAAACATTCATATTTATTTGTATTTTGGAAGGAATTGGATTGACAAGTAATATATAGACTACATTCAAGATGCAAAATTTTCTCTTATAAACTCTAGCTAGTTCAGTCCATCAAGCCAAATCTACTCATAATCTAGGTTTCTGCACATATCAGCCTAACATAATCATCTGTAAGTAATTAATGCTCCAAATTAAGCGTTGCCTCACATCCCTTGGTACAGTGGAATAAACCCTGCTCATCCAAAAGCACATTTATCCGTATGGTTCAGAGATTCCCGAAACAGTTAAATGAGTAGCACCATTTTGCATAGTTAAGCGTGAAAGAATGAGATTTGTTCTTTTATCAGCAATATTCTGGGAACGAGAGAGAGACATTGATTATTATCCTGAGTGTAGAATTGCTGCAGTCCTGTAGGAATAGACCAATCTGATAATGATAAGGGAAATGGAAGAGCTATTCACCTGCACAAAATACTTAATACTTTATCTATATGGTGGAATTGTTTCAGGCTATAACAATGTTTTTCATAAGACAGGAGATAGAGTGTGTAGGCGGTATAACCAGTGGCTAAGCAACAGCAGCAGTGGATCATAAAGGAAGGAGAAACATTCATTAGTTTTGAGGAATTAGGTTCTAAAACGTAGTTAGAAATATTGGAAAGGGGAAAACACATTAAAAACTTAAAAATAAGCAGACAGCTTCATGGAGAAGAATTTATTTTAAGGTAAATGAATGTTTAAAAATTACCTCATGAAGTAATAAGTGAGAAATACGTATTTCTGTTTAAACATTTTCAGAAGCTGTCTTTTGTATTAAAAGTTACATCACTGATATAATTTTACCTTGAAATTGTGCAAGTCTACTCCACCTTTTTCTAGCATAGAGAAGCATCTGAAAATTATGAAAAATCATTGGGCACTGAAGTGCTTAATATTAAAATATCTGCTTCTGTATCATTTCATGTTTATTTTTCACCTCAGTATTTTCTGTATTGAGTTCTCTGTATCAGAAGTCAAATAAAATTATTTCTGATGACCAGCAATACCAGCCTAGCCAGGATCCTGAAAAATCAGTTGATCACTGCTATATATGTGTATATTCCCTCTACATGTTTTGCACAATGAGTTAGCAAGTTCACTTAAAGCAGATGGGGTTAAACCCAATTCTCTGCACTGGCTTAGGGCTTCTAACCTTCAACAACTCTGAACAATGGTTTTGGCCACCCATTTGTTTGGGAGCCTGGTGGAGACCTCTTCAAGAGAATGCTGTTATCAAAGGGTAGGTGGAAGGTGTCTTTGCTGGTTGGATACCCAGATATGAAGAAAGGCAAGCTCATTCATCAACTGAAATAAAAGATCTCTGATTAAAATCTTATAAAAGCCATGAAGCTCTCTTAGGTTATATAATAATTTTGAATGTGTCCTGTTCTGCGTGGCAGCTCTTCCCCAAAGGCTTTTCAATTTGTATCATAAAACTGCCCCCTGCTTGGCATAGAACACCACCATTTTGGAAGCCAGAGAAGCCTATGGCTAAACTGGGGAATCAGGGAACAGTTGCTTTCCCCTTTTGTCCCAGGGTAAGGTCTGGCCATGTCCTGACTGCAAGTCAGGACCTAAACTACCTCTTTGTATATAAAACTAGAGTTCTACTCACATGTGTATTAATCTGTAGGTATGCATGTAACATAGAGGTATTAGATACACAATGTTCAATATTTATTGTTAATACTGAACCATTCAGTAAAAAAAAAATTGATTTCTCTTTTGTGCTGTTTTATATCTTCCCTCTCTGCAGAGCAAAGCCATAAGTCACAATAACAACAGTGCACACAGTTTATTAAAATGGCTGGTGCTTTGATCTTAATGATTTGTTTTACCGATGCTGGAATACAAGCAAGTAGCCATGAGTGTAGCTCATCTTTCATTTGCAGTGATTGCTGTTTCTATCAAAGGAAAAATGGGCTGGAATGGGACTGTAAATAGCTTGTTTGTAAGGATAAATGTTTTACTTGTACACAATGCTAAAGGCTGAAATACTTCCTAATGATGTTACATTACTGTAGGTTTTAATGATGTTATTGTGGGTGAAGCCCATGGCAGGACTTGCAAACCTGCTCCTCACTTTGAAATCTGATTTCTGCAGTTAGTAGTTTTCCTTTTGCTTGTGCTTATTAAGAATCTCATTATATTACATTAAATATTTATCTTTGCACTAAAACTTCTGTTCTGAATCAGCAAGACAATAAAGCTTATTATCTAATCCCATTGAATTCAGTCTGGCTCAAGCAAATTCTGAGGTATTATGCAAAGTATAGATGGCACTAAAATGGATTTAAGAGTTTTACTGATTTTGAACTTTATTGTTAGTTGTTTGCCTCACACACAAATGTCCAGTGCCCCCCATTTACCTGGATGATTTTTATGATTTTTCTCTACACATAATTTTACATTTGTGCATACAGAGTTCTTCATTGGATTAATAAAAAGTATTCACAAACATGCAGGAGAATCAGCTTTTGTATGGTCAAATCAATACTCATTCCTTGAAAAAGACAAAGGTTAGATGTACTTTATCAAATGCTTTTAAGCATTTACTGCACTGGATATTTGTGGAACTTCCCATTCTTGATGGGCCACCCCCATTCTTATCTACGCACGCATTCGATGCATGACTCCATATATTTGACCACATAGTCTTGTAAAATCCTGTCAAATTGATCTTCATTTTATTCAAAATCTATTTCAAAATAGTCTTAGTTCTCTAATGATTTTAAATCTCTCTGTTTATTCACTCTTAAAGATACTGCAGATTTTTCTTCGGTTTCAAGAGCCCTTGAAAGACATGGAAGATAAACTCTGTTTCCTGACACTAATGTTTTCTTTTAATTTAGGCAAATAGTCCCCTTTACTCTAAATCCTCAAGTAGCTCCTTCAAAGTGACATTCACACTGAGATCGTATGTTAACAAATAAACTGCTTGTGTAAAACATACTTGACTAGCAACCTCCCCAAAGGCCACTAATGAGCAAAGAGTACATTATTCCTGCAAAGGGCAGAAATTATTTATGTGTAGACCTCTACAAAATACTTAATGAGAAACCAGGCCACATTGCACAAAAGACATGAAACTCCTGAAGTCAGTCTGAGTTGCATCATTACCTTCTGCAAACAATGAATTGCAGCAGTTGCTGAGTGAATGCAAAAATCACTCTTTGTGAGTTTTTTTCCATATTTTAGGCCTGAGCAAGTATGTTCACTATGATTGAAAACTGTATGTAAGCCCTTCCTTCCCTGTAAACTCCACTTGAAAATTTAGAAGGGAAAAAAATGAAAGGAGAAAATAAAGGGACCAGGGTTCCCAGCCCAGCATGTCCCTTTTGGTGTAGAACTAAGAAGGGGAAAAAATATAAGCCTGATGAAAGTTCCAACTGTCCCAGAAAGACTTTTCCTGGAACACCAGCAGAGGGCAGTTAGGGAGGAGAAAGAGGACAAGGGATGTGTAACACAGTACATGTTACGGAAGTCGTATATAAATCAGTGCAATTAGTCCCAAATACAAATATCAGTCCACGCTTAAATACTGTGGTTTCAATTAAGGCTTCAAGTGGAGAGAGACCCCAGAGTTTACACCTTGCTTTAGTAATCGGAGCCTTATCCCCAAGAATCACCCAACAGGTCACTTCATCCTGAAGCTCTGTCTGGGTTTGTGAATGAAGACTCAGAAAGTTACCTCGACTGGAAGGATCTGTCTTAAATACCTTGAGGTAATTTTTCCAGACACAAAGAGAAAAACACAACCTTGCTTTGATTGTGATAGTAGTATAATAGTAGTTCATTAAAACTGGGGCAAAAAATGATGCCTAAAATAACTGGCACTGTATGTGACATTAAATATTTCATGAACTCCCTACATAGAATTGTAGATGTTAAAATTTTATCTACTCATGCAGATCAATAAATAAAAATACACTTAATTATTAAGCATCTCTCTTTATCACTTTAATTACAGAAACAACCTTTCTGGAGGCTGTTTAGCAAAAAAAGCTGATTAGCATATCTAAACAAGTTTAAAAATCTTGAGGGAAAAGACATGAATCTTTTTATTCAGTGCTTTAATAGGACCAAATTTGCATAGACATACAACAAAAGAAAAATAAAGAAACAGTAACCTATACAGAAAAACTGGTAGCTTATGTTTGTCAGTAAGCTCAGGTGGGGGTAAACATATTCTGAAGTGTTTGGACAAACCAGGTCCAGAAGTGCACTGGCAAAAAGGAACCACTAATAGTTTCCATCATCAAACTGGAGTGAAAATCCTTGGATTTAATAGCTGAGGACCTAGACTGGCACAATTACACAATAAATACAAACATATATTCAGTATTTGCCCTTGCAGAACCTGTCATTTGTAGAATGCTGCCACAAAGGCATTTCCACAATCACCACTTTTTATCCCAAGAATCAGTACGGGAGAATTAGTCTCATACACCAACTGTGTTGGGAAGATGACTTCATAATGGCTTCTTTTGGAAATGTACATGCATACAGACATGCGTGTGTGTGTGCATGTATTTATACACACACACATTTATTCACATTTATGCAGGCCCTCTATCTAGGCAGATCCTGTCAAATCGTACAGCTCTGCCTTTTCTGTTGCTGAGTTTTCATCTTTGTGTCTTCTTTGTGTCTTTTCTTCCAGGAACTCAGTTCCTATGCCAGTGCACCAGTCAGGAGCAGTCCCTTCCAAGTTTCTTTTGTTAAGAAACTGCTTAGCTGCAGTTTCCTGCAAATGCTTTTCAGACATCTGCTACATTCTGTCAGCTGGTAGATACCTCAAAATCTGAACCTTCTATATCGCTTTTCTATGCAGTCTTTACTATTTCTCAACTCAGCTTGAAATCTCCTCTGAAGGGCATTGGTCAGTGCAGTACTTGACACTTTTCTACAGCGGTGCAGACTGGTACTGTAGGGATTTCTCTGTCAAAATTCCTTTCTGAAGAAAATGACACAAAGTGCAAAACGCTGCAAAAATTGCATTCCACCTACTGCAACTGTAGAGACTAAACATCTGTGTAAAGTATAAGTAAATAAGCATACGTAAAGGAGCAATTTCTGTTGTCATTTTCACTGATGCCGTTTGATGCTGATCTAGTACATCTTTAGTCAATGCAAGCATTTCCACAATTGCAGAAGTGTGACTTTCCTCCTTGCATTTTTAAGTATGTAACTAGTTTAGTCATCTACTCCATTATATTAGCATATAGCTGAGAAGCAAATTATTCACATTTGGAAACTCCTCTGTGGGGTAAATGAACACCATGCCTGAGTTGACCTTAATGGGTTTGTGGGTCCAATTGCTCTCAGTTAAAGCTAGGCAATTCTTGTGAATTAGGCTGCATTTACTATCTTAGTATCACCTCCAAATTATTGTGAAATTAACCTTGGTCAGAGATTCCAAATTATCAGATGAAGAGAAAATAGTAGCCCATTTCCTCCTGCATATTCGGTGCTGCCTAGCTGAATGTTTAGTCATCAGTATACTTGAATTATGGTATTGCTCTAACTTACTTTGTTAGTGTTCTTCATTTTGACTTAATGTCATTCCGATTTTGGGAAAAGTACATCAACAGCCCAATTGATCACATTAAGTCACTCTATAATCTCTATAAAGCTTTTATTCTGCTCATCCTAGAAAGTTCATTTGTATCTCAAGAGCATTTGATGAGAAATTCTTCTCCCAGCAACTCTCTGTATACGTATTGCAGTGCAGTCCTCTATTTCCCTCTTCCCAGCATACCCCTTATGGATAGATATTTTCTGATATAAAACTCTTGCAGAGGAAAATCTCTGACCAACCTTTTTCAATTGAATTTGTTAAAAAAGGACAGAATTATGTGCATATGTAGGGGCAAAGCTTTTGTCCTTGTGGTTGCTTACTGCAGTACACACCGTAAGGCACACTCATGGTTCAGGAGGGCAGGGCCCCATCACTGTCCAGTCTGGGGTTCTTCACAACCTGTACCTTACATGATGGAGTTCAGCCTCCTGCCTGCAGTGCTGCCTTCAAGACATGTTGAGTTTTAAATATCTGAGATTACAGTTGGTGTGAGAATTACCTTTTCAGTGGTGGTAGAGTTTTCTATATATAATCCCACAGATAAGCCAAATCACTATATATAGAGTTAGGATTTTGGAGGGTAGAGGGACATATAAAACCCCTTAAAATACAAGACTGACTGAAAACTGCCTGGTTTGAGAAGTTAAAGACAACTCACTGTAGTGTCTTCCAGCATACCCTTTCCTAGTTTATTCCCAGTTGTAGAATCTCATTTCTTTTTCAAGATGCATTTTACTGAATTGGGTCATTCATGTAGGCATAAATCAGGTCACTGCAATTTATTTGTTATCTTGCAGGGAAGCTTGACATTTTGTCTCACCTTCCTGAGTATGTTATTTTATTAGGCTATCCTTCTAGCAAGTGATAGATCTCACTGCCATTTCCTTTTGCTTAACCTACACCTCCCTCAAGCTCTAATGACTTTTTTTTTCCTCTGTGTATTTACTTTTCCCCAGCCTATGAATTTCTGAGTTTACTTGATATTTTTACCCTGCAGAGCTTCTTGTGCAATTCTTTTAATGTTAACAAGGGGAAGTTTAAATCCATTGTACCTGGATTTGGCTTTGTTAGTTATTTCATGGGTTGATGCCTTTTGGTGGTTAGCTTGAGGGAATTTGTATTCCCCTGCTTCATTATCTATTTTCCCCGCAGGTGAGACAGGCATTGCTTCATATTTTTGAAATGCAATTACATGAATGTATCCATTTCTCAGTATTCAGCAGATTCCAGCTCCCCTAAGGTGCCCGGGAGCTGTAATTAAAGATAGTGAGTGAATTTTAGTGTCAGGATTTTGCACCAGATTACGTAGCATCTCTGTGACAGCCCAAACAATGTACTGATGCAGTGATTTACCACTGATTTGCATGCTCCCAGCTCTCTTTTGTGATCAGGATGTATGATTATCAGCTCATCCTTGCTACTCCATTAGAAATCACTGTGCATTATGGTCTGAATGCCAAGCTGTGTTAGGCACAGAGCAAGTTTGATTTAACACGCAGTAACCTGCTGAAACCAGAGATGTGGTTGTATCGAACCAGACATAACCACACAGTGAATATGTGGTGACAGAGTAGCAATCCCTTAGGGAAGAATACAGATTAGTGGGTGAAAACATTGCTACTGCTGAACTCTTGTGGTCTTGCTGACTCTGACCGGGGCAGGCTGAGAGCTGGACCACAGCCTGGCTCTGCATCCTGGTGGCTGTGCAAGACTGCAAGTGGTGAAATGGATGGACTCTGGTCCCTTCCACTGAAATGGTTTTATTTAGCCCTATTTGATCATAGAATTGTAGAACGGCTTGGGTTGCAAGGGACCCAAGGGACCCATCTAGTTCCAACCCCCATGCCAGATCATCTCCTTTATTTACACAGCTCTGCTGGCAAAGCGGGAGCTGAAAATGTTTAAATATTTCAAATGATTTCTGTATTTTCTTTGGAACTGCTGTTAATCCCTGTAAGCTGTTATGATTCAGAATTTACTGGCATCAAGCCCTTCTCAGATAAGTACTAAATAATATACTCAGAAACATGATTCATTCATATGCTTTAGAAAAGAAACACTTAATTCAGCTCGTATTCTTCCAGTTCACTCCCTGAACATGAAAGATTACAATTTTAATTGAGTTTAGAGATAACATTACTTTGTTTGTGGCATTTGCTGTTTTCTATCTTTTCCTTTCCCTTTTCCTCTTTGTTCTCCCCCTTCCTCTTTCCATGCCCTTTTCCCCTCCTTCTTTCTCTCCTCACATTCACACTTTCTTCAATTATGTGTGTAACACACACTTCCCTTTTTAATTTTGTCAATTTGAAATTCCTTGCTAATGGAGGAAGATTACCTGATTTCATCATGAGAAAAGTATGTGAAGCAGAGCAGATCCACAGTTTATTCTTTTAAGACTGGAATTGAAAGTGAAAGGCATAATAATTGATTTTGCTGCATCCAGGACTTTCAAAATACCTCCCTGGTAATTCTGATCTGACCCAAGACCAAAATCACAATGACAGCCTAATATCAAGGGATTCTAGTCAGGTATTCTCTTTGCAAGCTGTAAATTTACGATTCTCAGGTATTTGCAACTAAAAATGGACTCTTAGTGTTTTTCCTCACTCCGTGTTTTTTTCCTTTTCCCCCAATCACTGCATCATTAATGCTGTTTGTGCTACTGTGTTGTTCTAGCATAAAGTGAGCAGGTTTTCATGCTGATGGTCTCCAAGGTCAGTTAAGTAGCATCCATACAAATGCTGCATTGACTTCAGGAGGATAAACTTTAGCACACCTATAGCTACACATCAAAGGGCTTTCATGGGAACCAGTAAAATTAGTCCCAAACAAGCGGTGTAAGTAGCTAGCTAGGAGTTAATATTTCAGAATTAATAAATTCAGAATTAATATAGAATGGCTTGGGCCTTTGTTCTCCATACATTTAAGAACTCGGATTCCAAATTTCGATTTTTAAAGGAACTGATTTTCAGAGAGCATAGTCCTGGCAACCTTTTTGAATACAGGTATTGCTGCACTGGTGAATATCTCAAGCATCGTCTGTCCCTGATGTTTCTGAGGAGGTTGCAAAATGTCTCTAATGTCTGACTAATTAATTTTACCTAGTGGAAGAGTTTTCTCCTTCTTATTACTAGGAATAGCAAATCCTTTTCAGAATAAATGTAATATCCTGGTTTCAATGATACTACATGTCAGAGGGCACCAGTGGTTAATGAGACAAGATTTTGAAATGTTCTTTATTTTGTCTCTTTATTAGAAGCATATTTCTTTCCTTCCAGTAGCACTAGGCTTCCTAGTGAAATAGAAAACAGGATCATTATCTGTATCACTTTTGCCAATTTACAAAACCTTAGTATTACCTCTATTCATCTCTTTTTCTGTATGTGCAGTACAGCTCACTGAAATCTCTCTTCTCTCTGCCCCTGTTAGTGTTTTGATTTGTCATTGCTCTTGCTCTGTTTCAACTAGATAGCTTGAAGGATGGGTGTCTAAAACTGAGCAATGTCCCAAAAGGACAATATGGGATATTTTCAGATATTATTTTCTGCTATGTGTTATGTTATAGTTGAGGTTACTGAGGGACGTTTTTCTAACTGGTTGTATTTCTGTTCAGAAGACTGCAGTCTTGGAGCCCTGACAATTAATTTCTGTGTGCAATAATTTACATTTATCAATATGAACACTGACCCTGAAGCCTCTCCCTGATTTTTCTTTTAGGGTATAACATAGATCTGCTCAGTCTTGGGTATCTTTCAGTAACATATGCCTGTTTGACTGAAAAAGTACCAGAAGCCATATACATCTATGCTTGCATGACTACTCATGGTCCTTAAGTAACCAGGTATAAAAGTCAGAGTCTGATGCTTTTGCTTTTTTGATCTTCATGTCAAGTACTTCAGCTTTTTTGAAAGTTATGCTGTGTTTAAATTTTCAAGAGAACCTATGTAAAACAAATAAAATATAAAAGGTGAAATAGAGATGACAAAGTATTTTTGTAAAGATTCTGCCATGTCACAGTCCTCTTTTTCTTACTTGATACTGTAAGTTTCAGGTTCTATAGAAGCAGCTTGTTTTTCCAGTTCCATGTTTCTCTCCTGTCCTTTCCCTTTAGCAGTCTGCCTCCAGCAGGACAGTGCAGGCAGTTTCCCTGCATGTGCCAAGGACTCTGGCTAGTTTTAAACAAAACAAGTCACAGATCCTGAGGTTGCCTGAGGCCGAGGACTTGACACTGCCCGTGTCCTTGTGTCTCAGCTTTCTTCCTCCCAGCACAAACTGGTGATGCCCAAACTGCATTTGGGAGCAGTGTCAGGCACAGCTGGACCCAGCACAGTCCCTGGGGAGTCTCTGGGGGTGCTGGTTGGCAGGAGCTAGCGCTGCACCAGGGAGGGTGCTCACAGATCATGCCTATGGCCATGTCCCATGGCTTCAGCCAGGGTCACAGGCCTATTTCCTGCTATAAACAACACCCAAATGTCTGAGCAAGCAATATGAAGGAAAACTGGTTCTCACTTTCCTTCTTTTGAGTGAGTTTAAATTACAAAGGAAGAAAAGTCATTAAAGCAGATCCCTTTCCTACTGAAATGCCAGGCTAGGAAACAGGGCTGGAGTCTCTGATGCATGCAATTCACCCCTGAGGCAGGAGAAAACCTTCTTTTCATTTTCTGACTGTAGTTTAAGTCCCTGGATGGCCTAACCCTTGACATAGCTTCCAGAAGCTGAGAAGCTGCTCTGCTTTCTGCATGCTGCCATGATAGCCCTGGGTCTTTAGAGCAGCTCTCTCACACCCCTATACCATAAGGGATTATCCTGGAAGTGAGAGAGCTCTTGTCTGCCCTTCTGTCTGCCCTGCTGTGTCTCAGTAGTGCAGGACGAGCAGAATGAGGGCAACAGGCTCAGCTGTTGGATTTTTTCCTCGTGATAAAGTGAGGGGTGGATGGGAAGACTAGAGCGGGTTATATTGCAAAATACCACTAAGCCATTAAACTGCTCACTTACTAAATAGTGAGACCTTTATATTAGCTAAACACTGTTTTGTGTGATAGCAGGAAAAGTATTCCATACATTTAAATTTTATTTTTATTCTGAAAGCTATCAGCTGCAATTTTTGAGGTGTGGTCAGGGGACAACATGTTGATATTGTTTAATGCAAGAGATGTCATGAGTGTCAAAAGGTTCCCTTCTTACCTTAAAAATCAAGCTCCAGTAGCACATGAGAGTTAATTTCTTGGTCCAGCAGCTTGAATCAGATCACCAGAGGTACGGACCTTAATTCTGGTGAGCTACCTAATGAGAGTGTGGAGCTATTTTGGGTGAGGCAACAGAAAGTACTAAGCACAGGAGAAGACCCCAGGATACCCCTCCTCTCTAGAGTTCATGTCCTTCCCTCTAAAAATGTGGAGCCCCATCCTGAGGGTGTACATGATCCTGCTTTACTCTTTCACAATGTAATGGTTGCACTTACTCAAAAAGGAGATGTGGGAGGTTCAAACATGAAGACAAGTGTCCTGACTGTGGAGGTAAGGTATTCTGGGTGGAGAATAACAGTGGGGGCTGTGCCCCTGTGTGACTAGGAATGTGGGAGTGTCGCCACCAGAAGGAGAATCCAGGCTGCTGGAGGTATGACTTACTGCTGTCTCTGAATTGCTGCAGAGCAGAAGATGGAGCTGTAGATACCAGAGTGCCTACACTTGTTTACACTCCAGAAACGTTGCAGTAGAAATGCAGGCACTGGATGGGTTTAGGCATCAGTTGTATAACTGCTGCCAGCATTGAACTTAGATGCTTATGTTCTACCTAAGTAAAATTCTAAGTAAAATTCTTTTTTAGTCTTTATTTGTTCTTGCCCCAAATCAATTAACTGCAGCTCCGCAGAGTTTGATTTTCTAATCCAGCCATGCTTAATCATTGANCTGCATGCATTTGTAAGGGCTTTCCCCGCTTCCAGAAGTGTTTAATCAAAGAGAATGCTATCAGCAGGTGGTTAGCATTGAATGTCAGCAGCTACTTCGTTTCTGACATCTCTTGGGAAAAAAATGTTTCATTACCATGCAAATGATGTTAGTCTTCCTTTCCAAGATCCATTGTCACATGGTGTAACATATGGTACACAGAACTGTGCTCACAAGATTTATGCAGCAGAGGGAACACAGTTCTGCTTTCTTTTGAGGCCTTCAGTTTTTCTTTAGGTTGTATCAGAAATATCATGAGGCCTTTAACAGCCTATGCCAGACAAAAGAACCAAGCAGCTTTAATGGGTGCTATTATCTCTTTGGAGTATGTCTGGGTTCTGAATTATTCAGTTGGTACTTAGAGTGGCCATCTCTTGAACTACACCAAAAAAATTGAAGCTGCTGGCCTCTGCTGGGAATGTCTAAAAGTTCCAATCATGGTAGTTGGAACTCAACTTTTCCAAGGGCCATGAAACCCTGTAAGTAGACTAGGATAAACCTAGTCTGATTCATCAGAGGACTGGAGTACAGTTCAGTGACATCAGTGAGACTTCAGGATGTGTCTAGAATTAAGCATATGTTTGAGTGAATTGTTAACCTCAAGTGTGTGATCAAGTGCTTTGCTGACTCAGGGACAAGACATTCCTTGCAGCTTGTTGTTTTCCACTTTGCCATCTGGGAAGAGGCAGCTTGACAGCATGTGGGCTGTGTGAGACATTATTGCATTTCTGAAAGGGTATTAACAGCCTTCAAGTTTCCAGGGTCTCTGAATCAGGTATTTTTTCTCTTGCAGATCTAACTGGGGTAGAATAACCTCACTGTAGTGTCTGAAAGCAAACTGACCACGCCAAGGCATTTTGGCAGGTTATCTGTCAATCTATGCCTAAGTGAAATAATCTCATGTTTTAGTGGAACTACTAAAGATGCAGGTGGAAAGCTTTACAGAACCTGCAGGCTTCGGAGCATGAAAGTGCCCCTTCCAGATATTTTAGGAAGTCCCTTTTGAGCAACTGGACAACTGTAAGAACCCAAATTTGCAAACACTTTTAATCTGAGTCATATCTTTGCTAGACCCATTTTCTGAGCTGGGGGAGCACATCCATATTTATATGAAATAAATGTTGTAACAGGCTGTTCAGTCAACAAACTCTCTTGCTTCAACTGAGTAATGCAAAGGAGTGGGTAATACAGACTTGTTATTGCATTTGTGGGAGAAGTACAAGACATCCTGATCCCTCAGTATTCTCCAAGTGATTTTAACTAGCCAAAAATACTAGGAGCTCACCTGAAAAATCTTCCATAACATTCTGTTCAGCACACAACCCTACTTCTCCAATCCAGTACCCTTCCAGTCTGCCATCACTTGACTTAAAAGCCATTTCTGTGCTATTGTGCTTCTTTGCATTTCTCACGAATGCATAGAGAGGAATAAATGTTTATTGTAACAATATGCATTTCTCTGTGGGTACTCTTATATTTTTTTCATTCTTTTCCAGTGACAAAATGTTCCCAGCCTTTGGATTTGGAGCAAGAATACCCCCAGAATACAAAGTAGGTGCCTAAGTGTAATTTTCTAATTTCCTTGAGTTATGAAGCACAAAATAAGGGGGAAATGGTGCAGGGCAAGGCAGGGGCAAATGGGAACAGCTCCTCTGCTTGTTTTCTTCCGTCTGGCTTTCTCACCCAGTGATACCTCACTGAAAGCAGAAATCAGGCAGGGCTAGACTTAAAATAATTGTTTGACACCCAAAATATTTTGTGATATTGGCAAAGATTTGTTAGTGGATGCTAAGAGGAGAAATGATGTTTTGATCATCTTCTGTCAAACATCTTCCTGAAAATAAAGACTTGAGAAGAATTTTGCTCTGTGGCAAATTTCTATGTTGTGGTGGAAATGGTCAATACCAGGAAGAGAAATACAAGAGCATGTAGCCATGCTGGAGAGAAGTGGTATTCATAAACAAAACAACAGAAAAGAGAGTGATCTGCAGTGATGCTGTAATTGTGAGCATAAATATGCCATCTGGTACAGTTGGAGTGTAGACAGTGATGAAAAAGAAGGAGTATCCAACAGAGAAAGGCCTAAGAAGAAATAAGTAGAAATTCAAATCCTTTGTTGCACAGAGGTAGTGTGGGCAGAAGAGTAGTTCTGCACAGATAAGTAACCAAAATCTAGGTGGGGACTCTGCAACTCAGATGCTGTCTGGAAAGGAGAAGCATTAGCCATCTGATCATGCAGATTTCATCCAGTATCCCTGTGTGCCCTGCTCTGGGTTGTGTCTCTGGGCTGTGGCTGGGCTAGGGAGGTGAACACTGCCCAGGTGAGAATTTCTGAGAGGGATTGTGTGCTTTCAGCATTGTAATGCATGAATCAGCACATAGAAAAAAATGCACCAGTGTGTTCTTCACGGCTTGTAGATTTGGTACTTGCAGTCGAATAGCAGTAGTGATGTACAATGTATTTGATACATGTCTTGCAAACAGATGTCTAAGGTAAGTTAATATATATTCTAACAACATTGGCTTTCTAAGCTTGTCTGTGCCTGGCAAGGTGTTTTGCCTTGCTTTGTTCCTGAAGCATAACACCAGCGTTATTGCTTTCCAAAGTCAGAGACAGCTCCCAGAACTCTGATATACATTTTAATACATTTTAGTGGTCTTATGAGCTCAGAACATCTATGTCTATTGTATGTTTGATCCAACTGCAGCAGCTGACAACCATCACTGCTATTTAAGCTGGTGTGCCAGGGCCTGGTTGTTCCATCATCTGCAAGGTGACCATCAGTGCATGGGGGAAAACTTGCAACTTTTTCAGTCATAGAGAGCCATCCTTTTCTAAAGACTGCTTGAAGGAAGGTGTTACTGTGCCAGCTGAAGTCTTTTCACTGGTTTCTTGGTGACAGAAGTATAATAAAGGTCACAGCACAAAACTGCTCTTCTCAGCCAAAATAATCAGCTGGTAGCACTGATGCTTCAGATCACATGAGCCTATTGGCAACATACCGGTTTTGTTAGACCCCCATATCATCCTTCTCACATGACTGTGAGAGCATATTTCAGGTGTTAGCTGGAAAACAGATGTCTTGCCAGAAAGTAACTTCAGGAGCCTGTGTAATCAGATATTCCTAAAATCACCAACACCACTTGATTTTCTGCTTTGGCAGAATTAGTGTTTGGATAATTTCCTGACAAATACCCATAAGAAACTCAGAGACTTGCACTGAACTTAGTAGTCCATGTGTGAATGAAGAGTCTTACCCCATAGCATGAGCTCTCCTGAACAGTCTGTCTGTTGCTAACTTCTCAAAGCAAGAAAATGGATGACCCAGGACCTTCAGATTTTGAAAAGTTCAGGAAAAGTAAAGGTAAACTTCAGAAAGTGGGGCTGCTTGCTAGTGGATTACATAGATGTGACTAAATAAAACAAAGTCCCAAAGTAAATGGAGAGGCAGGTGAAG
The DNA here is from genome assembly GCA_013397055.1 of Pachycephala philippinensis. Classification (NCBI taxonomy): domain Eukaryota; kingdom Metazoa; phylum Chordata; class Aves; order Passeriformes; genus Pachycephala; species Pachycephala philippinensis. The sequence continues at coordinate 823,254 of VWZT01003234.1, read as the reverse complement.
GGCAGAACAACATCTTTAATCTCTGCTATGGAAACTTGTGACAGAAAGTGACAAAGACAAAATGACATGACTTCAGCTTACATAATAAAACCTTGAAGAAGACAAGAACCATGTTGCAGGGGACTAACTCTTCTGGGCAACAGATGGGGACAAATAATCAGCTTGGTGTCTGTCATGGCCACATCCAGCTGGAACCATATGAGGAGTTAACAGTCATCTGCGCTATTGTTCAGTCCCTCCCTGTGATACTCTACACAGTCCATAAAAGTATCTGTCTTCTTAAAATAAACTGTATCAACACTTTTGAGTCCCTGCTTGGCTTTGACTGCACTTCTGAATTGAAAGATACATCCTTCAAGAGTCAAGAGTCAGCGTCATCATGATGCAATATCAAGTCAAGACCATTAAACCTGAAAATCCTTCAGTATTTTAGTCTACACTGGTATAAAGTAAATTCAAAGCCAACAATGGTAAGTGTTTGATATGGAACATAGCCAAGATGCATAGGAAACAGAGGAGAAACTGATAAAATTAGAAATAACAGGGACTGTAGGAAAAAAAGTGCTCCCAAGTTTCATCCTTAACTTCTTATTTGCTGCTGCAAAAATATGGTAACACTAAAGGCACTGCAGCAACAGTGCAGATCTCATGCTATTCAAATGATCTTTTCACTGTTTCAGTCACAGGTATTACAAGTCATACATACCATACATTTGTTTTACTAAAGGAGAGCAGTGCCACTTGTGTAATAATTTACATCTTCAAATTTAGGTTGAATCATTATGAGAACTTCTAAGTTCTGACCGCATCATGTGGATAAACCAGCTTCTCATTAATTTAGAGTGTCTGTTTTCAAGCCTCCAGTCCTAATGAAGGGACCTAACCTGCTCATAGCATGTTGGTCTCTGCACTCCAGCATCTGGTCTTTTATTTCTTTCAGTAGACGACAAATTGCTAGGGCTGTGGAAGAAATTATTCCCACTGCCAAGGGTTCCTAAGTAACCATGGAGCCTCCATACAACCTAAACAACACAGCTTCTTTCCTGCACTATGTCAGTATCCATCTCTGCAGGCTCTTCATAAATCTCTTGATGTTGTATCCCTTTAAATCTTATTTTTATGTATGTTTTCTACAGAATTTCCATTTCAAGAGCACACTGCTATGTTGTGTTGACTTTATTTTCCCTCATTTCAGCTCCAAATGACACACTTCAGCTGTTAGCAGAAAACCAGCAGTTCCTTAGTGGCATAAGGAATCTGTGGGAGTGAAGGAAGCAAGACATGCCATATATATCATTCCTCATCAGTCTAGAGATCTTTCATCTAATATTCAACAATATGATCTTCTTCCACCAAGACCTGACAAACACATCACGGTGCTCCTTGATCTCAGTAAACCTCTGTGAGAAATATTCTCCTTGTGAGTTTCTATCACACAAAACTTGCAGAATGTGCCAGTTATTCCACAGCAGTGTCTACAACCCACGACTTTTTTTTTTTCAATGAGAGGAAGCATCTGAGAAGTCTGATGTAAAGTGAAGAGGTGGTAGATAATATGGGCTCAGACACAGCTGTGAAAGGTCATAGTGAAGAGGAGGAAAGAAAGCAAACCACACACAGACTTCTTAGCAGGCAGGACTCAAAGGAGCTGAAAAACCACACAGCAGCACAAAACTTACTGTTAAAATGACAAGCAAGTTCAGATTGTGTTAACCCTATGACAGGTGTATTGCCATTAATGAAGGCCTCTTTCCTAAAGAAGAATTGCAAGCTGACACCTGAATAGGTACTAAACAACTTGCAGTTTGTTTTAAGACAGCCCTGGTTATTTCTGTATTTTTAGTGAAAGCTTCATTCCCTGCTTTTGCTGTGAATGTGTGCTGGAGACAAACTCACTGCAGTTACAGACACAGTGCAGCATCTTTACAACCCTAACCTGCACTGGTTTGTTAGACAGGTAAGGGACTTGAAAAGTGCTGTGGTCTTTATGGTTCCTGTACTTTTCAGGAGACTGAAGGCCAAAATATATGCAAACCTGACAAAAAAAAAGAACCAATAGAAGGATGTGTAACAGACCAAGGGACAAAACAGAATTTGTCTCCTTATCCATGCAGCTTGGATTTAGACAAGGAAACTGGGCAGCATGCACAGAAATCAAGTGTAAAGGAAAATAAACGGCCCAGGTTTGCCACGCAGAAATGTGTACCATGTATCTTAGTGAGAAACACAAGCTGTCCAGCTCCCAAACTATTTGATTAATGAGCATTCTGAAAATAATAGCTTTTGACCAAGAGTACTTGAAATTCATTAGTGTCTTAAGCTTTTGCAAAACATGCAGGCATTTCATATTTAGTTTTCTGACTGGCAGTGGCTTAATAGCATTCAATTTATTCACAGATAAGTGTCCAACATAGTGCATTTTGGCATTTACACTAGTATGCATCTATTGTTCACGGATTTTTGACAATTTAAATTATTTTGACTATTTAAATTATTAAGAAAGCATTCCTAAACATGTCTGAATGAGTCAGATTGTTTGTCAAATAGTCCTAGTGCCATCACCATAGAGGAAAGCTGGAGCTATCTGGGACATGGAGGTTAATTTAAATGAATTCAACAATCTAGAGAGGGGGGAAAAAGGATTACTAATTTTCAGAATTCAGGCATCCATATTCAGCATTTGAAAATAAATAAAAACCATAGCTACTTATTTAAAAAATGGAAATTCAGTTAAAGGAGTTTAAAAAGCATGTAGGCCAAAACAGAATAACAAGTTTCAATGAAACTTAAAACGCCTTTACACAGTTCAAAAGCTTTCCAGCTATTTGCTTTATCAATGTTGGGGTATTTATTATTTTTCAGATTCCAAGGTAGGGTTTTTGTTTGTGATTTGAGGTTTCTATCTGAGTTCATAAAATATTTTTTTAAGAAATCTCAAAAATTCTCATCAACTGGGAAATTCCCCTTTCCTTTCAGCCTAAATTAGAAAAACCCTTTTAGAAAGGGCCATGCTATGAGGATGAATTTTATTGCATCCCAATATAAGGGAAATAGGTCACCTGCTATGTTAAATCAGTGTGATTTTTCTACTAAAGTGGTCATAAGCATGTGGAAGTATGGTTATGATTCTTCCAAGAGCCTCATGGGTGCCATCACATTGATGGAAAACTGCAGGTGTTTGTCACTGTGTATGTACAGACAATGGAGGCATTGTACAGTGGTAAGAAACAACATTTCTATAACCTCTCTTAGCAAAAATATTCTGTACTGTTTATTTAATTGTCATATCCTCAGAAATGCTGTCACTGTAATCTATATCATAATGTATATATGAGCTACTTATTTTACTTGTTAAAAACCTTGAAGGAATTACCTGAGAAATATTAAGTTCCTGGTGTAGGAAGTTCCTGGACAGCTGTGGTTTAATAATCCCACATCCATGATGGTATCTGCTAAAGAATGTATCTGGAGCCCTGCAGAGGGAAAAGATTAATACAGAGCCAAGTGCAAGTGAGTGTCTTGAGCTACAGGGTTTGAGTGCACTTCTGTGGAGCAGCCCAAGTCATGCCAGGCTGATCCCATGTAATCACCTCAGCATGCCAGCATTTCTCTCTCCTTCCCTTTTATGGATTGATTTTATGGACTGATGGTAAGAGAGGAGGGCTGAGCAGAGCATCAGCTTCACATCTGAAACTTAGTCCAGGGTACGTGACACACTCAGGGTTCTGTGAGGACATTCCTTAACGTGAGGCTGACTTCCACCACAGACCATGGTCAGCAGTTCTTGGCAAAGTTCTCTGTGCCAGGTACTGATGTAAAGCAGTCATTCTGTATTTGTGTGACTTGACATATTCCAGGATTTCCTGACTGTTAGATTGATCCACAATACAAACCACCCTAGTAAATTATATAAGCATGCCTGCTTCTGAACGGCCAAGTGTCTTGTTGTTCCCCCAAGGATTTCTCAGTCTTCAGCATCTTAGGTGTTCACACTTTTGCCTCCTTTTTGCCATTAGTTTGTCAGTTCTGGGAGTGTCATTCAAGGGCTGTGTCATTCAATATCAGAAAGATGCCATTTAGTATACCAGTTTTAGGTTCTCTGTCATCAGCATGGTCTGCCCTTCAGTTACAAAGCCCTTGCATGTTTAATTGGGAAAAAAAAAAAGAAAGGGGAAAAAAAAAAAAAAAAAAAAAAAAAAAGGAGGGAAACTCATCACTTTGCACTGTTTAGAAAGCAAAAACATTGAATATTTGATCCAAACCACCTTTTGATGGATGAGCTTTACATGGAGTCCTATCAGGTAGCAGCCCAAGTTCAGTAAAACCTTCAATACGTGTCTCAAGTCTCTGCTGCTTTGGACACTTGAGTTCTGGCCACCACAGGGAAGACAGCAAAGGAGCAGGTTGAAGCACAGTTGGCTTTACTTAACAGAGATGGGGATGAGTCCTGAGCATTTGGAGAAGCTCTGCTTTAAAAATACCTGCTGTTGGCTTGCCTTGGATCATGATTTCCTGTTTGTGAACCATCACTGAGCTGCTCAAAGAACTTCTCTCCTTCACATTATACTTAAGTCTTGTTTAAATTGTGATATATTGCTCAGAGAGCATAGGAAACAAGCCAATGCTTCTGCACATTCATTGTGTTTCCTGTGCTGCCTTCAGGGTACATTTTAACACTGAATCAGGATGACAATGTATGAGGGCCATTTGCTTTAGGAGGATAGCAGCCGATGCTCAGACAGTATTATTTTTTGGATCATTGTGCGCATTGACTAGACATGGGCTTTCCTTATTGGCCTGAACTGTTGTCTACATTTTTCTTAAATAATAACCTGGGTGCCATAGCTCTGAACCAGATAAATTGTTTGCATTATGTGATTCTGAAAGATGTATGGCAACAAAAGCATCCAAACCATGCTTGCATGTGAGATTAAAATACTGTATTCGTAGCTTTTGAAAAGATTTGTATTTTCCTTTAGGTATAAATTCAAATGCATTTGGAATAAAGAGGTAAAATCACTGAAGAGGCACAGTGTTGGAAGAATCAGTCTGCAATACATAAACATGCATTGCCATCCTTCTTGCTTTTATAACACGGTTAATGCAAAATACAGAAAACCTAAAGGAAGAAGAAAGGCTACTGAACAACAACAAAAAATATCAGTGACTGAAAACTCCCATAACAGTTCTTGACAGATGCAATTACCTTTGGCCTGCAGCTGATCATGAGACTGGCAGATACCAGCTGGGCAAAGTGCACAGAGAGACATCCAGAGCAGCCTGGCAGAAGGGCTCTGGAGCACCTCTGATGTGAATCTGGCAGCCCTGATCTTCTGTGCTGCTCAGTGAGGAACATAAATAGTGACTTTCTGCATTATATTCCATGGCCAAGTAGGGTAGACTGAATGGCCCACGTAAAACCATCTCTAAGACCAATGCTTGGTGTAGGCATACTGAATTCCTGGCTGGGCTGAGGTAACTGCAGACTTCTCAGTGAAGTTTTGCTTCATTCCTTTCCCATCATGGTAGAAGTACTGCTTTATTTAACCTCTTAAAAATAGTAGGCATCTCTGTGGTAAGCAAGGATAGCATATGATGGTGAAATTCAATTTCTCTATGAAAAACTCTCTTTGGCAGCAATTAGCCAACTTACACCAGTTCACTTTCACAGAAGCTTCTCTGTAGTCACACATTTGATCTACGGGTCCCTTAGCCACAGACCAATTTCCATACTCTGTTGTCAAGTCTAAACTAGCAAATGAGACAGCAACATCCAACAAATAAACCTCTTCCTGCAAACAATCCTGGTTCCATTGTACAGGAGGTTGCTTTCCATATCACTAGGACTGTTGGCACTTCTGAAGATCCTACAGAGATCTATAAAGCTTTAAATGTGTGTAATTGCAGTTAGTTATATAAATGCCTTCTTAAATCTGGGATGATATACCAAAAATACAACTTTAAATTATGCAAATTACCTGCTAAACTCTCAGCCATATCTGCATTTTGCAAGTCAAATACACACATACATATATGTATCTCCACACATTATTCATCGCAAGACAAAATCTGGGCTTTTTCATTCAAGAAAAATTAAGACAAAATTAAGAGACTGGGCTTCAGAGCCAAAGAGCTTTAAAGGATTCAAGACTTTTCAGTGATCAAAGAAAGAAATAAAAAGGAATCTGAAAAAAAAGAAATGCAGGCAAGAATAAACCTTAAAGAGGAATTTTGGAACTGGAGACTTAGAGTGCGTAGTGTTATTTAGGCATACAAAAGTCTTGTATTATTTTCCCAGGGCACCAAAGACAAAATAGTTTTTTTTGTTAGAAAATCGGCAACTTTGTTGTATTCACAGGGATTTCTTTCAGCTGTTCCTACAGCTCTGTAGGATTTAATGATAGACAGATTGAGAGAGAGAGAGAGAGAGATTGGAATATTCACTACACGCAAGGAAAACCAAGAGTCTTCAGGGATTTTTTTTATTTATTACCTCCCAGACTAATCTAACTTTTTTATCAACTTAGGCTCCTTACACTTCTTAGATTACTATTCCACAGTGGATCCTTGATTTCTCTGGAGAATTACTTTCCCAGTAGTCCTTGGCCTTAGATGAGGAACTGTTCACACAGTGCGGTCAGGATGCAGAAGGGAGCTGAGTTTCTGCTCTGTATCACAACCTGCTTTCTCTCTCCTGCAGTCTGAGATGCTGAGCTAGGGAGAGCTGGCATTTAAATCGCCTCAGCAATAGATTCCTCTTCTGTGCCCGGCATTGATAGCCCAGTCCTGACAACATATTGATATGATCTTTCATGTATTTGGGTGGGTTTTCTTTGTGCCATTTTTTCTTGGGTCTTTTGTTGTTATTGACAAGTTTGGTTCCAGTTTTGCTACTTTGGTTCTGCAGGGAGCTCCAGCTGGGAGCGTATTTCACACTTAAAGGCTGAAAGCTTGAAAGGTCTCAGGTTTACCACAGAAAAAATATCAAGAATGTTTAACCACAAGTCTTCTTGGAATAATTTTTCTGACAACAGTCTTCTTCTTTTCTTTCCATTTATCTGCAGGTCTCTCATGACTTTGCAATCAATTTCAATGAAGACAACCCAGAATGTGCAGGTAACACATTAGGACAGACTGCCATAGTTTTTCTGTGTGCAAAATGTGATTGCATTTTTTATTGTATCATCTGAGTATTATTCAAAGTGGTTTTTTTAAAAGAAGGTAGCTAGGATTTTGAGACCTGACAGACTCCAAACCATCAAGCTTAGCTTTAGAAGTCTTGGAAAGTGCCATACATTAATTTCCTGAAAAGTATGTCCCTTGGTGGACATTCAGCACTTGGACTTCCTGAAATCACTAGCATTTCTGAGAACTAAAGCTGTGTCTCCTAGACTAATTCAAAATCTTCAGCCAACTCAACATCATAGGTTGTGCAGCTAAGAAGGGCAGGATATGAAAAAGCAGGCTGTGAACCTCTGTGATCAAAAATTCCCTCAGTTTAGAGCCAGTTCTTTGACCAGACCTAGAGCAATAGTAGCCTGCTGCAAGTCAAGGGCAGGGAAGCAGCTGAGGACTACTGTGGGAGAAAGAAACCTACTTTCCCGAGAGCAAATGCAGCAGGAGGCTGTTTTAACACAGAGTAAGATATTGTGTGTTCTACCAACAATCATTATTCCTTGGTAATCAGAGGCCAGATTCATGTTGCAGATGCTGCTGTATGTCTTGTATTTGTAAGTGAGGTCTGCAGTGACTGATGCTGTCTTTCTAAAACCTCCTGCCACAATTCACACATTTTGTAAAAGACAAGAACAGGAAAATAACCTCTGAACAGAGTAACAGTTAAGAGCCTTGCTCGGGTGATCATTGCTGTCTAAAATCCACAGGTTGTTATTCTCCCTTATCCTTCTGCTTCCATCCAAATACTGAACTGGATATTTCAAAATGCTCTCCCTCTTCAAATTTTCTAGCTGCTCCTTTTAACCCTTCTCAGGCTTATTAGGGACTTCTTTCAGGCATGGGCAGCAAATATGTTCAGGATGAGAACTAAGATGCAAAGAAATGAAGTGAGGAAAAGAAGAGAGGACAAGCAATTCAAGGGAAAGAGACATTAAAAGAATTCAGAGTTCATGCATCTCAAATGCAAGACCCGTTTTTGGTTCAGTGGGCATTCCTGCTTTGTTGTTGCACTTGAATTGTTGGACTGCCCCAGCCTTTGCAGGTCATATGCTTGAAATGCAATTGGGCATAAATCCTACAGCTGCTTGATGTGCTCACACAGCTTTTTACGTTGCTTTTAAGAAAAGAAGCAGAAGTTACATGTAAGCATCTAGAAGTAAGACAGCTTGATGTTGAGACTTTAGGGTGGGGATGGGGTGGGGAGGCAAAAGAGACCTCAGAATTCTCTCTGGACCATCATATTTTTTAATGTGTTATTAAAACAGTTAACAGTGGTCAGCATTAGGTGATAACATATTTATGCATTCAGTGTTCAAATAGAGCTTTATTTTTCAGTCTAAATGCGGGATATTTGTGACCCTCTACAAACCAGAGAAAAGCTCTAGCAGTCCATGCAAAGAACGCTTCTTTTTATCCCCGCACCTCCCCCCCCCGCCTTTGCTGCTTCTTTTGAGTTCAAGGCTAATTCTTTTACCACACTGGCATTGTTATATAATGTTTTTTTATTGATTGAAAAGGCTGCCACATCTAGGTGGTGCCAGCAGCAGAGTTTGGACAGACAAACCCTCTGTAAGCAAGGGATTTACTATCCAAACCACACTATGTATGCAAAATTAAATGTAACAATGGAAATGAAAGAGGGTAAAAAAAAGGAAGGAGCTGTTCTATGAGGCTTGGCTTGTGTCACTTAATAATTTAAACTTTATTTGTATCTTTGCTTAACACTCAGTTATCTGATAAGTTAGCCCCTCACCTGAAAGGAGTTCTAGGCCTAAGAAAACATAAAAAGATGGTTGCAGCATGAAAGAATGCCAGGGAAGAAATTTTGCAGCATTTTCACCTGTATCTGGAAGATATAAAAAGCACTTGTTTGTCTTAAATGATACCTTTTTAAATAATATCCATCTAGGTGAAAGCAAGAAAAAGAGACAAACCAGAAAATATGTTGTTTAGTCGTTTGCTGCAGCTTGCTCATCTGCCTGTCTTGGGTGTTTGATTAGTTCCTACCACCAATTGTTCTGTGATGTTTTCTGGATGCTCTCACTGTATTAGGTGGCACAGGGAGCAGTAACACCAGCATGTCACACGGAGAAAAGATGCAAGAGTGAGAAGGAGATAAAGTGCTTAGTGATTACACTACTTTACCTTGTAATATCTAGCATACTTGCCAGAAAATAAAGTTAAATTGCTTAAGAGTATCTTACTTTAAACAAAGAAACAGCAGTTGGATGCAATACAAAAAGTATGTGTCTATTTTGCCTTTGAGGAATGAAATCCTTTTCTCTGTGGAAGTAGAACTTTTGCTGGCACAAAGTAGTATGAAGCATCACTCTACATGCAGGGACTGTATATTAAAATGAAGAGCACTGGAATTCATAAAATATGGATATCTTCACCTGTTATCATTTCCATTCTTGAAAATTTTAATATTTATAGTCTTATATTTAGTATATTTCTCGTTTATTACTTTTATAGTCTTATAATTAATACTTAGTTTATTATCTGAGGAAGAAAGTAGGCAACAGTCTCTAGTCTGAATGGATGTTTCTACACATCTGTCTTAAACCCATATATCTATGCATACACTGTATTTCATTGGAGATGCTGGAAGTGGATTCCAAATAAAAATGTAAAGGTTGAATTGTGAAAAAAAATGGACATTGACTCTGCCTAAAAGAAAGGAGTACAAGAACAGCAAGCTACAAAGTAATCTACTCCCGTATCCTGTTCAGTTGGGATTGGATGGACAGTAGATATTTCTAAAATGTATTAATCTGGGAAAGCAAATAAGAAATTATGTCTCTAGAACATGTCTCTACGATGAGAGCAACTTTCTGACATGAACAGCACTAAATCTCTGTGGAATGCAGGGAGTAGGGTTTATCTTACACTATATTACTGCGTAAGAAGAAAAGTACAGTGTATCTTGTCATCATCGTAGGGAAGATTTATGAGGCTTTCTTGCAATGTCATTAAGTACATGTAATGAAATCCTTAGCAAGTTTAAAATTGGGAGTTAACAAAAGGTCAGTTTTGCAATATGCAATTTAGTCACTGGAATTGCCAAGGGAAATTTTGTGACACTACTTTACGTTACAGCCAATCACAGCTATAATTGGAGCAAGTTCTTTTGTCTGTTGGCACTGCAATGGAAAAATATAAATGTAGCTGTCTCCAAAGAGAAAAGACTGTCTTCTCCACCACTTTTTAATAGGAGTATATGTGTGTCATTGTAAAACAATTACAACTCCCTGTAATTTGTTAGTAACCACTCTGCACCCATCTATCCTGTAAATATGGTTGAGTAAAAAATCTCATGAGTGAGCGAGTTTCAGTGCAAACTGAAACTGGCTTAGGATCTTACCTAAGTCATTTCATTCTTCAGCAGCCTTTGTAAAGCTTTTCAGTCTATCGCTTTCTTTCCAACATCAGACCTCTAATCCTTAGGTCTGGTAAACTGGGAGTTCTGAATGGGGAGGCTAATGTGCATCACTTCAAGAAATCCTTCTTCTCAATGACTGAAAATACCAATTTCCATTCTGTGATCTGTCAAGTGTGTCAGCAGAAGTCTTTGCTCCCTGGTCTGACTATATATCTTGAAATGAAAAAGCCAAAAATAGCTGGTTCTCCATCAAAATTTCTCAGCTAAAGCTCATTTTTCTGTAGGCTGCAAAGCATCCTGCTGTTTCTTCCAAGATTTCACAGCTTTTGGTCATAGTCAAATTCAACCTGTGAGCGATTATGCAAATTAACCCTGAAAAATCATTTTCTTAGCACAGGGGAGTCAGGTACTTGAAAAGATGTTTGAATTCCTTAACAGCTTTAGGGCATAAGTACAAAGGTCAAATTTGTTGGCAACTGCCATGATAAACAGAAATATTTATCTGAGGAGGAGAAAGAAGTGTTGAAGGTTTTCTTAATGTGTGTCTAGCCTTTCAGCATGAATCTTAGCTGGTGATCCGGAAGTCATCACATCTTAAACTGAGAAGGATGGAAGCTATGGCATTGCAAGCTCATACCTGAAAAATAGACATTAAAAGCTGCTGGAAAGGAGAAGCATGGTATAATGAATTATATATTACAAACTAGATTCAAGGCAGCTACAGATAGCTTCCTGGAAATTATTTGAAGTTTCTAGTCCTTGCTAATCATGTAATATTTTTATTTTGTTCATTAAGAACCCACCTTTCATTTACATTTTAAACAAACTTGATATTGGCAATGTGCTCTACTTTTATTTGTCTTTTGTATGGTTTTTCATGCCAGGAATACAAGGTGTTGTGGAAGCTTATCAGAGCTGTCTTCCCAAGCTGCAGCTGTACGGGCCGACAAACATTGCTCCCATCATCCAGAAAGTGGCAAAATCTGCATCAGAGGAGACCAACACCAAGGAGGCCTCGGTAAGGGAAAAAAGCTGTGTTTGCCTTTTTTTTCTTGTCCTATGATGGATCTCTTGTAGGCCATCAAAATAAGACCTATTAATGCAGATTGTGCCCTCACAGTTTTTATTAACTGCTGTCACAGAAGGCAGCTTAAACCTGTGTCAGCTGGAAGAGTGTATTCAATCTTTATAGCTTCTATTGTCACAACTTTAAACTCTTCCCCCACTGATCTATTTCCTGCTTTTAGGGCTGTTTTAATGTAGCACGCCCACTTCTTCACTGTGGAAATAGAAATGGCACTACTAAGGTTAAAAAATTGAGCATCGAAGCCCTAAAAGTCTTGGTTGTACCAGGAGATGAGTTCAAATGATTCCCTACTCAGACTACCCAATTTCATGTCTCCTGCAGAGGCTGTACTAAAATTTTTCTGTTCACCTAGGGGATTTTTCCAACCATTCATTTGAAAACAGTAAGGATACAGTTTTCAGCTTGTTATTACTGATGAAGTAATTTGTGCCTTTTAGAAACCAGAAGACAAGTCTGTTAGCCTGAACCTGATAAAAATCCCAGGACAGATTTCCTGGGCTAAAAGACTTACACATAGATCACGTTTTAAATGTACGTCTTTGAGATGCATTAGGTTTATTTTGATCCTGCCTTGAAGACAGAATGGGAGAAAGGGAGAACAAGAGAATTGGAGGGAATATGTGAGCAAGTAGGTCTGAACCATTTATGAGAGAAGTGCTGTGGGAGTAAAGGATGTAAGAGAGACGTGTACTGCAGCAAGAAACGTGCCTATGTACAATACAGATAGAGATGTGCATTGGCATGTGTCTCATCACCAGGCCTAGAGCTTTCTCTAAGCTTTCTTCATGAGTTGGGCCTTTTTTAAGTCCTGTTAGGGCAGCAGTTCCCAAATATTTCTGTTCATGAGTTTGGGCTTGTAACTGATATTTACAAGAGCATGTAGTGACGGAACAAAGGGTAATGGCTTCAAACTGAAAGAGGGCAACTTTAGATTACATATTAGAAAAAAATTCTTTACTGTGAGAGTGGTGAGGCACTCAAACAGGTTGCCTGGAGAAGCTAAGGATACCCCATCCCTAGAAGTGCTCAAGGACAGGTTGGATAGAGCTCTGAGCAACCTGGTCTAGTGGAAGGTGTCCCTGCCTCATCATTTATTGGGCCTAGATGATCTTTAAGGTCCCTTCCAATCCAAACCATACTATGATTCCATGATTATTATTCCAAAGTTGTTTCCAGAATATTGACAGTATTTAGGGTCCCAGTCCTAAAATGGGTAATTGCTATGTTTGAATTTCCATACCCACCTAATCCTGAGGTGGCTCATTCTATTCCCAGTGCTGTTTCTGATCTAATATGCCATACTGAATAAATTCCTTCATTCTTCTCTATGTAAGCTTCCCCCTTTCTGTCTGAAAAACAATTTATATCATGAATCTTCAAGATGAAGTTTTCTCCCTGAATGTTTTGTTTTATTCATGGCAGGACAAGATGATAGGAACACTCTGAGTTTATACAGCTGTACATATGTAAATATTATTGATGTTTAGTGTGTTGGTATTGCTCATGCAGAGTGACCAAATTCTATAATTTGTTCATTTTTCCTATTAATGCACATTTGTTAAATGACTCCAGCTGCCTAACAATTCATAAAAGATCCAAGTAAGGGCCACTCTTCACCTTCACCAAGTGAAGATATGTCATAGCTGATGATCCCAGTTCAGTGGGTTTTGGAGATTTGGGAGAGAAATGACAAGCTCACCAAATTGCTTGCTGTCCTCTAGAGAATGAGAAAACCTCTCTTTGGGGCTCTGTATGAAGAGTATGAAGATGGATACATTGCTGCCTTGCTCTCCTCAGGGACCCCATTACTCTGCAGGACGCTGCAGACCTGCCATGGCGTGGTGCTTCCCCCCCAGGCAGCAGTGGGTCAGCCCCCAGTTTGCAGACAGCTGCACCCACCCCTCTTGCTGTTAGCAAAGCTCTGCAGAGCGCTGTCACAACCCCCTGATAGCTCTGCTACAGGCCTGTAATGCTCCAGTTCCCCATTCCTCCCTGCCTCCCACTGGCTCCCAAAGGGAAAAAAGGCAATGGGAAACTGTCAGAAGTGATTGCGCAGCAGATGGAAGACAGGGCTAGTGAAGATCTCAGGACTCTTCCAGGCTTCCCAGCCCAAGATCTGACTCTCCCAGCCCTAGCAGCTAGACACCCCCTTTTCTGCACTGGGATCTTGGGCTCTCTCCAGCTCCTGGAAATTACCTGAACCAGAGCTAAACTCCAGAAGAGGAGAAATTAATTGCTGAGGAGCTTGGGATGAAAAATTCTATATAGTCAATATAAAGGCTCTTTGTTCTTTAGAAAGGTCCCTGAGTGAGTTACCAGAAACACTTTCATACTGCAAAAGGTTAAGCAGCTTTGGAATATTAACTAATGATATAATTTTTCACTTCTTGTCCAACAACTTCAGCAATATTTCATCTTGCTGATCCTGACGGATGGCGTCATCACAGACATGGCTGACACCAGAGAGGCCATTGTCCACGCCTCTCACCTGCCCATGTCAGTCATCATTGTTGGGGTGGGCAACGCTGATTTTAGTGACATGCAGATGCTGGATGGTGATGATGGCATCCTGAGGTCTCCCAAGGGCGAGCCTGTGCTTCGAGACATTGTCCAGTTTGTGCCATTTAGGAACTTCAAACATGTAAGCTGATTTTTCCATCCTTGCTACAGAAGTGTGGATGTGAATAGTGAATGATTCACGGGGCTGGGCTTAACTTTGCATATGCATTAAATGCTGAGTAAGTCTATGGCATTATTGTGTCAGAAATAGTGGAAAAAAGGAATCAGAATGCAATGTGCTCCATTGGTGAGCTGGTGAGGGTGGGGAAGGCAGAGATGAGACAGAATACATGTGCTTTTTGTGGTGCCAGTCCTTGCTTCCACTTTCTCCCTGCTTTAATTTGGTTACCCTCCCTGCCTAATTTTTCATGGTGTCTCTTCTCCATTCTCTTTTGCATCTCTTCTGCTAGGACTACTGTATTCTGCTTTCCATTCCTTCATTTCCCCAGACAGATGAAATGGCTGTGAGTTTGTCCTCACAGTGTTGCCCAGGAGGCTGCTTCTTTATTGACATTAGGTCCCTGAGTTCTCAAATGCAAGACTATCCACCCACAGCATCCTGGTTGCCTCCAAACCCTTTCCCTAATTCTGTACAAGAACACAGCCAAGAAAGTGGCATTACTGAGAGCTTCCCTCTGCCCTCAGCTCAGTTCCTGACTGAGGCCAGTGTGGTATGGAAGACACTCTGGAGGAAAGGAGGGAACAGAACCAGCATTAAATTGACAAATCTAAAGTAAAGCTTTGGTCGTGCACTTTCTCAGTCACCTGCCCTACATTGCATCTGTTCCAGGGACTTTTCAGCAGCAGGGTAGGGACAGTGTTCACCAGCAGAAGGGGCTTTCCCACACACAGAGGGGTTTTTCAGAGCCCTGTTCCTCCATATGGAAGTATGCATTATGTTCCTCTGCAATGCTGATCCCATCCCTTCCCTTCCCTTTTTCCATCTTTCTCTCCCTTCTTTCCTCTCACTTCTGTTACATTTACATGGTTCTCCAGGCTGGTTTTTTGCTCTGTCTAGGAAGGATATCCTCATTATTCAATTTGAGAATTTCTTTACCTCACAGTGCAACTGACTCATTCTCCTCATGAGACTGCTCTTTTCAATCTGCTCCCATACACTAGAGATTCTTAGATTTAGATATATCACAGCCAAAATCTCAGCTCTGGGCTGGTTTTGATCTGCATATGGGTTCACACTGCTTACATTTCTTTTTTAGTTTAGCTTCTCTTTTAGTTTTTCTGGGCTTTTTGTCACCGCAAGAGCTTTTCTTTCTGTTTGCTACTTCCAAAATACCTTCATTTTTCTCTTTGCAAGCATAGTTCTTTTTTCTCATTTCAAAATACAATTTTGCAATATTTGTCTTAGATCTAGACACACTTCTTACTTTCACAAATTCTACCGAGGAGCAAGAGAAACAAACTTGTTCCTTTTTCCTTCTAGCTTTATGTAAACAGTGGATGCAGACAGGAGGGAAAATTCACCTAATGCTCTTAGTTTGGTGACACCATGCCAAATAGCTGCAGATTGACTACTGAGCTGTGGATACACACATCTCTGTGCTGACAGTGGCAAACAGCCACCTACCTGCTGAAACAAAAGTATGAGCACGAGCACCTCACAGCTTGTGATTCCTTCAGCAGATAATCACAAGTGCGTAGTGCTACACGGTAGTCACTGGAAAAGTGTCCAGAGATGAGTTATTTATGGGCTAGTGGGAGAGCTACTTTTAATTAGGTGAAAACATGTTTCTGCAAGGAACTGGCAAAGCCAGCTACATTTGTTATTTTTAGTTTCACTTTGTATTTTAGAATAAAGCTAAAATCATCCTGGATTTAACAGATTAACACTGACAGTTGCAGTTCTGGGCTCTAAATATATTTTGCCCCTGGTGTTAACTTGTGACTCTGTCTGTAGCATTGTTATTGCCAGCATTGGTCAAATGACAAGCATATATTCTTTTTAGCTGATTTAGATTAACTTCCCCAGTACTGGGAGAGGAAAGCAATCTTAATGTGTTTTTCTTGTTAAATAGTGATATTTTTCTCCCTCTTTCAGTAGCAAAGATAATACAGGTATAGAGATAGATTTCTATTTGCTCTATCAGAAAAGTTAATATATCTTATGCAACCTGATATTTAGTCTGTTTATTGTGATCTTTCAGCTTTTCAACAAATGTCAGTGTAATGGATGAGTGCTCATAAAAATAACCACTTCTGGTTGAATTTCTTTATCGTCATATCCCAAATAATCTCTCTCTCCCAACATTCACAGTGACATTCACAGCTTCCTTGCTTACTTAGCACAAACAGAAGACCATGCATCAACTAGTGAAATAATTTTTCATGGGAGAAATGAGTGTGATGTTTTGATTCAAACTTATTTTTCCCCATAGAGGAAATGCAGATTTTACACATTTTGGAGATTTTTGTCAGCTCAGTTCTGACCAAGCACAAGAATTTACATACATCAGCATATTACTTTTGACAGCCTTAAGCAAAATATATGTTTAGGTGAAAATCCCGTTCCTTTTGTCAATGTACCTTTTGTTAATTTATTAAGTAGAAAAAGAAGTTGAAGGATCTTTTTAGAAAGATTAAAAATCAAATTGTGTAAGATTTATAGGTTTTTCTCATAAATCAAGTATTTATTCCTAAATCCATATTATATCAATTAATGACAGAAGGAGAGAAGAAAATGTTATATGCGAGCATTTACTTTTTGTTTTTCTGGAAGAGTAAATCAAAATTCCCTTGGAATCAACCCAAGCAATATTTTTTTTTCATTACTTCTATTCTCAGGTCAGCTTGGAACTCAAAATCTCATATCTATCCAGAGAGATCAAAAATAATCTGTGCAAAACCTTCCCCTTTGAGAAAATGGAAGGGGGGGAGAAGGAAGTCATAAAAATAACCTACAGAACAAATCCCTGTTATTTTATAAGTTTGACTTCAGAGGTTTTGAGCCTGCACAGCACTCATACTGGCATTTAACACATTTCAATTAGTTATTCACATGCCTAAAATCTTATACCCACTTCAATGTTTTACTGGCTTAAGACTCAGTGTCGACAGCAGGCTCTGTTATAGGGGCTTAATCTCCTACTCGATACAGTGCATCAGAAGTACTTCAGTAAAATATCTAAGCTCTTTCTCTCTCTTTAAGGAGTATCTTTGAAGCCATCAACATAATAATAGCAACTGTAGTGACTCTTGGCAAATCCTGTAGTTAGAGGCTTGATAAAATCAAGGTAACCATTAACGCTTAAAAAAATGTCCCATTGTATAGTGGGTGACATATGCCATTCTCTAACGGGGAACATAACAAACAAAGGAAACATATTTTCCCTGAACCCAAGTGATTTTTTTTTTCTCTCCATATTCATCACCACCCCAGTAATGTGAGTGTCCTTCACCTGGAACTGTAGAACAGTGATGCTCCGTCACTGAAACATAGTTGAAGAAAATCACCTGCCTCAATCCATTCACAGTAATATTTTAAGAGATTAAATTCTCTGCCTTTGGGATGTATGATAAGTTTACTGGACACAAATCTGATGCCACAGGTAGATTGTATTCCATTCTGCATTGTATTTAATCATAAAGGTTAACAGCGGTGACTTAGTAACACATACATCACAAAGGAGTGTGGAAAGCAGAGCTCATAACCACTGCAAGGAGCAATGTTTTGCACTATGCATTGTAGTTAAAGGTTAAGCATTGTGAAGCTATAGCACCGAACCAACAGTCTTTTGTAATACACACCAATTATGGAATCGTAGGGGATTATTTTCCTGCTGCTGACTGATCTGATTGTTGTGTATTAGCTATCAGTTGAGAACTGTTCATCTTGAGGTGCTTATTTGCTAGGATGCTCTTCAAGCAGTTAAATAGGGGAGAAAATGTTACAGCAAAACATTAATTTAATGTCCCATCTGTATTAAAGACCCAGCAAAGGTAAACCTTACACAGCACTGATGAACTGGGTCTGTGTTTTAGCTTAGAAGTTACAGACTGTAATTCTCACTTACACAAATGCTGCTTTGCACCATCTGAT
The DNA here is from genome assembly GCA_013397055.1 of Pachycephala philippinensis. Lineage (NCBI taxonomy): Eukaryota > Metazoa > Chordata > Aves > Passeriformes > Pachycephala > Pachycephala philippinensis. The sequence goes on along the minus strand of VWZT01003234.1, from coordinate 804,996 downwards.
CTGGAAATGAGAGTGCTTTACCACCACAAAAAGTATGTAAGGTACAGGTGGTCCAAATCATCAGAGAGGAAACCCACCCCAACCCTGGTTTTGGGATGTTCCCTGGTAGAAAGAGCCCCAGGACCAAGAGACACCATTGGCATGATGAAACTCAGTAAAGCAACATTTGCCCATGCTCAGACTGAAGCAGAGAGTCAAGCCAGCTACCTCAGGACAACCCTGTGTGGTGCCACGTATTGCCAGCGAGCCTGTGGGCACAGTAAATGTTTTAGCTTAAACCTCAATAAAAGGCTTTTCAGTTGAGGACTCCTCAAGTGGCAGTGATTCAGCTGTGCATCTGAGCCCTGACAGAGCCTGTTCGGAAGGGCTGACCCCTCGTTCAGGAGGAATGGATGTGGAAGAGAGAAGTGGCAGAGGGAGGATGATGCACGGCAGTGAGTGTTGTTGGCCCAATGTTCAGACATGTGAATTACACATGATCCAGAGAAGCCGATGGCCAGTGCTCCCGCCCAGCATTTTTAAAGGCAGAGCAGAGTGAAGTTTCCTGATTGCTATGGCTTGTGTGTGTAGTGCTGTGTGTGTAGTGGGGCTCTTCCCGCACTCCCTGTTTTTACCTCTGTGTAGGGTTGTATTTTTGGTAAGATAGCACAGAGGCAGGCTAAGGTATGTACAGCTTTGATAGACTGGGAAGGAGATTTCAAAAAACAGTGATTTTCAATAGCATTGTAGAAATCAGCCATTCGTGTGATTCCAAGGGGTATTTTCTGATTATTTTAGTTGGAACTAGATGAACTTTAAGGTCCCTTCCAACCCAAAGCGTTCCATGGTTCCATAAAACAAGTTTAGGCAAGAATAGGGCAGCTCTGGAAAACCATGCATTTCACTTTTCAGGATTAAAATAAATGGGTTCTGTTACTGTGTAACACCTTAGAACAGTTGCTGCACTGTTACACAAAGTATGCTCTATGCTTTGCCAGTTTGTTCATGCAGAAATGTTCCAGGCTTTTTTGCCTGCACAAATATTTTGGTACAAATGTCACAGTAGGGAAATAGCAGTTCATTTTATTTGTTACTAATCCCATACGTGAGTCAAAATACAAAAATACAAAAAAAACCAAAAAAAGTTCTGTTTCTGGTTTTGCTGGCATTATCTTTGTATTTGCAGTATTATAACATTTGATAGTGTTGAATTTCTAATAGCCTGGTGTTTTCTTCACCCTTGGATTAGCATGCCTACAAATAATTTACCATTTACATTCTATGTAAACCAAATTTTAAGACTCTGTAAGGATAAGGATGCCACCCCACGAAACAGAGGAGGTCAAAAAGCAGCCAATACAACTGCTTTGTGACATGGTAGTTTGGAAACCTGGCTGATAACACAACAGACAGTGAGGAGGAAAGTGTTCATTAATTTGGGAAAAAGTACTTGGTGTGCAGAAGAAATGTGATCCAGCCACCGGCTGAGTTCCCATGCATCGTCTGAGCTGCAGTCTGCGCTCTCTGGAGATAAACACATCAATTTAAACCGCTCAAAATGACATTCAAGTATTTGCATTTTTACCGCATTTTGGGCTCAAAGGAAACATGGCCAAGCAGGCTGGCTCTGGAGGACTTGGAACCAGCTCCACCCAAACATTAGAAACAATCAAATCTAAAACATGGGGCAAGAAGGTGCACAGGGGAAGAGGAGTCCAGTCTTGTCACTGCCGAATTCAGGGGCTGAGGAATATCCATGCAGCAGACGCAGGTAATGGTTGCCCACAAAACATCCATGGGCCCCTCTGCTTAAAATGAAGCATTGTGAGGGTGTGAGGCAGTAACTCTGTGTTGTTGATGGAGGGCAGGGTTTCTCACTGCACCTCCCTGCCTGGGGTGAAAGCCACTGGCCATCTCTATGTCCATCTCTACCTTTCAGGGTTATCAGTTCTTAAGTCTGATTGACACCTGCCATTTTTACATTGCAGGGAGAGCTTTAAAGCCTCCACCAAGCCTAGGATCGAAGCTTTCTTGTAACCATGGTTTAATTCCAATAAAAACAAAGTATTTTTTATTGAATTAAAAGCTTTCCCAGCCATTAAAACACCATGCCAGATTCTGAAGCACAGAATGGTGATGAAGGCCTCCCTTTTACAGTGTTGTCCATTCATGTGCAGCTTGGAGCTCTGCAGGATTCCTTGCTGAACACTGATGAATGAAGTCTTTGCAGCCTTTTATTGTGATATGATGCTCTTCCAGAGTGCAGGGAACTTTAGTTACCCTGAACTTAAAACAGTCCAAATGGACCTGAAGTCACACAGAGAACTTTTGGCTTTAGTGTACTTTTAGGCAGCTACAGCTTCATACCTAAACTGACTCATAAAATGAGTTTCCAGCAATAGTGTGATTCACTTTGAGTCTGTTTTGCCTTCCATTTCTGTACCATACTTCCTCCCATGATCTCATGGCACCAATGCCTCTAAAACCCATGGCACTTCTAGCAGAGAGCCAGGTTAACACTTGTGTTTTCTACCGTTTCCTGCAGGCATCCCCAGCTGCTCTAGCAAAAAGCGTTTTGGCTGAAGTTCCAAACCAAGTCGTGGACTATTACAATGGCAAAGGGATAAAACCAAAATGTGTGTCAGAGTACGAGTCTTCCAGGACACTAGCTCCATGAACCTGCCTGCACTCTTTTACAAAACTGAAAAAGAAAAATACTACTCTCTACAACTACTGTATTTAAAAAAAAAATGAAACAAAAAAATAGCACGTTTTGGTGATTTTTAACTAAAATAACCTTTTTTTTTTTTGCATGTGTAGCCTAAGGGCTTAAATCTGTTAAGCAGTCGTATTGTTGAAATCTTTTTATGAGGAAAAAAATGCAGAAAAAAAAAGTGAACTCTTTACATTACAGCATGTTGCCTTGAAATAAAAAGTTATCTGTATCTGGTTTTTATACAGGTTTGTTGAAATTTTGCTAAATTTCTTATATTTACACTGTAAAGCATTTTGAAATATTTATTGAGAGTCGATAGCCAAAATGTCTTTGGTTTAATCTGCTATGAACTGAGAGATTTTTCAAAATGGCAGATGCATGAACTGTATTTTGCATGTTTAAAATAAAAACAACACAGTTTTGCAGTTGTCTTTATTTCTCTCTCTGCCACAAGGCTGCCTGCTTTCAACTTCCATATTCCAAGGGAAGGGTAATAAAGTGTTTCAAGAGATACCTGACCTGAAGCATGGGCATTTCTAATGTTAGCACCTCATAACATGGGCACCCAAACAAGCCCACTCAGTCTGTGGCCTGAGCAGTAATTTTTCAAAAGCCTGACAAAGCCAGTGTTACAAAGTGTTTGGACCACAGCTGTAAACAGATCTGGCTTGGAGAGCATGATCCATCAGGATTGCATGTCTTAAAACATGCCTACTTAATCCCAACAGTCTGGCTGACTTTCAAACAGGATGTATTTTGGCTATCCAAATTTATAATCTCTTCTGTTTGGGAATTCTTATTTTGTTTCATTTGTGTTTTTTAATCTCACACGTAGTATCTGTGTGGCACGTTTTCCAAAAGAAATTTTGCACTGCCTGATTTTGTGACAAGCAGTCATTTGTAACTTCATCCTCACACAGACTACCTGTGTGTGATTGAAGAACTGGGTTTTTTTACCGAAAGTATATTGAAGCCACCTTTTTTTCTTTAAAAAAAAAAAAAAGAGGACACACAAGAACATAATGGTGGTGGATTGCACTTTTCATTGAAATATTTATGTATATAAATGAAGAAATTAAATCAATGTTATTTTTTGTGTTTGAATTTTGGCTGCTTCTTTTGCTAAAAAACAATTGTGAAGAATGTGACTTGTTAGAAACTAAGGAGAAAATTTGACAAAAAGTAATCTGTGTGGGATTGTCCAAAAGGCACAGCTTTGGATGAGTTGTGCTCCCACTGAATTGAAAGCATTCTTGTTGCCAGTTCCTGAAGAAGCTGTTTGGGGCCAGTGCTGAATATTTTGGAAACCCTCCACTGTGAGCAAGGGGTTTTAGTTTAGAAATACATATTTTTAAATGAGTTGGCTGGTAATGTAGTAGTCTAGCTGCCTGATTCTCCTTTAGAAGCAACTTCTGTAGGATCAGCTTTGACTGATGATTATGTACTCTTAAAGGAAGGCAGTGGGATAGCCCAGATGCATGGGGCTGTCTCCCCAGCACATTCAGTTCTGCCCCATCTCTATCCTGCAGCACCATCATTCACACTTGCTTGTAAAGATTTCTTCAGCTGATCAGACACTCAGCAGCAGCCAGTATTACTTGGGCATGGGTATAAATTGTCTGGAGATGTCCAAATTGATAGATCTCAAATCCACATTTCCACGTAATGGCTGACTCTTCATTTGAGAGCTTACTCTGTCAGGCTGCACATCTCTCTCTGTGTGGGTGTATTTCATCTGGAAGCTACTGTGATCTCCCCTTACATGTCATACACCACTCTGCCAATGAATCTTAATTCTTATATACAACACCTCTAGTTTCTTATTCCCACTTCCCCCCTATTTTCTTTCCTTCCCTATTCTTAGAAGGAGCATTTTCTAGCTGTTAAAGCACAGGACTGAAAAATCAATGACTCCGTGTTCTTTCCTCCTCCAGTATCTCATTTTGTTTTCTTGGCCAAGTTTTTTAAATTTTCTGCACCTCAGATTCCTCATCTGTAAAATGAAGGTCACTGTCATGTATCATAAATATCTCACAATACTACTGGGGGACTTTAATACTTGAAAAGTGATTTGAGATCCTTCCTCAGAGGCATGATGGTGCTCTCGCCATGTAAAGAGTATTACATTACCCTGGGACCTGCATTTGGGGATGTAGGGATGTAATGTACAGTTGAGGAGAAGTTCAGCCTTTTCTTTATCATTTGCCAGACTGAATAAAAGAAAGCTTTCAGCAAGAAAAATTAGGAATCAGATAAATTGTTCTTCTGGTACATGTGATCTTTGACTAAACTGATTTTTGAGGTGTTTATGGTTACACAGAATTGGGCAGTTACAGCTCTTCATTACCAGAGGTGTTACAAGGTGCTTCTATAATGTAGCATCACGTAAAATGCAGAGATCAACAGGTTATTGTGTGCTGAGCTATAAAAACCATCAGTCATTTTCATGTGTGTAGGTGGTCTATATGAGTGTCTCCAGAACCCCAGCTGCTGCAGATCTTTCTGTTTACTTCACACAAGCTTGCTTATAAATGCTGTCTACTTAAAAACAAATCATTATCAGTGGTTGACAGAAGTCAGCAATTCTGTAGCAGCCCTTGAGTATTTGGAAAGATTTAATGGTATTGAAAAATCAATTGGAAATCTCCTTCACTCTGTACAGATCTCAGCGTGTAAAACAAACACGTAATAGTGTGGTGAGTTGGTGTAGGATGCACAGAAGACAAAAGTGGCCATATGGTAAAGGCTTTCTAATGAGGCTTTGGATGTTATTTTCATTGCTCCAAGCCACTCTCTGCAATAAAACACTATGGACTTTGTGCAGGGTAACATCATTAAGTATATGAATATATCTCTGAAATGGGATATTTTTCTCCTGTTTTATCTACTTATGGTTTTAGCTAGGCCATTCTGCCTTTAGGCTGAACTGCCATCAATTTCTCCTGCAGATTTTTTAATGCAAATGTAAACTTCTACTGCCTTTTGATGGATCATTTTAAATTCTGAAAACTCCTTTAAAATAAATTACATCTTGTCTTTTGAGATAACCAATGATCCAAAATATATTCTCTGCCAACTACAACCCTGCCTTCCTTTTTATCTCAAATGCAATTCAAAACCCAAAAAAGTCCCAGAAAACTCAAAGCGATTCATAATCCCTACTAGCCCAAAATACATTAACATCTATAATTCTTGAGCCAGATACTGAGATGAGTTGTATTTTTAGTTTGTAGGGGAAACTAAGTCCACAAGAGATTTTTAAAAAGCACTAATACACTGCTAAGTGCTTATTACCCTAAGGTAAAACCTATCCATACGAAGATTTTACCAGGATGAACAATGTAGTGTTCTTTTTTTTTTTTTTTTTTTTTTAATGAAAGAGTCTACAGGTATGAAAGGGAAATTATAATAATAGTATTGCTTTAAAATATATTTTCTCTTAGTCTCCAAATATCAAAGGCACATAACTTAAGACAGCTAAAGGGTTTACAGTTTGGTATCTAAGAGACCTGCTGTGGGTGGTGGGGAGCAGTGGTCTAAGCCAAGGCTTGCTGCAGGTTTCCAAGGTGATATTCCAACAAACACACAGGTGGAAGGCCCCAGTTCTGTGTAGGTTTGCTTGACAAAAGCCCTGCAGCTCTGCAATACTCAGCTGCATCCCTTGGGTTTACCCACACACCAAATACTGTGATGGAACAGCTCGTGGCTTAAGTGAGCCTCGTTATTGTATTGCCCTAAAGTCTTTGCTGGTGAGTTAAACAGAGCTCCCTCCTTCAGGCTGGCTCTTGGCTGCTAACACAGGTCATGGCTAATTCCCAGAAAGAACTCAATTCGTTATTCAGATTGACATTCCTCACCTGGGATTATGGTCCTTGCAGTCACACCTGCTATGTAAATCTTACCCCTAGTCTTTCCAGCACGAAGGGAGTTACTAGACAAACTCCCTCTACTCCTGGGTAGCATGGACATTTTAGTCAGAAAGTGTTGCTACATTTATATTCACTTTTTTTTTTTTTTGAATGGGAAGGATGAGCTGGAAGATTCCCAGGATAAGTTTACACTTCTCAGGTTTGTTTTTTTTCTTTTATTTGTGGGAAGTGTCATTTTGCCACAAGAAAAGTAGAGTTTATAGCACCACCTGTTCTCCTTCACACAGAGGTCTTATTTGTACCTGCAGTGCTGAGCTGAGGAGCTGCACTATACCAGAGACAATTTCAGCAATTAGAGAGCTGTATGAGGGATAACAGCCCAGCTGCATGTTTGCTTGCAGCATTCAATGCAAACCATCAGCTGGCTGCACTCCCACCCCCTCTTTTTTGTTTTTTCCAGTTTCATTGCAAAGCTGTGGAGATCCTCCAGACTGATCAGGTAAAACCCAGGTGACCTCTCCTGTGAAGGCTGCCAGTTCAAAAGTGATGTTTCCACTTACTGCAGGTCCTTCTGAGGACTACCCAAGGCAGCAGACTGGTGGGAAAGGCTATTTGCTGAGCTGTGCTCTTCCTTTCTCTTCCTTTCCTCCAAAAAAAGTGGTAGCCATTTCCACTGCTGTGCAGAAAGCCTTTTACTGCTGTGTTCAGTAGGCACTTGAATTCTTGTCCCACTGATTAGAGCAGGCAGTTTGCCATCTGATTGCATCCAGAGTTGCAGCCATCCTGCTACACCCACTCCCCCTCACACACACAAACCTCACGAGTTCATGCCTCTTCAGCACCATGACAAGCCACATGCACCTAAAAAAACAAACAAACAAACAAAAAAAAAAACACAAAAACAAAACAAAACAAAAGGTTAATTTTGCATCATGATAAAAAGGGGAAAAGTACAGCACTGAAACTTTTCTCTCAAAAATGTGTCCCCCATGTATTACTTCCAAGTTACTGGTGCATGAAATCCTGTGTCACCTCAGCTGTGCAGGATGCTACATGAGAAAAGCATCATACTGTGGCAACAGGGCTCGCTAGGATCAAGGGAGCCCTCTTCTCTGGCTGGGAGCATCTGCCATGGCTTGGCAAGTTACTTGATCTTGCTATGTGCCTTGGTTCCACATCTCTGAAATGGGGGCAAACAGAATTTTGCTACTTCCTGGGGACTTTGGTAGGGTTAGCACCACTGTAGGGTTGCCACAGTGCTCAGAAATTGGGACACAACACCTTTATCATTTTTAGACCCTTTCTTCCTCCTGGTATAGAGGTCTCTGTCAGAGCAGCAGCATAAGCTACCAATAGACCCCATTAGAAAACATATCTGCATGAAATTTAGGAACATCCCTGTTGCTGTTCTTGATGCCAGGAAGAGAGCAAAAAGATGCAGTGATCACTGTGATAGCAGAGATTAACCAGCTTCAGAGAGGGAATGTCAGATGGACTGTAAACTTGGGAGATGCATTTCTGAACTATGTGGATACTTTCTAAAAGGACAAGAAGTAAACATGGGACAAGGAGTGTGTGTGAAAGCTGCTGGTAATTTTCTGGATCACAGTGTGGGGTGTGAACACCAAAACTGCCCAGTTACAAGCCTCAAGTGCAACACTCCCACACACATGTACCACAGCGGGGGAGAAGATGGAGTAGCAGGGTAAAGAGAAGCAAGGACAGGTTCTAGCTGACCATGCTGAAAGCTCATTATAAAATCTTTATTAAAAAGAGATTTCCATCAAAACCAAAAGGGAATCTTGGGTTCATACCCCTTTGCTATCCTAACTACTGCACTCTCAGCTGTGCTGGTTCCCTGCTCAGAAAAGGAATAAAAGGGTGAGTCAAGTCTGAATACTGATAAAAGCCAGACCTCAGTAAAACCAGAGTGTCATAGGTACCATCCCTGTGCCAGGCTGCCCAGAACTCTGCCTGACCCACCCACTGCAATTTTTCCAGTAACTTTCCCTGGCTACACTATTAAATACACTTCCCATAAACGCTGCCCTCCCGCCCTCACATGGCACTCGCTTGGAGCACCTAATCCCAGAGCCACGGGATGATTCAGGTTAGGAAAGGCCTCTAAGCCCATCGAGTCCATTATCCCAGCATTGCCAGGGCCATCACTAAACCCCGTCCTTAAGTGCCACATCTCCACGTTTTTTAACACTCACAGGGACAGTGATCCCACCACATTCTCTGGGCAGCCTGTTCCAACGCTTAACCACCCTTTCCATGAAGAAATTTTCCCCAATATCCGATCTAAACCTCCTCTGGCACAACTCGAGGCCGTTTGCTCTAGTCCTGTCGTTCTTTTCCCTGGGAGAAAAGACCTGAACTGGTCAAGCCCCGCACCCCTCGAGGTTTGACACAGCAGGGTCGCTTCTTCCCAGACACCACCAACACCCCCGCAGGAAGGTTTTGAGTCCATTGTCCCGCAACCCTGGGTGCATAAGTGGTGTTTGCCAGCGATAAACCCCACCTGCCGCTGGCATTTTCCCGTTTTAGACACGTGTGCGTTGGATTTTACTGGCTCACGGCTGGAATGCAGGCACACGACTGATAGCAGGGATGGAAGGGCTGCGGGGCGGAAGGGTGTCCATGGCTATTTGTGCATGTCCTCGCCCTTGAGTGAGGTATTCCCCCCGAGTCAGAGTAGCTCCATCGCCCACGGGTGCTGCAGCCCACGCCTTTGGGGTGATTCGGGAGTTTTTATATCGACCCTTGATCTCGCCGCCCGCGGGGCCGGAACTCTCGGTCCCGGGCAGCACGGAAGGTTTCCAGCGGCGGACGCGGCGGGCCGGAAGGCGGCGGCTCCGCCGGGGTGCGGCATGGCGGGCTGGGGGCGGCTGGCCCGGCTCGGCGGGCGCCTTTGGGCGGCGGCGGNTCTAATTCCATCCCCCCTGCTGTGGGAAGGGACGCCTTCAGCTAGACCAGGTTGCTCAGAGCTGCATCCAGCGTGGCCTTGAACGCTGCCAGGGATTGGGCATCCGCAGCTTCTCTGGGCAACCTGTTCCAGTGCCTGACCACCCTCACAGCAAAGAATTTCTTCTTTCAATTTGAACCCATTCCCCCTTGTCCTGTCACTGCATGCTCTTGTAGGTAGGTTTGCCCCGTCTTTTCTGTAAATTCCCTTCAGGTCCTGGAAGCTGAGGGGCACCTCAGGCCCTTGTCCCTCGGCGGCCTCTCCCTGCCCCTGGGCGCCGTCTCTGGTCGCCGCCCTTTGCAGAGGCCTCTGTGTGCGGCCGGCTGGCAGCGCAGGAAGCTTTGCTCGGGCAGAGGTGGTGGTGCCCTGTATTATTGCTGGGGCACTCCAGCCTTAGAAATAGCCCCAGCCTCAGAAATAGCCTTAGAAATAGCCCCAGCCTGCGTGGGAGTTATGGCAGGACAGGCGTGTTCGCATCCAAAGCATCTTTGCACTATAGTGAGTGACTTGACCTGCCGTGCTTTGGGTCACCTTGCGCTGCTGGCCACGTGCATTCACTACCTGTATTATTAAATATTCTTTTGTTGCCGTTGCAGAGGATTGGGGAGCATTCAAGCCTTTTTCAGCCCTCATAAAATTTATGGCAGGACACTGAGCTGTTTAGCAGGGTTTGTAGAATCAGAGAGGTGTTGGGGCTGGAAGGGAGCTGAGGAGGCAAGTTCTAAGCTGAGGTCTAAGTTCTTTCTCACAGTGTGGGCAGCCCTGACGTCAGACCAGGTGCTCAGGGTTTTGGGCCTTGAAAGCCTCCAAGGACTGAATCTGCACCATCCCTCTAGACCCCAGTGCCAGTGTTTGATTGTCTTCAGGCTGAACGTTTTTTCCTTATGTCAAATCTGAATCCCCCTTTTCAGTTTACACCACTTCTCATTCTCCTGGCGTGTACCTCAGTAAGCATGGCCTGCCTCGGTCTTGTCAGTAGCTTTCTCACAAATTATTCCATGGCACTTCTGGATGGGACTGTGCATTTCTGCTTTTGAATTTCATTGGGTTCCTTGTTGGCCAGAGGGACACCCTTGAGCATCATCCACTGCTCCCTTCAAACTTAAGAAGGGTACACTCATGCCGTCTTAGAGGCCACTGATAAAGATGTTAAACAGGACAAGTCCCTGAATAGACTCTTGTGGAACTCTGCTTGTAACTGGCCTTCTAGAAGAGTCCAAACCATCAGCTGTGACTCCTTCAGCCCGGTGATCCAACCAGGTTTTTGCTCACCTGATAGCCTGCCTATCCATGCCATAACATCCCATCTTGGATAGAAGAATGACACAAGAGATTGTTTTAAAAGGTCTTGCTAAAGTTAAGGTTAACAATACCTACTGTTATCTCTTCGTTCATGGATCTAGCTGGGGGTTTTTTATCTTAAAAGGAGTGGTTGGTTGCCTTGTTGTTGCTTGCTCCCCTTCAGTATAATCCAGAATACTTAGTCAAATGACAAATAATTAGGTGTTTTATAAATTAGATGTGACACACATGCTATGAGACATTTTTTGTACTGATGAGACACTTAAAACCTTTTCCCACCACTGGAAAGGGGGCAGCTGGGCTTTGTAGTCAGACACATCAACAGCTCAACATGGTGGAACGAGCATCTTTCTGAAGAGAATGTGGAGTTCCTCAAGAAGATAACTGCAGAGGAGTACAAAGCTCAGACAGCCAGCAAGCTGTGCCCTCTGAAAGATGAGCCATGGCCACTGAATAAGTGGACACCAGGTGAGAAAGTATCTCTTCTGAAATACCAGTTCATGATGAAATTATTATTGTTGTTGCATTCAGTAACATCAGGATTGTGTCTTGTGAAGTATTCTCCTTTTGGCTTTCACATCAATCATTCAATACATCTCCTAGTAAATAAGTAAATGTAATATGTCAGTTCTCTAAAAAGCGTTTAAAATATTACAAGGTGTTAAGAACCTTTTAAGAACTTCTGGTTCTTAAGTTTAGTTTTTTAGTCCAGCACTTGGCTTGTCCCACTGCTGTACAACAACAAAATAATAAATAAAGAATTAGTGAAAAAAGTCTCCTTAGAATATAAAGTGTATGAACTTGAGAATGTTCTTGTTAATATTGCTGGACTCTGAAGAAAAAGTGTGGTATGTAATACATCCCACTTCTGGTCTGTGATTACAAGTTCTTATGGACTAGAACACACTATTAAGTTTTTGAGCTTTCAAAAGGGTCACATCATTTGGGTGGCAGACATGACAGGCTGCCTTTGCTGTACAGATTTGCAAAGATCAGGCTAGGAGGAACCTCCTACAGTAAACTTTTCAATAGTTAGTTTGGCTCTAATACATGGGCATCGTATTTCTGAAAAAAAAAACCAGACCAAAAGTAGTTGCATTTTCTATCAAACCCAACTGAAACAGGTGGAACTTTACTGCTGGTGGGATTAAAAACCCTTAGCCTACCCGCAGGGGTTTAGTGGTGTTTTCTCTCCTTCACCTCCTTAGGAAAAATCAGAGTTAATGGGATTTTGCAGATTATTAGATGAACACTTTCAATTATTAAGTGTGAAGTTGCATCCATGTTCTGTTTTGATCTACAGATTCCATCAGAGTTGGTGTTGTTGCAGTAAAACTGGGAATGATGCCAATATGGACCAAATCAGGAGAAAAACATGCTGTCACACTACTTAAGGTGAAATAAATCATAATGAATTTCATCTCCTATATTGTATTCAGATTGTAAACCAGCTGTTTTAATCAAAAATGAAACTTATGACTTGTACAAAGTAGGAAATCATGAAAGTGAAGATTTTTTTCACTCCTGTGTAGTACACCATGCCCCTTCTGTTTATACTTGAACTTTCTAGGAGTGGTCTGCCTGCTGCCTCAGCTGTTCAAATGCTGCAGAGCTGTGAGTTGTGTTACCTAGGTGATGCAACAAAGCTGGGGTTAACTATGCCACTTCACTTCTTTTATTTTTCCACCTGCAGGCATGTTGGGATTAGTTTCACCTTGGTTTCTGAGCCTTTGTAGCTCTGTAGCTGCTTCTTCATATTCTGTGGCAGCTGCTCTTGTGAGGAAGCCTTTTGCTGACTGGTTGCTGCCATGAGGAGCCACTGCTGTGAAGGCCATAAGGCTTACAGGGCAAAGGAGCAGGAGTCAGAAATGTGGGCTCTTAACTGTATGCTTTGCATGCTTACAGTAGGGATTTTGCAGATCTTGCATGCAAAAGGTGATTATAAAAGTTTATTCAGTTTCTAGAGCACTTACGAAATTAGTTTGCATTCTACTGATTTTTTTTCTAAAATAAGCCTTCAGTTCATTGAAAAAGCAGTGTCAATGGTAAAAACGTAACACAGCCTCTTACTTATAGGCTGTTTCTTCTGTTATGAAAACAGAGACTTTGTTTCTAACCGTTGCCTTAAAGTATACACATCTGCTTATACTCAAGCAAACACTTTTTCTTTTCTTTAGGTTCAAGATTGCCATGTTTTAAGATACGTTTCAAAGGAAGAGTCTGGTGGAAAAACAGCGAAGCTGCTTGTTGGAGGCAAAAATGTATCTCCTTTTTCTGTAAGTGAACCACTTGCGGTATTGTGATTGTTGTTTCTGTTGTGATTACAATACAAAAGTAGCACAGGTACTTTCTCTGAAAGATTAATTGGCAGCCAAGTGTGCTTTGGAACTGATCTTTTGTCACATTCACCTTTGCCGTTTCCTAATGCTAGTGTAAAGTCTTGGTTAAGAGAATACCGAGAAGAACTTTTTGAAAGTTTTGCCTCTTGGTTCTCCAGGAAAGCTGTGTGTTTAGGAATTTGCTCTGATGTGCTGTGTCCTGTGCTGGTGAAAGGGTTTGAAGGGCCACTAGCAGTGCAGAAATGTGTGTTCACCGTGTCTGTGGAGATGCAGTTGAGATGAGGACGGCAAGATACACACTTTAAAGGCCTGTTGTAAACTTACCCAGTTTCATCAGCTGTTTACAAGACTTTATACTCTAGCTTACTCTTCTGTACTTTCTTTTTAGTTGTAGTTCTATTTTTTCCCCAGGTCTGTTGACATTGTTTAATTTGCCTGTAGTTCTGCTGATAAGTAAGTTTAAGACTTATATTTTCAAGAAGATAACTTCATGATTGTAGCTCATCAACAGCCATATCAAAGCCACTCACTTGTTCAGACATCCCAGTTGCTTGATGTGGAATTCCCTGATACCTTCGGTGGCTGGTGTTGTCTAGCAGAGCTGTCATTCCTCAGGGTGAGTTATAGATCAAGCAGGAACAAAGCGTTCCCTCAAAGGATTGCAGTTTCTGTGATGCATTAGTTCTGTAAAATATAATTTTTCACTTCTTGCAGTGTCCTGACACTCATTTGTCTGATTTAGGCAAGTAAAAAAATCCCAGGGCTTGTGACTACTAAGCAGATCATCTCAGTTCGTGATTGTGGCTTTTTGGGGACATAGATTTCCCTTTTTCAAACAGATGGTTTTCCCAGGGGCTCAAAATTAATCTGTGTACTTGTTTCTGCTTTAGTGGAGGTGAGAGAAGAAGGACCTTTTTTCATTTGATAGATGTGTTGGCTTTTTTAGTGTGTTCTACTGATTTCAAACAGGCTGATACTTCAAGGTACCATTCTTTTATTCAGTGGGTTTATGCCATGTTTCACTATCACAGCTTGTACTTTTCAGGTGTCTATCCTGTCACTTCAGTCCATTTCCACTTTCCAGGTATGACATTCTTCCTGGAGAAATGACAGCTGTGTTTTTTCTTTCCTGTTACTTTGGTCTAAGACATACAAGAATCATGGGAATAATAATTTTCAAGTTGTATTTTGCCCATTAGGCTCCTTAGAGTTGATCTTTTCATGAAGATGATGTTACCACTACTCCAGTATGTTGTCAGAGTGAAAACATGCTGGAAGTAAAGAGGCATAAAGAAAACTTCTTTTTGAACAGCTACTATGAACTAAGAAAACTTCTTCAAAGCAGAACTACCTAAAAAGTCAACTCAAGGACTTTTTAGTAGTGTGAGTTATGTTAAAGACTTTCTTTGGGCGTAACTTTTCCCAAGTTAGCTTCTATTAATTTGGTTGAACTTAGACTCATTTTAATAAAGAAATTAATTAAATACCCTTTGAGCAATCTTTGGTGAGGTCCTGGCCTGAAAGTGAACTGTGTATTATTATTATTATTATTATACTACTGAGCTCTGTATTATTATTTTCGATATCATCGTTGTCTAAACTAGATAATTCCTAAGGAAGAATTTGGCATGCTGATTCTGAGCAGTTTTTCGTGTTAAGGTACTAACAAGGGATGTATTTCTGTGGTTCAGCTGCAAGATTGGATCATTGTTTTCCTATGTTTATCAGCATTTTTGTGTGTTTCTTTTCTCTCTGAAGTGTCAGAAGTGAGAATTAAAAGAAAGGTGAATGATATTGTCTTGTATTAGCATAAGCAATTTCTCTTTTGTTAATTCCTCCTAAGAACATCTGTCTTCCTCAGATTCCTCACAGCTACTGATTTTTAATGAATTCAATCAAAAGATTCCTTCAGTAATTTTGCTAACAAAGAATTTCCTGTATTTCTTTGGAGTGTCAAATTGCTTTAAAACTGATAAGGAGAATTGCATTTTTAGCAGCTTTATTTTTCCTTTTTAGCTTGATGTATGTCACTCTGGTATAAGTGAACAGATTTTTCATGATTTTTTAATGCAAAATTATGCTCAAAAGTAAAGTTCTGCCAGAGCATAAACTTTTTTTGTCCAAAATATTTTAGATGCTTCCTATAAGTGAGGGTGTATCAACCACTTTCCTATAATACTGGAAGATGTTGGTGTTTTTAAAAATTAAGAACATCTGAGAATTCACTCAGTGTTCCCCTCTTCAATATCACTTTTTAGGAAGGGTTTGTAAAGACTGTAGTGTATTGTTTGTAAAAATGCATCTCTGACTTGGCTGTTTGAAGAGGAGGTGCTGTTACAGTAGAACAGTGCCAGGCTACAGCCTAGAGTAGGACTCTTGAGATGTGAGTGAATTTTACCCTTTGACTGCACAGCTTTTCTTCAGCTGTGGTAGCTCTTTCCAGCCCCATGCTGAGGACAGGGCTCCCCTTGCTGTAGCTTAAGGCAGCAGTTTTACATAACTGGAAATTAAGGATTGATATACAGGCACTTACTAGAAAGGCCATATCTTTATTTTTCATTCTCACATGTGGTTCTGCAGATTAATACAGGTGCCCCACACTGATCCCTCAAATATTTGTGGTCTTAGGAAAGATTTTGTATGTAGTTGATTTTGTTTTTTTAAAGTTATTTGAAGTATTTTGTACTGTGACCTCAAGTTAACAAATCTCTCGAAAAACACTTTCACTCTCCAAGACAGATTCATAAACTTTAAATTTCTGGGTTTTTTCTAATCAGAGATCCCCTCATCATCTTGCTTCCTCATTCTTCATAAAACTTCCTCTGGTCTTTTAACACTTTTCAACAAATCTTTGAAAACGAAAGAAAGGACTGCACACAGATTTTCAAAACTGTGTTTTGAAATACACTAAGTAACATTTTTAAAGTTGTTCACATTACTTGGTCTTAAAATACACAAAATAATTTTTGAGAGTGAGGGAACTGCACAGAAGTTTTGAGAAGCAAACCTCAGAGATGAGATTATCCAAGTGTGACAGTATTGTTAGATGCTTAAATTGCTTCCTACCAGAATTCATTTGAAGGAACATCAGCTGCATCACTTTTTTTCCTGTGGCCACAGTTTTCCTGCATCACTGTTTCTGTTGCTTGGTTTCATCTCAGTGGTCTGCTGTTCTGTGAGATGTCTTGTTTAAAACGACTGAGAATAAGTACTTTTAAATAATAATTTTAAATACTTTTAAATTTGTCTGACTCATCTGAAAAGAAGATCCCTGCTCTAGTAAGTCAGTAGTGATTTGACACTGAGCGTCTCTTAAAAATACAGGGATCAAAAACTTGTTATTAATTTGTCTTTTTTTACCCAAAGACTCAAAATTTTCTTCTGTGGAAATTTAAGCATTTCTAGAAGTTTCTGCAAGACAAGAATTTGTTTCTATGGTTTTGTTAGATCAATGAATTATATTTATCCTGGTGTGGAACTAGGTCATCAGAAGCTTTGAAAAAGAGAACAAACTTTTAAATTACTACAAGACTCCTTGTAAGCCATGGAGAGAATTATCTACGTTTTAAGTTATTGGTTTCCCTTTTCTGATCTTTGATATCTTCATGTATCTCTTGTTTATATTAGGTAGCTGTAGGGTAACTACTTGACAGAAAATAAAAGACAGACACAGGAGTTTTTAAATTAATTTTATAGAGAGCTAAAATGCAAGCCTCAAGATGAAATTCTAGTATGATAGATCTGTTTCTCTGAGTGATGTTGACGGTCTGTAATCGTTTTCTGTGCTAGATCGATCCTTGGGTATTTTAAGATGACTTCTTTTTTATGGCTGCTTTTTGTCACAGAAACCAGAGTCTGCACATGAAATTTTTAAAGAAGCTGGAGTGCCACGGAAGCAGAAAGTTACAACATTTAACGTAACAGATGATGCCATAATTAAGCCAGGTAATCTTTTTGAGCTACCGTTTATTATGTGCACAATCATTTAACATCTGCCACTTGTAGACCTAAATGAAGTTAGGATGTGTATTTCAGTTTTGCTTTTTATAGGAATTGCTGAATTCATTGTCATTAAGCACAAGCAAACATTTTTCATAGGGAAAATTAGAAAATGGGTTTTAATTTTTAGTTGATGAGATGTAGGCTTTTTCCTGGATACTGTGTTTCCATTGATTAGAAAATAAGTCCAATCCAAATTTACTAATCCGAACATTGAGTTAAGAAGTAAATGTGTGCAACCTTGACTCACTTGTTGGGCATAAATATGGATACAGTTACAGGAAGTTCTGTGTTTATCCTTATGAGAGGGACACAGAATTTTGTGGTAATGTTTCTCAGGACCTGAAATAGCAGTTTTTTGTTTCTTCTTGCTGCATTCAAAAGTAGGATGATGGCTGCTTTTTCTGACAGCTTGCAAAATAAAACACACAAAAACATGTTTATAACAAACATTCTCACTAAAAATTAGTATTGGAAGTTTGGAGATCAATGAAATGTTTTAAGTGTCTGAGGTTTTGTTAGGTATTATATTAGGTTGCTTTTATTTTGTGGTTTTGATAGTTGCAGGTATTTTCTCAAGTATTATGTAGGGTAGGAAATTCTAATGTAGTGCGTCTTTGCCATTAGTGGAGCTTTTTGCAAGACCTTTTTAAGACAGTGCAGATAAAAATCAAATCTGACGTAAAGAGGAATTCTGGACTGATAAATGGAAGCAATAGCTTGAGATAAAGCAGAATTGCAAGTTTTTGATAAACTGTTTCGCAGTGTGTGTATTTGGTACATAACATCCTTTATGTGCATGATTTTGTGTCAGTTGACAGTTATCTTATCCCAGTGTGTGGATTGTGTAAATATAACATGAAGTAATGTGAGGGTTTTTATGCTTGAGACTTACGAGAGGTTTACATCATTTCAGTTTGCATTCATACAGATCTGAGAAAACATGAAAGCAATTGAAAAACATGAAGCAATTAAAATTTCTTTTTTTTTTTTTTATGGATGTATAACAGACAAGAATACAAACTGAAATACGCAGCCACATGGATCTTCAGATTAAAGTTCATTTATAATGAACTAAGTTATCAGTTTTGCTTTGTTGGGTTTTTTTAAGCTGCTAATGAAAGAATATTGCACTTTGATGCAAAAAAATCACTGAAGACAAAACAAACCTAAAATTAGTATTTTGATACTGCAAGTACTTAAGGAATTAGTGTGATTACAGTGAGGTGAGTGATGTCACTGACGTACAGTAGCACTGCTTCTGCTAAAGGGTAGTGTGTAGACAATTCCCCAGCGGATGAAGCGGTACTTTTGCCACAGTCTTTAGTTTGGAAACACTGCATCTTAATAGAAGCATTGCAAAATTTTATTCTTTTTTTATTCTTAACCCCATTTTTTGTAGTAAGTGGGGGGGGTTTGTGGTTTGTTTCGTTTTTTTGGTTTGATTTAGTTTTTAAAAAACCTTGAGAAGCGCTTGTAGTTCTAAGTGCAGCATATTCTGTTTTCTTGCTGAGCATGTGTATTATGATTAACTAATTAACTAATTAGACACTTTGGGCTTTGGTGGTGTATGAAGGGCAATGTATCTGAGTAAAGCCTTGACCCTTCCTTCCTACTCATCTGAAATTGGATTAGGACCTGAGAAGTGTGCTTAAGTAGTAAATACAAAGCATCTGTTTCAGTCAGTGAGGTTCATAAAGAAGAACAAATAAGATGTAAATAACAAGTTTTGTTTCCTTTCCTGTGACTGTAATCCACCCTGGAGGATAATGCCTGGCTAGTGGTTTGAGGATTTCAGCACTTAGCTGAACATGATCTCTCCTTTTTGCAGGTACTCCTTTGTATGCTGCTCACTTCCGCCCCGGGCAGTTCGTGGATGTTACTGCAAAAACGTAGGTTCCTGGGGATTTAATGTGTGTTAAATCTCTCTCTAAGAGACCGGTTGATTTTTTTTTTTTCCCTTTACTTTGTCTTGAATCCATGGCTCACAAAAGCTGAAATACAATTGCAAGGGTAGTGATAGGAAATTGACACCCATTCACTCATTGGGTTAAAAGTATCAAATTATCTTTCTTGATGAGGCTTACTCTTGATTTTGATCAAGGCAGGTAGACAATTAATATTCTTAAGGCTGAGGTTCTGCCTGTGTTGTCTCTCACATGTACATGATTAGCACAGGCAAAGAGATCTATAATGCAGCATCTCTGGCATGTCAAAATGGGGAATAAATGCCAAAAGGCATCAGTTCTCAAAAAGACTGCTTGATTTTAATTTGGTGAAGAGATGTGAAGACAGATGTGGACTGAAAGGAAAGCAAAAAGATAGTAAATACATTTAGCAGTGTAACAGAGCTGTCAAATCCTTTTTTTTTCGTTTTCTCTCATATTCCAGCTCATGTCCTTGCCAGCAGTGGCTAATGATCTTTTACTTTAATGTGGGAGGAATGATTTCCTCTCAGACCACCGTGAATGCCAAATTAGAGCTCAAGTGGTAGAGGATGTCAAAAGAAAAACTGGCATCTTGTGGCAAAGACTGGTCATGGCTCTTGTAGTACATCTGTGATTTCCCCTGACCGAGAGAACTCCTGTCTGCATATTTCAGTGTCATGATACAAAGATAATATTTTCCATTATATGTTTCATTTTCTCTGCAATGGAGATAGTACCCAGCTGCAATTGTCTCACATGTAGGATGTAATACCTATAAATGTCCAATACTGTTCACAGGGTTTTGGATATATGGGGAAAGCAGCCCTATGAATAGAGCTGAGTATGCAATTCTAACAGAGCTACACCTCACTACATTTATGAGGGCACCCTATTGAGAAAAGCAGTTCAAGGAATTGACTGGAATTAGTATTTTTTCCATGTCAGACTTTATTATGCCATACTTAGATCTGGCATATTATTCATTCTGCTTCTAAATTGTACTCAGTGAGCATCCAGTAAGAGACCATAGCTTGTTTGCAAAACAGCACATGATCATTAGGAATACAGTCATTTAATGGAGATTAAGTGTCAGTCTTTGTTAATGCAGAGAAGCTTTGTTTTTCTAGGAGTTTTTCAAGAACTAGGAAAGGGATTTTTTGGCAGTGTAGAAGATATTGGTAAACAGCTACAGGGTATTGATTTGTATCTTGCTTTATATATTTGAAAATACTAGCAAGCTAAAAATAGTCTGGGTTCTTGGTCCTGTTCAGTGAATCCATCCTAGATTGTAATTCAGTATTTCTAATATGTTTTCTCCAGATATTTGTATAATCTCATTTCAGAAATCAGCAGTGCGTTTGTACTGCTGATTTGGTAGCATATTTCATGTAATCCTTCTGTACAGGTGAAGGAAAAATTCTTTAAAGAGAAAGATGAGATGGGTTTTCTGTTAGTGAGATTCTCTAATCATTCCAGTCTTTCTATATCAAAAATTTTTAACCTTTTTCTGTGGCTCGCTTGCATTATGATTACTACTTTTCAAATTTCTTGCTTCTTAATTTCAGCTTCTTTGGAATGCTTCATTTATCATGTTCCCTTAGCTCTTGGGCAAGAATTAAGTTATTTTACTACATTTCCGTTTTTCTTCAGTTCTTCTACTTTTTTCCATGCAATTTCATCGAGCAAAGTCCTATCCAACCTGGGGAAGGACTTGGGGGGAGGACCTGGGTCTTTCTGATTCAAACCATTATGGACTTAAAAAACAGCAATTCCTAAAAACGTGCTGTCAAGTAAGGTTTTTAGAAATACATGAACAAGTACTTTACATTTGTAAGTTTGTCAGCAATTCTGCTTTAATGGAGGAAAGACAAAAGCGTACCATGTTAAAAATCATGTGGATGAAAATAGCAGTGCTGTTGATAATAGCATGATTAATTGTAATATTTCCTTTATAAAGGAAAGAAAGAAAACTGATATTGCCTCAATGAGGAGATAATCTAGTGGAATATAAAGGATATTTTAATCTTTTACCGACTCTTAATTATTCAGATGAGTGAGATATCCTTTTGTATGCTTCCTTCTGCCAAAATGTAAATAAAAAATATGCTCCTTATAAATAAGCAAACTTTTCTTAGTTATCATAGCCTGAATGAAGTACTTGCACTACATTTCAGAAGTCTTGGTTAGCCTCTTCATTTGGTTACCAAAATGTAGGGTGTTTCTTTATGCCTGTTTTCTTTTAATCTTCCCTACAAATGTTTTTTGTCAAAGTCTTTTGAAATGTTTTGATTCATTTATATCTTCGTAAAGAAAAACATTTTCACAGGAATGAGAGGGTTCAGTTAAGGATTTATGTATGCAGTTTGTTATTTGAAACCTCATAATAGTTCAGCATGGTACGAGAGACTTTTAGAGCACTGACAGTAGGCGGTGTGTCTGTGTGCTGCCAGTCTTGTGTAGTGCTGAGATATTTTCCTTAGTACTTCTTTTCACCGATTTAAAATGCTCAATCCTTAAGTTTAGCCCTGCTATGCTTTGAGCTAAAGTGCACAGCACCATCCAGAAACACTTCTCTCACAGGCTGCACCTCTGTGACCCCACCTTGAGTACTGCTTCCAGCTCTGTGGTCCCCTCTAGGGATGGAGCACCTCTCCTATGAGGAAAGGCTAAAGGAATTGGGATTGTTGAGCCTGGAGAAGAGAAGGCTTCAGGGTGACCTCATTGCAGCCTTCCAGTACCTGAAGGGAGCCTGTAAGAAAGATGGAGAAAGACTATTTACAAAAGCATGTAGTGACAGGATAAATGGCTTCAAACTGAGAGTAGGTTTAGATTAGATATTAGGAAGAAATTCTTTACTGTGAGAGTGGTGAGGAACAGCAGAAATTTTGTCATTCCCAAGAAAAAGCCAACAGTAGTTTTGTTGGAAATGGGCTAGAATTAAGTGGCGATTCTGGAGTGTTCATGGTGTATTTAAGTTTTGCTCAGTTAACAGTGTAATCTGAGCGAGAATCTGAGCTCTCCATTTGCCCGAAATGATTTGACTAAGTAGTTGGAATACTTTTCCCCTGCAGCATCTAAATAATGGTCTTTTAAATTAACTACATTTGAAGAGTTACTAGCAAAATGAATTGTTGCTTAATTAGAATGCTTTATTCCAGCAGCTTTCTAAATGAAAGTTGTCTCATTAGGTACTGGCATTTTACTTGTATCAAACCTGGAAAATTAGGTTTTGTACAAAATTAGGTGGTTGACCTGAACACCTGCTTTCCTGCAGGTGAGACCAGAACAACTGTAATTAAACTCTATTTTTAGCTCTACAGAAAGATTATTTTCCTTTCATTTAACTCTTGTGTGTCTTAGTTTTTCATATCATCATTGCTGCCTGTGATTCCTTTCTGGGAATGCTTCACTCAGTGAAGATAAGTAAATTAAGTCACTGAGTTGCATCTGTTGAAGAACAGGGGCATTACACATTTCAGATCTAGTTTTATAAGTCTCATTCATGTGGGGTCTTGTGTTCAGATCTGGTGTCTAATGTTACTGTTAGAACAAAAGCATACAGCCCTTGATTCAAACTCAGACAACAGTTAGAAGATGTCTTAGCATGATACCACAACAGGATAAGTAGGATGTCAAACATTCTACTTCAGTGTAGGTTCTTGGTTATCATATTTCAGATACTGTAGATAACTTGATTTTTTCTGAGTGGATTTTAGTTATTTATTCTGTTAAGTTAATATATAGTACTGGATTAACATTCCACTTCGACAGATCTTAATGTTTTTTGAAAACCTCAGCTGGTTGAGGTTGAGTTTCAGTAATTATTTTTCTTTTATTGGTGATACTTGCTGAATGAATTACACCTAGTAATTTTTAAGAAGCGCAAAGGGGGCAATTAAACAACATGAAATTAAATGAATTATATTAATAGCTGACACCTGGTCTCTGTTCAGAAATCAGCAAGAATATAATCTTACATAATATTCATTATTTTTGTCAGAATGAAAAGTTTAAGAATAAGCTGTACTATACACTGTATAAACCCTTCTCTGATTGTCCCTAATATGTCTTGAACAGCATGCATCTTACGTTCTCTTCCAAAGCACTTTGCATTTCATACAATTGGAAGAATGTAAAATCTTTGCATTAGAAATACAGATAAATTTTGAATCATGGAAAATTTACTCTTTTTTTTTTGTATATACTGGAGAAATCCACCACTTGTCTGAAAACAGATCTTATTCACATCAACTTAGGCTGTGAAAACACTGTTCTTTAGAATGCTTGAGGTATATTGGCTAAGCTACTAACTGCCTAGTTGACCAGTTCTAAATTTTATTATAAACCAGATGTTAGTAGTTCCTTACTTTTATTTTAAACTTTACATTCAATCTAGATAATCTTGTAGTTCTTATTCTGGTTCCAGGTATATTTCAGATAGACCATGAGTCAAGTAAGAAAGATACACTGTGTAATTTTCTTCATCTTGACATGTGTTTAAAGAACATTACACATTTTTTATTCTTTTTTAAAAGCAAAAACTTCAAAATGAAAGAAACCTACAGCCGCTTCTTATTTAATTATGTCAATCATGATGGCTGTGTCATACTGAATAGAAAATTAATGTCAGAAAGTCATAAGGTAAAGTGTCCTTGCAGGTAATTGAGTGATTGTAAATAAAAAGTTAAACTAATCTGAAACATTGTTGAACTAATATGGTGAAAAAGCCTTGATAGATAGTAAAGCATTGTACATTACAAAATACTCTTAATTTCAGCATTGCGATATCTTGACTTTAGGCAGAATATTTCAGAGGCTGAAGATTTGTTTTCATATTCCAGATCAACAGATGCAAGAGAATTTTCAGGTTTACCAGAGTGCTCTTTTTTTAAGTCTGGTCACACTTTCTATAAATTTCCTAAGGCTTCAATATTGTAAAATCCAAGTCTTTGTTCACAGAAAATATGTGTGTAATTGGAGAGACCAAGAAGCAAATGAACATACTCTATTCCATGAATCATTTAACACTAGCAATTCTATCTTGTGATATGAGCACTTCTTTTTGAAAATATCTTATAATATTTGATGTACTAAACTCTTTTTTCAAAATACATCTCTTGCATGGATAAAGTATTAATGTTTTAAATTTTTTAGAGCACAGTTTACAGTATTCTAAATTGTTCATGTTAAAAAATGAGCAATCCGAGTGAAATGTTGAAGTGGTTTCATGACATCAGAGATTTATTCTTCTTGACTAAAGCTGACAGTAGTGTTTACTTTTGAAATAGTAGCTTTCTGTGGTTGTGTGGTTTTCTCTGAATTGCAAGGACATTTCTGCGGGTAAAGAATTTATCATGCCCCATCATTTAAAGAGAGAATTTATCTGCTCGCTCTGGTGACTGCACAGCTGCTGTTATGCAACCTGCTTGCAGTTGGTTTTGGAGACTTTGCTAAGTCCCTCTTCCAGCTAGAGATGCCAGAAGCAGTCTACTTGGAAAACTTGGCCAGTAATAGGTAGTTTAAAAGAAAAAAAATAGCATTTTGGCAGAACAGATAGGAGTTTTCCTATAGCTTAGTTTCTGCATGTATTTCATAGTTACTGATCCCTGGCAATATGAAAACAGAAAAACACAAGTTCTTAGCCTCTCTTAAAGTGTATTTTTCAAACCATTTTTTACGACTATTGCTGTTTACTACTGCAAGCTTTTAAAATAAGCTGATTCCGATCAGAAACAGGTGCTACAAAGCTTTGCATCCTTTGGATTCCTGTCTTGTGTTCCTGATCTCAGGTAACCCAGATCCTCCCTCCCGCAGGTACCTTTATTCAGCTTCCTCTCATGGCCCCAACTCCCTTCATATCCTCATGTCCCACCACTGTCTGCTGGCCTGGAAGGACTTGTCTTGCTGGTGACAGCCACTTGCATGCCTGGCCAGCTGGCAGGTCAGAGGAAGATACCACTACTTTAATTAAGTTTTAGCTTTTCCTTAGCTATAGGTAAGAAGCAACAAGTAGTCAGGAGCTTCTAACCAGTAATTTTTTTAATCAAACAATTACACATTTCTTTGCCAAATTTAACTGGGATTGACCCCTAGGTTCTGGGCAGGGAAGGGGAAGACCAGGAGACCAGACATCATGGTTGCACAGCTCTTGTTCACTTGCAGTTCTGTAGCTTTAGAGAGCCTAATTTTTGCTGTGGTTTGATGTGTTCAAGGCAACCAGGACAGCAGTTAGAGGACAGTTATTCAAGTGGGAAGAGGAAAGTTTTCGTGGATGTTGGTGTTCTCTGTGTTTGTATGTTCTGTAGTTTTTCATGGTAGTGCTGAGCAGGGGAGTCAGCCAAGTGCAGTTTCTGCATAGAGCGTGCTCTGTGCATGCTCATACCCAGTTTTATTTTAGATGCAGAGTACACTTATATTTTTATTTTTAATATAAAGTGCATTAGCAGAGAAAGGATTTCTATAAATCAGAGGAAAAGGATCCTCTTGCTAAATCATAGAATCACAGGATATTCTGAGTTGGAAGGGACCCACAAGGATCGTAGAGTCCAACTCTTTAAGTGAAAGGCCCTTACAGGGACAGAACCCATGACCTTGGCTTTAGTAGCACCATGCTCTAGCCAACTGAGCTAATTTCAGGTTAAATTAAATAATGTAAAGCAGTGCAGCCATAAGCACTGTGGTCAGACTTCTCCTTTTGGACACAGACAATGCCAGTTTAAACACACACTTTATTCGGCTTTTCCTTTGTGCAGTGATAAGGTGATTTTTACTGTTGAGTCCGTCCCTGCAGTAAAAAAGAGAATTCCAAAGCCAGTAATGCTGTCATGCAGCTCAAAGATGAAGGACGTGGACTCTGAAATTATATTTTATTTTGTATTGTGTTTTAGACCTTATTTGTTAGGTGAGTATGGATCAAGGGAATTACATGTTGTCAATGCACAAAGCTGTTCTCAAGAGATGAGTTTGTTGTAGTATGGAAAAAAAAATGTTTATTCTAAGTAGCCATCTCTTTTCCTCAATGCTTAGGCCTGACATTAAATTGTGGTTAATGGTATTATTTGGGTTTTTGATAGGGTTGTTTGTTTGTTTGTTTGTTTGTTCTGGTGCTCACTTGGTGAAAAGCTCGTTACAGTGGCTTTTATTGAGGAGAGTCTCTGCAAGGAGCATTTTATGTTAATCTTCTTGCCTATTTGACTCTGTTCTAGTGCTTTATATTCTCTAAAGCAATCTTTAAGCATTGTGCTAAAATATGTTTATGGTATAAAATACAGATTTTATTTAAGTATATTCTTCCCAAAGCTGGGCATTGTTAAAGGTAAAAAACCATGAGCCTGGCTGAAATGATTGGTTATTGGTAGAAGTCCTACGTCTGACTAACCCAGGTTTGTTTCTTAATTATTTTCATTTTCAGAATTGGTAAAGGATTTCAAGGTGTTGTGAAAAGGTGGGGATTTAAAGGTCAGCCTGCAAGCCATGGCCAGACAAAAACTCACAGACGACCTGGAGCAATATCTACCAATGTGAGTGTTCTCATTTCCCACTAAAACATTGTTCAGTGTTTTTAGAACAGCTTACTGAAACTGAACAAATGTACAATAGCTAGCTGCTACATTTGCTCTGTGCAAGCAGGGAATCCCATCAGTTCCAAGGGAGGTTCAGAAACCTGTATAAGGAGCAATGCTGTTCTCTTAGGCCTCGATTTATGAATATTCTCTATTGATGGTGAGCGCACATATTTTATCTGAGCAAATTGGCATATTTTGTAATATAGTGAGAGGAGTAGTCTTAATACTTCAAAGAGAGTTCTGAGAAGCTTTTATCACAGCATTTATAGATCGGAAAGGATTTGCCTGTTATTTTATACTGTAGATATTGTACCGTTCTTTGGAACCCTGGTTCCTTTTATCACCTTGCCTGTCATGTGTAGCTGCTTAATGAACTGATCCCCATAATTTAGTAGGGAATTATTCCCAGAAGTGTGTAAGCTTGTATGCATTTCTAAG
Organism: Pachycephala philippinensis; assembly: GCA_013397055.1. Classification (NCBI taxonomy): domain Eukaryota; kingdom Metazoa; phylum Chordata; class Aves; order Passeriformes; genus Pachycephala; species Pachycephala philippinensis. The sequence continues at coordinate 777,893 of VWZT01003234.1, read as the reverse complement.
CAGAGTACAGAGTCATATTTTTACATCTCAAACTATAAATAATATTAGTATAAAAGCTCTTTGAGCAGGGTAATTTTAGACTTTGTCTTATAAAGGCTGTACAATATTTAGACTGAACTGAGAGGAATTTTTTGCAAATTAAGATCAACTTCCTCATAGTACTGAAAGTGAACTGTCTGTAAATTTCTTAGAGAAATAAAAATTTAAAAAGGATTAATGCTCAAGAGAATAGTAAAAGCAAAAAGGCAACAGTCAATGAAGTTCGAGTAATTGAGAGTGTAAAAGCGTGCATTACTGATTTATAGTCCTCAGTTTCAGCTGGAAAAAGAATTCTACACCTGGCGCTTGTTTTCACTGGAGAATGTAATTATTTGAACACGAAACACTGTTTTACCAGATGGTATTCATCATTACAAAATAACCCCTCTTTACTTTTCTTTAAATTAGAATTTCCTGAGCAATAATGCTGGATGTAATTTCACAAAATATATAGAATGGAAAATAGTATTGAAAGTAGGTATGATGGAAAGGAAACAAGGTGAAAAGATGCAATAGGGGAAAAAAAATGCCTTGATAGTACTTCCCCATCTATGGTTGGCCGTCTCAGACATTTTTGTAATCCAGGACTGTTCAGTACAGAATCCTCTCCCTAGAACTGCATTGCAGCTGATTTCCTGAAATCACGATTTTCACAAGAGTTGAAAAAAACCGAGAACATTATTAATGAATAACAGAGACGTGCAGGGTACAAATGCCTTGCTAACAGTGTAGAATTGAAAATTATTGCACTTCTTCCTGCCTTTTTTCCCCTACCTTTGTTGTCTAGTTTATACCCGGCCAATCAAAAATGTGCTTCAGAAACTAAGGAATAGCAGAGAATGGAATTAAAATTTCCATTCTCAAGAATACATGCGTTAAAAAAGATCTGATTGACATCAGTGTAAAAACTCATGGATTAGGGGAGGAGAGAAGCTACACTGTGTGTATATCTATATATATAAAAATTTTGTGATTGAGGTCAAGTATTTCAGAACACACGTAGAGTAAAACCTAACCTCTGGCAAGAGGTATGTAAAATGCTTATCAGGATTAGATTTTTTGATGTTACATATTTTCAACATTGGAAATACCAGCATATTTCCTCTGGTGCTCCTCTTGTGTTTGTAAGTGTACCTCTTGCAGTTAACGTGGTGGTTTTGGCCTTGTTTTTGTCTAGCAAGCTGCCAAAGTTTATCGAGGAAAGAAAATGCCTGGTAAAATGGGTAACATCTACAGGACATCTTTTGGATTAAAGGTGAGTTCTGAGTATACCAGTGTGTGTATAAGGTGGTGGCATTGCCAAGCAATGGTGTCCTGGCCATCATCTCTGCCAGAATACAGACAGCAGCATCTTGAAGTAAGCAAGCTGCAAAGACCAGAGCAGCAAGTACATTCTCCTGTCTTCACATGGGTTATAGATAACTTACCTGAACATCCTTTGCATTTGTGGTACTCTGGGAACTGGGATTTCTGGTGATACTTCCACATCTAATGTGTTTTTCACTATGTCCCTTGACTTCTGCCTTTGAAGAGGGAAAACAATCAGGCTTTTTGGTGACTTCAGTTAATGTCTTCATCCCTATTCCACTTGTTCATACCCAGCCCAGATCTGGGTTGTTTGAAGCTCTAACTTGGTCATAGCCTTTCACTTTCATGTACAAAAAGGGGGTTATAGTTTCTGTCCAGAGTCAGATTTGTACATGGCTGCAGCAGCTCCTGGTCTATTAAAGCTGCTCTCCTCTGTCTCTGAAGGCAACCTCTGCAGTTTTCACAAAAAGCATATTGACCTCTAGTTTGCAAAAGAGTGCTGCTGTTGTTCTCTGTTAGTACAACTAATTTTTAGTAGCAGGAAATGTGTGTGTTCAGTTGAGCACCTGATTAAGAAATTAACATATGGTCACAGGAACGTTTTCATGAGGACATTTGTTTTATTTTGTCTCCTGTGATGTTTTTCAATTTTTCATGTTTTTCAACATGTTGCTGTTAGAGGGAAAAGAGACATGGAAGCTTTGGTTGGTGTTACACTGAACAAAGAACTGCTTTACCAAATGCAGCCTGATCACCAGCCCTTTGAAAGTTTTCAGCCCCTTACATTAGGAGGTTCTGCACTCTGAGTGGCATGTGAGTGAATTTTGTGGCAAGTTTAGGCCTGTGCAGAACATTTTCCTTCCCCAGAGAACCACAGCCAATTAATCAGTTTGGGCTTTGTTGGACTGCTGTTTGTAAAACTGGGAATAGTCTCTAAACAGGACTCAACATCTGATTTTTTTTTTCCCTGTCTCCTAGGTGTGGAGGATCAATACAAAACATGACATTATTTATGTAAATGGGTCTGTTCCAGGTCACACCAATTGTCTGGTGAAGGTATGTTTGCTAGTTCCAATACTGGGATTAGTGACTGCTAAGCTCTCTACCACTCAACTTACAAATGGAAAAACACGGGTAGGATGCAATTTTCATTTCTTCTGAGAAATCTTGTACTGTTGAATTAAAGGGCAGTGGAATCAGTTCCATGAAAGAATGATCAGTAGGGCAGTGGCTCACACTCTAAACCCCTTTTTAGCTGTGCACTGGGGTTGTGCACCCACGTACCTTATGATACACCAGCACAGTTGCTGAAACCCTGTGGTAAGTGTCTCCAGGCTATGTCCATCCCCTTTGAATGCTAACATGAGCCAGCAGCACAGTGGTGAGATGTACAGAAATATTATTAAAGGGTTGTATTCATGAGCAGAGATACACAACAAATCCTGCTTTAGAGGTTATTTAAAGCATTCCCATACCCAGTAGCAGTTACCTTCCCAAGAAGCAGTTGAGGTACAGGAAGAGACAGCTGGAGTTCACAATAAAGGTCGGAGTTCCCTTTGGAATCAGTAAAAATGTGTCAGTGTTATTTTCTGTGGCAGTCTACAGAATTAATTTCAAATTTTATGCAGATTGTTTCAGTTTTCCATAGACAGTCTTGAAACAATGAAGAGTCTAGTAAGTGTTCTTACAATGTAAATAATTCACATCAAAGCAAGAAAAGTGCTTTTTAAGGGTCGTTTTTAAAAAGATTTTTCTTTCTAATTAGGTATATTCTACACATCTGCAAGCACCACTTGGAGGAAGTTGTTTCCTTTCTGACTGAATAGAGTACAGGGTATCAAATGTCTTTGCTATGAAGGACTATAAAGGTTTTGATATACATGTACCTGTATATCTACTAGATAGTTTTAAATCCTTGGAAGCATTGTAGGGATTTAAATGATTCAGGACTTGAAAAGTTAAAGAGTTCATCAAGTTCAGATGTTTTCAAAGAGTTTATTATCTTCTTCTATTTTATTATGGACATCCAGTTTCTGTTTCTTAATTGTGGAGCAGAACTCCACAGCTACTGAGCTTTACATACAGCAGTCCTAGCTGTCAAATAGCTGTTTTACCCACAGAAAAATTGACTTTAATGTTGTATTTCTGTCAGTGCAAATAAGGCCGTTTTTCCTGAGTGAGGTATCTCTAAACTGTTTTTGTTGTAATGTCCCACCCAAGCCTGGAGAATACATTGTGTGTTTCTCTTCCAAGATAGTGAATATTGGTTAAGAGATGTCCAGGAGACGTAGTTTTCAGGACAGCTTCTGCAAAATTACTGGGCGTGACATCAATTACAGAGAATTAAGCGCGTAGTTTGGCTGGCTTTTCATTTGTAGGTTGGACTGAATGACCTTTTCTTCAACTGTGTTCAAAGTATTTTTTTCTAATCCTGAGGCATGAACCTGGTTGCTCTATGTCAGTGTCTGAAATTTAATTAAGTGGGAATTCGTTTTAGGATGTTAGTTTTAAATTATAATGTATGCATACAAGCAGCATAATGTAGCTGAAAAAATGAGAAATGTTTGATGCCCAGACTGTATTCTTTGATCTTAATAGTTCTCTTAAGGAAGAGTTAAATGTTGGAAAAGGTTGTGCATCTTGCATCCTAGTCATGCTGTTAAAATCCACACTTGGTGGCAAATGCAGGTACACATCTCACATGTTTTATCTGTAAGGATACAACGTTTTTTGAAGCCACTGAGACTGAATACAGTACCTGTTTCTACCAGATTATAACTTTTATTCTAACTAGACTCAATAAACTAATTTTTTTTAATTTCTGATTTTAAGTGAGTTAAGAAAACAAACATTTATTACACACCTGTAATATAAATTGGTTTTAAAAACAAAGCTCTGTGTGTTAATAATGCACATTCTTATGTACACCATGAAGATCTCATTCAAACAAATCATTGTTCACTTGCTGATCAGACACTGCACACTCTGCTTGGGAAGAATGAGGCTTTTCTCCCCTTAGAGCTCCTTGCTTAAAATAATAGAGTATATTAAACATCTTGACCAAGCTGCTCCAGACTCAAATTTTCATGACATTTAATAATACATAACACTGTTTGAGATAAGGACACAGCAGTAGGTATTATTGCTATTAAGAAATAGGTTTCAAAAAATTGCTTCCACTCTTATTTGGAGATTGAAGGCAGTATGTAGTAAGCAACAGTTCATTCCAGTTCCCTGAGCTGGTGGATCCATTCTAGGGGTTTTTTTCCTTGCATAAGCCATATGAATTACATTACATTCATTTTTTCCCTTATTTTTTCAAATACGTCTCTGAAAATAGAAAAAGCTTTAAGTATAAAATCAAGCAAAGCAATACTATTTGGTTCCCTAATTTCTGGGGTTTTTTTCCCCATTTAATCTTGGGGCACTCGTGTGTGTGTTTTTAGCTTGCCTAACACCTTTCTTCCAGGATGTTTTCTTGTTTGCTTATAGACATCGACTTCCAATATATTGTTGTATATTTGTTTGGATCTGTAGTTGGGGACAGGAATTATGGGATGTTAGCAGTCGTAATTACTGTTCATTCCACTAAATACCTGCCTGTAATTAAGTAGGACTAATATCTAGGGAATTTGAATCCATCTGTCTTTGAGCTCCAGAGTGAAATATTGCATAACACTTTCTTCTTTGTGTGCCTCCAAGAGGAAGGCATTTGTGTTCACTGCCCACTCTGTGTTGCTTGGTAACCATTAAAACCACAGTGCACCTTTAAAGTATATATATATATTTTGTATGTTGTATTTTTGGAAACTTCGTGCATCAGCACTGTATTCAGACAGTGATGAAGTACTCAAATTTTTCAAGTTTTGTTTTCAGCAGAATAAAATTGCAGAATACTAGGATTGATGGATTTCTGGTTTTAATTAGAATCAGCTTTCATTTGATATTGCACACTGAAGTATGCAGGTGAATAACTGACATAAGTAATGTTTCCAGCCAACTGGAAAACTCGTGAAAAAAGCTCACTGTAGCATGGATTTCTTTCTCAGTTGCAAGATCTGATAAAATTAAGAAACTTCAGCAGTGTGCTGGAATGCACAGACTACTTTTACAAGAGTAACATTGCGGAGTAAGCGTTTGTAAGTTTGTGTGTTGGGCCTATCAAGACAGCCTGCCTCAGGAAACATGTTTCTTTCTGGGGTTTCTTCTTAGATCACAGGGCCTGTAATTACCATCTGTAATAGTTTTCTCTTGCAAAAGGTTATGGCTCTGGATTGCTTTCACAAGTATATTACCAAAAAGTTCTCTTTCCTGTCATTCAAAAGAGATGCACAAGACTTAACTCCCTTTTTAAGCATATGCCTTATAGTGGAGGGGGTACTGTAATATGGTATATTATCATTCAGGATGTTATAGTTTATCTTTGATAGTGTTTTATACCTGCCCTAATTTTAAGGCACCTGATTTTTTTAGGACATTCGGTGTTGATCACTTTGAGTATATCACTTGTAGTGAAGACAGAAATTCTGGCAAATCTTGTAGCCCATAGGACTTGCTTTGCAAGTCAGATACTGAACTGGCTTGTTTGTATGCCAGATCTGAGTTATGTTGAAGTATACAAGTTGCTTTAGTATGATGTTTCACTTGAGCTACTAACTTGAGTCTTGAGATTGCTTGTTTTTGTTTGGCTCTTTTTTCTTTTTTTTTTAAGAGAAGTCTGTAGTGATCTGCATTCTACTTATGTTGTATCACACTTCCCAGTATTACTGTGCTGTGTTTCTAGCTTGCCTGAGTTGGATGTACTCTGCTCAAGTTGAGGACGTGCAGGAATAGTGTGATTCCTTCAATTCTTTCATGTTCTGTGTCCTGTGCCTTGGGCCTCATTGATAAGACTTGTGTGGAGGTTTGGGAGTTTTTTGTATGGTTGGGGTTTTTTTTAAGAAAAAATAAGGCTGGTCAGAAATGGATATAATTCTAGGGTTCAATTTTTATGTCTAGCTTCAAAAATAGCAGAGAAGCTGAGTTAGGTGATGTATGACACCTGGGGAGCTTATTTCTAATAATTTTCTATATTTAAACACATTTTCCTGTTTAGCAAATAGCTTGCATTCTTTGCTATGGTTGCTAACACAGCCTGAGGCCCTGTTAAACTACAGACACGAGCTGTGACTTAAGCATCAGTTTTTAACTCTTGTTTAAGACCCTATTAAGCCTTTTATGGTGATAGATTTCTGAATTTGTTTATACTACCCATTATGCTGTCAATATAGGGGACATACATAAGTGCAGTTTATTAATTGTCTGCAAAACCCTTTATGACTGTTCTAAAGATTTAGTGACAAAATCCCAACCAGCTCCAATTTCAGCTTTCTCTAGCATTTTTCTTAATAAAATGACCTGCCAGAGAATACACTGTAGTGTATATGCCATCATCTGTATATACCATCTATCTATAGTATAGTCTACTGTAATATACAGTGCTATTAATGCAGCAGTTGAGTTAGCCAAGCATTTGTTAGATGAGTTATACAGCAAATGCCTTTATGGATTGCAATAACAGTTTGGACTATGAGCTTGATTCCTGCTGTGGTTGAAAGCTAAATTCACTGTATTTTAATAACACAGCATGAAAATTTACTCCTTTATTAGGGGTGTTCTCAGAAGGTTACTAGAACACGAAGAGCTATGCTGGCTGGGTCACCTGCACTTCTCTTCTGTGTACATGCTTATACAGACAAGTATGGCTGCTGCTGCTGCACACCAGTGAACCCTTTTATACTGTTGTGAAATGATTGTTCAGGAATCTGAGATAATAGATACAGGAAACCTTTGGTATGCTGGGCCCTTCATAAATGTAAAGGGAGTAATTAAATAATCCTCTTGACAAGACAGAAAAGTCATACCATGTTTTAATTGCTAATCGATACTTTCAGGTGTAAAATGAAGTTGAGTTCTTCCTTTAAATAGGAATGATAATGATAATACCTGGTAATATAGTAAAAATATGTAACTTCTTTTAATTTCAAAGAGAGTTTCATTCGGTTTAGTAGTGATGCTCGAAGACATTACTTTTTTGCTTTAAATTGCATTTGAAAGCTATGAATGTAGAAGAAGATGGAAAAAGAGCAGTAGTTTCACCAGTCAAAAGAAATACTGCATCAATTATACCAATCAAAAGAAAGAGCATATCAGAAGAAAATTGTTTTAACATCAGATATGGCCTGTGCTTCTGGGATCGGTCAAGCTTCTGAGGGTTTGGAAGGAGCAAAATGAAACAGTATTGTACTCCTCTGAGAGCAATGGTCTGTTTGACATGTTTCATGAGAATCTTAGAACTATTTTAAGAATTCTCCTTATCACACTAGAGATACTATCTCCAAAATGCCCCTTGGCATTAATATGTAATTCATACAGCGTTAAGTCTGGACAGAAATCTTAAATTCATTTAGGTAAACTAATTCAGGACTAAGATTAGACTGTTGGATTTGCCTTCAATTAAGAGCAGATGTCTCTGCTAAATCCTGTCATAAGAAATTGTTTTAAGAAGAAATGGAAAAAAAATAGGAGGAAAACAAACATTTCAATTCCTTTCATTTTCCAAGTGTTCAGAACTGTCTGCAAATGACACAGCATATATGTACCAGCACATACTATTTCATGATGAAAATAATCAAAAATAACAGAAAGTAGACATGAAAAACATTTAAATAAGATATACATTAAATGAGTAAGTTATCATAAATAAAATCATGTATTCTGATCTTCCTAATACTAACTCATGTAGCGACCATGGGGGGTTTTGCTGTTGACAGAGAAAGCTTACGGTGTGTAATAGGATTAGAGAGTAAAGGAGAAATTAGCAAAGGAAGTAGTAGATAACCAGTGAAGCAATTAAAACGTGTTTTCATATGGTAAAAGAAACAGCCACAGCGTATTGAAAGGGAAGGATGACATCTCTAAAGATGCCATCCTTCAGGTGCCATTGTTGAAGCTGTCTGACTTTCTTCTCAACTCACTGCTGCTGGAAATGTTGCAGCAAAGGTGTGTGGACTTGGACCTCAGCCTGGTTCATTCCATCCAGATACACAATGTAACTTGGGAACTGCAGGTCTGGCGGTTCACTAGTCCGTAGAGAACACTTCTGTAGAAGAGGAATGATCTACTTGAAAAGCTACTTAGCCATCCTAACCAGTGCAACATGTTGAGCCCTTCATCCCCTCATTCTTTGCAAAAGTTTTTCTTTTGTTTATCAAGCCTGCTCTTAGAAAACTATTGGAACGTCAGATTTATTGTACATGCCATCTGCAGGAATCCTCATGGACTTTGGGAAAGGTTCAAGTAATAGCAGATATGAATTTGGTAAATATAGTGCTGTCAGAAGAGAGCATCCAGTGGGCATAAAATTGTTTTATTTAATTTTTGGCATAAATCACAATTGTCCTATGTGAGGTCTTTGTCCAACCAACTAAGAATAAGCGTCTTGTTCTTTAAAAGCCCACTAAAAACTAAGAGGAAGAGCTTATCTTCCCTCTACTAAAATTTTGTCTAATCTATTTGCACCTTTTTTTTTTTTAATCCACTTGAGTATAGTGCCTGAAAGGGATTATTACAGCTCAGGAGGAAGAAGATCATATATAACAATATAGAAAAGAAGTATTTCATTTTAAATCAAATTTCATTGCTCAAGAATTTGTAGATTTTCAGAGATACCAGCCTTCTATCTGCTATCGCAGACAAACTGCTTTTTGCTGATAATTCTAGCTACTAATTTTCTTCAGAGATTAGAGTTTCAGGGGCTAGATTTTAAATCTTTCCACATGTAGAGAGGTCAGTAAAGGAATTTGTCTGTGGCACCACAGTTCTTGCAAATGAACTGTCTTAAAGGCTCATGTTCAACAAACTTAGGTACTGATTCCTGAATGAAGAATTTTAGATGTTTAACTCTGCGGTCACTGAATAGCTCTGCAATAGCCAGAGGGATTGAACACACATGCACATATCTTTGCAAAATTAGTTGTCATAATTAGTTTGCATCACACATACAAGTGCGTGTCTTGTTTGTTGAAGAGGTGATTACACTGCATAATGTAACTAGGAATGTCATGTAGGAGCATACTGTGGGAAATAAGCACAATTAAACAAGCTATACTTCTATTTGAATAATGTTTTAAAATATTGAGCAATGAATCCATATAAGTAGGTTTTGATTCACTGTAATGACAAATTCTCTTTGGATTTTTTTTTTTAGTTTCGCTGATTTTGAAAATCTCTTTAAGGATGAGTACAAAATGTTAAATTCAATAGCTAGGGTTGATGTTAAAGTAACTGATGATTATAACTGGAATTCTTTAAACAAATGCAATGTGAATGCTGTTGGGTTTTTTCTTATGCATGCAAGCTGAGTTCTTTAAATTCTGTATCACTGTCTGAAAACCTTCTGTAAGATTTATTAACCCTACTTTCCCCCTTCCTGCTTTTTAGGTCAGAGATAGCAAATTGCCTACTTACAAGAACTGCAATAAAAACCCTCCATTCCCTACGTTTTTTGCTGATGGAGATGAAGAACTGCCAGAAGACCTTTTCGATGAGGAGATTTTCCAGTTCACAGATCCATCTGTCACATTCTCATAATGTTCTTCGCATCTTTGAAAACACGGCTTTGTTATTTTCATGAACATTGCAATGCTGTATAAAAGTAAGCCCATGAATTGCAGTCTGGCCAACTGACTTAAACACTTCAGGTATTGCCATTTTGGTCAAGTAATCAGATTTCCCACTGTCAGTCTCAAACCTGTACTTAAAGCAACAGGTGAGTCTGAGGGACAGGTTGTAAAGCACACCAAACTGTGTGTCTCCAGTGACCTTTTGTCCTGTGCCTCAGGCTGTGAAAACCTACACAATCCTGAAAAACGGTTGTTCTGAGGATGGTTCCAGTTCATTTTCTGAACGTGAACAAATTCTGTTTCTCTTTTATGTAAAGTATACTGGGCAACTCTGATTAATCAGAAGAAGGTTCCAAATCTGCCTTGGCATCTGAGGTGGGGGGGATCCGTGAAGAGTAATCGAAAATAAAACCATGAGCATTGTTTTGCAGAATGAGCTTGTTTTGCTTCCTTCTTTTCACCAGGGCTCTTTTCCTCCTTTTGCCTTTGTGTTGAGTTTAATGTAGCAGATACCCAGCAGATTTTCTAGAGGGAGGGTGCTGGTGGCCATGTGTAGGGTGAGGGAGTGTGCGGGTTGGAAACCTTCGGTAACAAAGCAGCAGGGACCAGCTGTTTGTTGTCTTTGCACACAGCTTGTTCTGAACTTCACAGAGGGTCCCTTGAATGCTCTCTGGGGGAGTCTCTCTGCATCTACCATGGTCTTTGTATTGGATTCTTACGGTGTTACAGGAGAGCCATTTCAAAGAAAAGAGGCCAAATGTGAGGGGTTTGTCTTCAAGATAGTGCTCACTTTTTTCTTCTACCTCACCTTTCAATAGGAGCTGGGATCATTATTCCCCTTCTACTTTTCATTTTGCATGATTCACTATTTATACGTTTGATTTTTTGGGTTCTGTAAATCCTCTCATGTACAGAAGTACCTGCATGACTGTCGGTGCCGTCAGAGCACTTAAACTCACAAGCCCTGCAGTAGTTCAAGAGTTTGCATACACTGTTACCAATAATACCCTGGCAGTGCTGTCTACTCACCTTTGCAGCTTCAACACAGGATGTGAGCTCAAAAGAAGCCACAGGTTTATGACAGCACATTAAGGTGAACTCTGTATTAGATAATATTTCAGTGGGGGAAAAATCAACAAAGTACTTCAATTCCTGTTGCTTTGGTAAGAGAACTTTTCTCTTTCTGGCATAAAAAAGTGAAATTCCAATGATCTGATCATGTTATTCCAGGGAATGACTTCAGGCATTCAGGGAATGCTGTAGCTAATGTTGTCTTCCATTTGTTCAGTTTTAAAGTATCTGTTGAAGCCAATATTCTGTCGGAGTAGTCTCTGCAGTTGTGCTTTTGAAATGTGTGCTGGGTGTGAGCCATATGGTTTTTTCCAGGTGCTGCTTATTCAGGTCTCATTTTTGTTGGGGTGTGCAGGAGAAGCCTTTTCCATCTTTGTTTATATGAGTGCTTGAACACCAAAGACAAGAGCTCTCATAGCTCAACTGCAGAATCATGTCCCGAAGTATTTTCTGCAGAGTGAGATGGGTAAGATCTGCTGATGTGAGCTCAGAGTAGTGCAACACAGATTGGAACATAAACATCCATTAGACCTCTTCTTCCATCAAGCATTGGAAGGCTTATGGGGTTTTGTTTTAATTTTCGTTACGATCCCCATCTCTGTTTTCTGCTCTTCTGAGTAAGGAGGGGACTTTGAGCAGGAGAAAGCCAGGCTGAATTTATTTCAAGGAGCAAAATTGTTCGCAAGTGTGAAACGACACCAAGTGCTTTAAGCCCACCTACAAGTTTGTCCTTAGAAAAGGCTAAGGGTGTTTAATGAACTAATTTTGGACATTATCAAAGGTGCTGGAGCTGAATATTTATTCTTCACGGTCAAAGGTTGTGGCTAATCGAGATGTGCTTCTAAGAGTCAAATAAAAGACAAAATTAGGCAAATATCAAGTCTTCATGTCTCAGATGAGCCAACAGTTTCTCATGCAAAATGAGTGTTCATTTTTCTGAAAAGGCAAACCAGAGGCTCTGTTGCAAGTAGATGTATCTGTGTGCTTTGTTGCTGTGTCTGAGTAACGACGGTTTGGAGCCATCAGGCGACATTTGCTCAGGCAAGCAACAACAGCAACAAAAATGAGTTCTTATTCCATATTACCTGTAGATTATTAAAGAAGGAGCTGAACCTGTTACCAGGAGTCTAAATCCTGTAGGATCCTACCCAATGCTGGGGTCTGTTCTGCTGCCCAAGGAAGTAATTGCTGGCAAGCTCTGCTACCAGTGCCATAACTTGTGGAAGCTGCTACGAGGTCTCCCCCGAGACTTCTCGTCTCCAGGCTGAAGAACCCCAGCTCTCTCAGCCTGTCTTCATAGGAGAGGTGCTCCAGCATCTGATCACCTTTGTGGCCTTTTTCTGGACTCACTCTAGGAGTTAATTCCGTACCCTTGAGCTGTGGGTGAGGCACTGAGCCGGGGTTCGCATGTCCCGGAGCTCATTAAGCCCCTCCTTATGCTGTTCTGTTTGTTTGGGTTAGTGGGGTGTTTTTAACATCACGGACATGCTGCTTTGGAGGAGGATATAGGGTTAAGCTTTAGCTGTATCTGTGGCTTCATGGCATGACTGCTTTGAAAAATAAATACTCTTCAATAAGAACCCCTCTCAGTGATTCTGTAATAGTACATGAATAAACAGTTTCAAGCTTACAATATAAGTTGAAGGTAAAAAGACAGCAGGAAGAGGAAATCAAAACACTCATGTATCACTTGACAACATAATTGCAGCCATTGATGATAAACAAGGAGAGTTTATTTCTCTTGAAATACCATACTTTCAAATACCGTTGCTCTGTCATTATGTGACACCGATAAACATTTTTGTTTGCTATTTTCACTTCATGTGGAAAATTGTGGTTTGCTCTGTTAGCATTTAACAAATGTTATTCTAGTAAACTGAAGGGTTGACAAGAGCTTATGTGTAAAATTCCACCTTCCTTGCTGTTTCCTTGCTGAATTCTAGAAGTCCTGGAGGACTTCGATGATCCTAGAGACCTTTGCCAACCTTGAAGACTCTGTGATTGAAAGAAAAGAAAACTGATGAGAATGTAAACTGTGAGGGGGCTGATGTGTGTAACCCAAACCCCGGTCAGAGGCTTCCCACTGGCAGCCTGGTTCCAGCCCTGTGCCTGAGAGTTCAGCATGGGCTCCCCTGGAATGCCAAGGTGAATACTATTCAAAGGAAGTTGCTGGCCCTGTCCTAGGGTGCTTCATAAAATCTGGCTAACGCAGGGGCCCTATAACCAGAGTGAGGACAGTGGTGGGGTTCATTAATTTTAGGATTGCTGTGTCTGTAGCTTTGGCTTGGCTTGGATCATTCTTCTGATTTACGTCATTCCCCCCTCTCCTTGAGATTTCGTGTGGGAATGCCTTGGTTTCATAACTAAACATTATTAGTACACAGTGTCTTCCAATAATTAGCTCCTCTGCCCTTCAGTGCACAGGTAGTGCTTATTAATTGCATTTAATGAGCATCTCTCACCTGCAGCAAATTGCCCTGCTCTGTTGCACACCTTAACATGTAGCATAGCTTAGTGTGATTTATTTATATAACACACTTGATGGCACTTAACAGCTGTAAGAACATGCAGGAATGCTGACCTTGGCCATGGGTGTTTATTGGTTTTGCAGACAGCATGCAGCTTCTGGTGGAGGGATTTAAGTTGATTACACGTAACCTTAATGTTATCATACCAGAAAAAGAATTCCTTTCAGTGGGTGCAGCTCTGCTGTGTCTCAAGCGTGGCAGCAGAACAGACAGATGGCAGTTTTTCCTGAGGAATGGGCACAGCCAAGTTGTGGTGTCAGGTAGGAAAGGGGTACCTAAGGACTGGTAGTCTCCAAATTAATGCAGCCTGCTGACTTTTACCTCGTGAAGTACCCCCAGAAACACGTGGGGTGTGAACTGGGGAAGACCAGCACACTGGTTCGGTCCCCTGCCCTTCTGTCAGTGCATCTTCATTGCATCTCTCCCCTTGTTTCATGGAAGTGTGTTCATGGTAAGTGGGAATGTGGCACTGGAGTGGGCATCAAGATTTCCAGCAGCATCAACATCCATGATAACATCCTAGTTCTCCCTCATTCCAGTAAGGTATCACATATGGGGTCCCATCTTTATACATGGTTGATATGCCATAGAATCATTTCTGTTGGAATACCAAAGACCTGAGCTGTGTTCTTGCTTTTTGATCCAAGTGGCACCTAATGCCCATGAATTGAAAATCACTGCTTGGGAATAATTCCATTTGGGGCTTAAATTAATATTCACTTTCATGGCAGTAACTTTGAGCACTACAACTGAACCCAGAAGAGAAAGTCAGCTGAGAAAATGAGTGCAGTTTTTAGTGTGAACACAGAAAATGGCTTGAATTATTTGCTGTAATGTAATGAGCAAGTGCTGGAGATTGGTCCCTCTGTGCTGTGGTGCTTCCTGCTGCTTCTCAAGTTCCTGTGTGTAAAATCTTCTGGCATAAGATGTGCATATTGAAGTCAAATTATGCGCAAAACCAGATTTTGGGTTTTGGAAGAGGCAGGATTGCAAGGCGGGGGGGTTGTTAACAAAAAATTGACTTAAACCAATTTCATATCGATTAAGTTGTGCAATATAATTTGCTTCACATTTCCCTGGGTGACGCAGTCTTACAGTCAGCTTAAGTCAAGTTTTCATCTGTTTTCATCTCCTTCCTCACTTCCTTTCTAAGCAGCAGAAAACCTTTAAAAATGTGGGTTTTTTTCAGGCACTCAAAACAAAACCTTGAAGAGGGTCCCTTGGCAACCTGCTGCTCTATTGAAAGGCAGAATGACTCATCATTCATAGGCAAGAGTCATTTTATAAAAGTTTCTTTTGTTATTTTTAAAAGATCAAGAGGAAAGATCAACATTGCTGAATCAGTCTTTTCTGCACGTGGCCTCTCTTGAAGTGATGTTCCACAGATTCTCACCATATCCTGCCTGAAATCTTTTGTTGCTCCATGCAGTAGTGGGCTCCCAGCACAAATTACAGTTTTGGTGCCTCAGTCCTGCTTGATATACATCGGCCCTGCACCACACAAAATATGCAGGAAAATTTGGCAGTGGGCAATGAGAGATTTACTACATGGTACATATTTCAAAATCATGGTGCCTTTCTCTGCAGCAAGCAAAAGAAAGTCTGCTGGTTTGTTCTGAAATTGCACCACCTCTTTCCAAAGGGAGATATTTCTCTGGAGTTACCATATTCTTCCTTAGGCTAGCCTGAAATTTTCCTTTGTTGAAATATTTCCTTTCTTTTAGAGCTGCATTATGAGAAATAGCTTGATAGAAAAGAAACATTTTATTTTGCTTCCCTCATCTTTCATTTCCCTTGATCAAGAGTTGAGAGAGAAATGCTTTCCCTGTATGGCACTTAAAGGGAAAATCAATTGTTTTCTGTGAAATTGCCAGTTGGTTTCTAACCTGCTACTTCACCCCCACAGAGCAAGGTGCCGTGAAATGTCCTTCGGCTCTTTGTCACACAATCTTGGATCCATACGGCTGTGGCTGTGAGCCCAAAGGCTATCATCCTGCAGGCACAGCAAGCAACAGAGACAGAACGTTTCAAGCCTTGTTATTTGAAGCTACTGGACTCTTTAGTGGTGTGACTGCTGAATCCTGCCTGTTACGGGCTGTGCTGAGGGCACTCACCCACCCCCACCTTACACACACCGTGGAAGGAGTTTTGGGGAGGCTTTGTCTCCTCATGCTGCTGAAAAGCCAAGGAGTGCTTTTGGAAGCACAGTTTGCTGAGTGCCCTGCACAGTGGCTGTTGGAGCTGTGAGCTATTACCAGCTCTGAGTTAGCAGCTGAACAACCCAAGCACCACAGCGCGTACACTGCGTGCGTGTACGTGCCTGTCCTCCAGTGCTTGCAGGTTGTTGTTTCTGATCAGGAGACTCAGTGACGGGCTTTCAAGCATCACCTGTTCACAGTTCAGTGCAACTGCTCCAGTTGGCAAAACAGTCTGTTCTCTGCACTCTTTGAAGGAAGAAAGAATCAAATGGAGTCCTGAAACTTCGGTGTAGACACATAAGTAAAAGCATTGGCCTTCTCCCCTGTTGTGCATCCCCCCCAGTCAGATCTAGCATGTTTACTGATGCCCAAAATATGTGCTTTGATGTGAACACAAAGCTTGCTCTTGTCTGAAAGGCAGACTCTATCGGAAATACCAGCTGATGTTATCTGTTCTTACTGAAACCAGTGCTTTAACTGGTCATCTTCTATGAATCACTTAATGAGCTTTATTGTGGATGATAAAAATAATTGCAAGTTTTCAAGCACAGAGAGATTTTGACAAAACTATTTCATACTTATTAATTGTCAGGTTAAAATAATTGCTGTTTTATAAATGTGAAAGTATCTTATATGTTAATTCACATGTAAGAAACCTAATGCATTACTAGTGCCCAGTTCTTCACTTGCAGAGTGTTTTTGAAACCAGACTCTTACCTTTCCAAATGCTATTTATGTGTGTTTAAATTTATACTAGTAGGTAGCAGTTTCAAGAGAGCACAAGTCTGTGAGGTGTCAGTATGCTGCAAGATTCATCCCACAGACTGTGGACTTCAAATGAAACTTGACCCAGGACAAGTGTGTGTGAGGTCCTGGAGAAGCAGGGACTGCTCAGAAAGGGGAGAAGAGGAGTAAACACCTGATGGATGAGGCCTGGGCACATTGTTAGAGCTGTGCTGCACCGGGGGCAACACCTAAAAACTGATGGAGAGAGAGGAACGACGAGGGAGTGAGGAGGAAGATGTGTGTAGGGAGTGCGGGCAGCCCAGCACTGCAGGCATTGGGGGCATGGTGTGGAGATGAGCAACTGAGGAAGGAGGCACTGAGGAATTTGCAGAGAAGCAGTTCTGACAGTTCTGACAGGAGAGACATGGCTTCGTGCTGCAGGTTGGTGGGTACAAGGGAAGAGGCTGTAAAACCAGGATGGATGTGGGTAGCAAACCTAGGAAGTGTTTGTAGCTAAGGACTGCATTGAAAGGATCCAGCTTGGGCATCATCTGAGAGAGCCACCTGACAAAATCAGATAGATGAACTCTCAAGAGAGCAAGGCTGGAGGGAGATGTTTGGATTAAAGATGCCCCACACACTTGGTGAGCCTGCTTTAACCCAGCTGAAAAGATAAACACCCCTCTTGAAATAAGAAATTCAGGTGCATAATCTTCAGAAGAGGAATCCAGGTACTGAACTGTTTCCTGAGGAAAATGCCTGCCAGTTGCCTGCAGCTAAGCTTTCATTCCCTGATTAAGGGCAGGATTTAAATTTAAGCCCCATCCTTAGCTGTTTTAAGTAATCCCCTGCTTGCTGTGCCTGCTGCTGTGCACTCTTGGTACCGAGCATATTTTGTAAGGGGCCAGCAGGATGTACAGACCTCACATATTGAAATGCAAGGACTCTCTGTGACGAGGAGTCCATCAGCCTCTGCCTGTGTGTTCTCCTTTCATCTGTCTCTGTTTGCCTCCCTGTGGCAGTGGCTGCCAGGCATTTAATAACAAACTTAATTACTGCCAGTGACTTGCTGGGTGTATCGTGGCCGGCGAACTTAGTGCAACAGCCAGCAAGAAGCAGAGAAATCGGGTGCAATACATTAGATTGGGGAAGGAAGAGAAAGTTTTCTGGAAGGAGGTGCATAGAGAAAAGACTTCATCCTGCATCTGGTATGTACCCAAAAGTAGCTACAGTGAAATATTGGAGGTTCACTTGGATTTAACTTGTGCCTAACAGGATCTGTGACTGATCACATCTGTGCCTTCCTGGCAGTTCTTATCCAGCACAGGTTGTGTTAACATCTCCAGAAAGCTGTTGACAGACAAAATTCTAAAAGGTGATAATATCTTAAAAGCAGCTCAGCTTCTCTCTTTTCTTTTCCGGTTTTTTTTTTCCCCTCACTTGTTTGAATAAATTTTCCTTTTTTTTCATTCTTTTTCCTTTTTCTCTTTTTTTTTCTTCAGTACCTTTCTTCTTCTAACTGCCAGCCGAGTCAGTGATCCCTGTTGTCAGGCACTGCAGGTTTGTTGTGACAGCAACGGTGCTTGGGTTCTGTTCTGCACATGGAATTCCAGCATTTTTTTCTCCTGTGAGAAGCAGAAGATGCTTTGCTACTTTTTGCAGAGCTGCAAGATAGATTTTATTTCACATTAATGTAACCTGCCTGTCCTCAGCTGCCCACTCTACTTCGTTCAGCTTTACTTTGTGCTTAAAATAGGAAACACAGGGCAGGATCTGACCATTTTTGCACTTTGCGGGTTCAAGTATTCAAAAGCCAAGCTTAAACTGATCAACCTTGGAGGATTTTACAGGCTAGTGATTGGATCTCGTAAAATCTAGCTCCAGGTTCACAGACTAAGTAACCATATTCAAAGTTAACTAAAATTTACCTTGTACATCTAATTTCTAATTTCTTATAGTATCAGTGCAAAGACACACTTTCTAAAAAAATCCTTGTATACAGAAATAAACATTTTTGCATATTCTTCTGCAAAGTCAGACCAAGGGAGCCAGCATGAAAGGATTGAATGTGGATGTACCATCTCCACAGCAACAGTAATGCAAAGGAAAGTGGAGGGCAGGCTTTTCCAAGGCAGCTCTTCACCTGAGGGACTGGGATAAGTGGCGGTGACTGGGAAAGCAGTGACTGTAAGACACGGCTTGTACTGGAGGACTGCAGGACCACACGTACTTCCAGCTCCAGAGAATGTGTGCTCCTCCCCAGCCAAACACTTTCCTGTCACCAGGAGGTGACAGCAGGGTTGTGCTTTCAACCTCAAAACTGATCCCAGTGCAGCCTGGGGTGAGCCCTCCAGACACAAATGTCTCACATCCTGGAAGGGCCGCCCTGCTGTGGCACAGGAAAGCCTTTGGACCTAAATAACATCAGACGGGCACCTGTCACTAGTGGGGTTCCACAGGGCTCCATCTTAGGCCCTGTGCTTTTCAACATCTTCATAAATGACTCAGATGCAAAAGTGGAAGGGATACTAAGTTTGGAGATGATACAGAATTGGGAGGATGTGTCAATTGCCTTGAGGCCCAGCAAAGAGACCTCAACAAATTAGAGATGGGCAATCACCAAGTGTATGAAGTTTGACAAGGGAAAGTACCAGATTCTGCACCTGGGCTGGGGCAACCCTGGATGTATGGACAGACTGGGGAATGAGAGGCTGGAGAGCAGTGCTGCAGAAAGAGACTGGGGGTCCTGGTCAATAGCAAGTGGAACATGAGTCAGCAGTGCCCTGGCAGCCAGGAAGGCCAACCCTGTCCTGGGGGGCATCAGGCACAGCATCGCCAGCCGGGCAGGGGAGGGGATTGTCCCGCTCTGCTCTGCTCTGGGGCGGCCTCACCTCGAGTTCTGGGGGCAGCTTTGGCTGCCACAATGCAAAAAAAGATATTAAACTGTTAGAGAGTGTCCAGAGGCAAGCAACAAAGATGATGAAGGGCCTTGAGGGGAAGCCTGGTGAGGAGTGGCTGAGGTCACTTGGTCTGTTCAGCCGGGAGAAGACTTAGGGGAGACCTAAGCTTCCTTATGAGGGGAAGAGAAGGGGCAGACACTGATCTCTTCTCTCTGGTGACCAGTGACAGGACCTGAGGGAATGATCTGAAGTTGTTTCAGGGGAGGTTTAGGTTAAATATTTTAAAAAGGTTTTTCACCCAGAGGGTGGTTGGGCACTGAAACAGGCTCCGTGTTAAAGTGGTCATAGCACCAAGCCTGACAGTTCATGAAGCATTTGGACAATGCTCTCAGGCACATGGTGTGACTCCTGGGGATGATCCCGTGCAGAGCCAGAAGACGTACTCAACGATCCTTGTGGGTCCCTTCCAACTCAGCTTGTTCTGTGATCTGTAAAATGAGAGAAAGAAAGAAAGAAAGAAAGAAAGAAAGAAAGAAAGAAAGAAAGAAAGAAAGAAAGAAAGAAAGAAAGAAAGAAAGAAAGAAAGAAAGAAAGAAAGAAAGAAAGAAAGAAAGAAAGTTAGTTTTGCTGATAATATATTGCTAACAAAAGCATGAGACCCATGTATGTACTTTGCATGGACAGACGCAGTTCAGCTCTCCTGTGTCTGCTAAGGCGATGCAGTTTTTAAATGAGTTGCAGTGGCACAGACTGCAAAGCAACAAAGCCAAGCCAGTCCTAAGGGACTTACAATTACTATTCAGAAAGTCAGAGCAAACTATTCTTCAGTGCCAAAAAATTTCAGGTCACCTAATTATGGGGTGTGCACCACCAGCAGTGACAGTAGGAAAACAAGTGCTTCTTGGAAAATTTTCCTCACCTCCGTTTTCACCTTCAAGATGAGTTGTATCTTACCCAGTGTTTCAGCATGTGATGATTCAGGTGGGATGTGCACGAGCTGGTATCAGCTCTGCTGCCCTGGCACTGAAGCTGCTGCCAGTTATTGACTTTATGGGGAGTGCTGACACCTCTTCCCTGAGTTCAGAGCTGTTTCCTGTTCCTCACAGCCCACAAATGGCCCCCACTGCCCCGGGAGTTGTCTCAAGGTTTGCTGACACCCTCTTATTCACCGGCTCCATTAAACAAACAGGTATGTGGCAACCAAACCATTTATGCTCTTCCAAGACGTTTCTGTGCTGCAGGTCCGGGTCAGACTGGAGGCTGCTGCTCCCTGTGAACAGAACAGAATAGCTCATCCTGCACTGCCTGTGTTTAGGAGGGCTTGTGCTGCTGTCTGTATTCATGCCCTGGATGCAAATTCCTTCAGCAGAGCAGGGAGTGATGCAGTCTCTTGGGACAAAGAAAATCTAATAGATTTTTGCTGATGCTGTAACAGAACCACATCACTGGAGCTACTATAGACTTAGATGAGGAGATTTACTTGAGTCTTTGAAAGAACCAGAAAGCAAAACTATTTTTTTAAAAGGAAACTGTTAGCAGCTTCTCACCATCCTTCCCTTTAATTAATCACGTTTGCACAAACACTGTGAAATCCAAACAGCATATGAAGTATCTTGTTGAATGCAACTGGTATCCAATCCTAGTCCCACAGTCCCATAAGTGTCCCAGGCAAGAAAATGAGAGAGTGGGAGACAAGCTCTATTTGCAAGCTTCATTATCACAACAAATCTAAATAATCAATCCATTCCCTTTCATTGCAGTGCGACCACACTTTTTTCTTTGTCATCATCTCTGTCTAATTGAGATGCAAAACAATGTGGAGAGGGTGGCCCTCTGCTTACAAGTATTCACTTTTCATACATCATCTGTTGTTTAGGTGGAATGGGCTTCCCTCACCCAGGGATACCTCTGCCTTTCGAGCTTTTAAGCTCATTTGACCTATCTGCTCATTGTTTGTTGAGGGTCTCCTCTGGAAATCCTTATT
The DNA here is from genome assembly GCA_013397055.1 of Pachycephala philippinensis. Classification (NCBI taxonomy): domain Eukaryota; kingdom Metazoa; phylum Chordata; class Aves; order Passeriformes; genus Pachycephala; species Pachycephala philippinensis. The sequence continues at coordinate 756,476 of VWZT01003234.1, read as the reverse complement.
CTGAGCCTAATATTACTATTTAGTCTCATCAGTAATCACAGCTGCAACATCAATAATGAGTGCAAAGTGGCCATCTCCTTCACTGGGCTGATATTTGCCTGGAATTGCTGTCCTTCTGGGCTGATACTTGCTTGGAAATGCTACAGAAGTCTGCAAGAGAGCCACAGGAGCTGAGCCTCTTTGCTGGTCAGCCCCTCTCTGTGGAGCTAACTGAGCTGAACCACTGGTCAGTGATGGAGGATCCCAAAGGCTGGTGGCTCCTATGGAAGAGCTGTGTTCTCCCAGTCCTGATGTTAAACCTACATGAATTTTGGGATTGATGAAGCAAACCAACAGAATGGAAATACTGAACAATGTGAAACAGATGAAAATGAAGACCCTGACTGCACTTCATCTTCTGCTTGTAATGACTGATACATTTGAGGTAAGCACATGAATTTAGTCTCCTATATTCAGTTTTGCTTATTTTCCAACTATGGACATCTCACTAGGTATTTAAATGATTTGACTACTTACTTAAGTACCTGCAATTTAGACGTAAGAAATTTAAGGCAGTCTTGAAAAAATGGTCTGACCTGCTGTGTTGGACTTAGATCTTTGCATTCTGCTCCTCAAACTCTTGTCTGAGCTGGGATAATGTCCACAAATTGGGGCATGAGAGGTTCAGAATGGACGTTAAGGAAGAAATTTCTCCACACTGGAAGAAGTTACTGAGAAGCTGTAGATTAAATGTCTAGTTTAGACCAGTGTCTGAGGAAGAGTCAGAGATGTGGAACTGCAGCACGTTGGCACCAGTGATGCTCAGCCAACATTTCTGGGACTCTGAAAATTACCCTAGACTGGCTATATATCAAATACAGGCAGAAAGTTGATCTTCGTGGCTATGAAATGGCCAGAAAGAAACAACACCAATACTTGTTCTACTATGTGTTCTGAAAAGAAAGGGATTTATTTTGGTTTCTAATGAAATGTGCTATCAAAATCCTTGCTGTGCACTGTCCATCCCCAACAAGACAGTCTTGCTGTTCCTGACTATAGCTGCAGCTTAATCACTTGCTATGTTTCTTACTGGAGCAAGCCACGTGGTATAAGCATGTTTTCAAACATAAACTCATTCTGGAAGTTAGCTTTGTTTTTGCCAATAATCTTCAGCAACACTCGATGGATCTGCCTGTTCCACTGGGTTCTGTCTTCAGGTTTTCATTGGTCCTTCCCCAGCCAGGATCGTTGGATGTGTGAGCAAAGGGGAGCAGTGGTGCTGCTGTGAGTTCCTGCTCTGAGCAGGAGGGACGTGTGTACAGGCTGGGGCAGCTCCTAAGGGGTTTTACACCTGTAGAATTCCCAAGGTGTGTGATTCTTTGCTAGATGCCATGAGATATGTCCCTGGAAAGTTACTGAAAACTTACCATTTCCTGTGACAGTCCCTGATAACCTGTCACCTCTCAGCAGCCAAGTCCTGAGTTGCGTTCTGACTCCAAAATTTTTGTTCCAAGACACTGCACCAGCTTCTTCCCCCAGGGAGAGCAGCTGTTTTTCCCCATGGGAGCAGGGCCTGACAGCCCTCACGAACATCCTGCTGCACTGCACAGAGCAAGGCTGGATGGCAGAGCCTGGGCCACTGGGAATTGTTGGGATATACCCTCAGCCAACAGTATTGTCCTAGCCCTGGTAATGTCTCCAAGTGAGTGTCCCACGAGAGGGCTCCCATCCCCAGACATTCACCTCCGCCTCTACTCTTCAGTGTAGTGTCAGCACACTGGTCCATCTTCTCTACTTCCCCCCCACCCCCACCAAATGTTTACTTCTTCCTCTCCTGATAAACCACTTCAGCTCAACATACAGAGGCTGGAGATTCGTTCTCTCTGATTTTCACCCATAACTGGCTGTGAACTATTTATAGCATCAGTCGAAGTCCATTCCCCCCCACTTTTATACTCGTGAATTAAGCTGAGTTCAAATGCATGTCTGCATGAGAGGTGTGGGAGGCTTTAGAGAGATGAAAACAACAGGAAGGCAGCTGCTGCCTGTTGGCTCCATTGGTGCAGCTCAGCACTCCCCTGTCTGTTGGGGGACGGATCGACTCACATAAATCCAAATACAGCTAATATTAAAAAGAGCAGAGAAACTCTTCTGCCTGGGTGCTAAATTTCCATTCATTCTGCAGTTCAGCTTCCTCCATAGGCTCATCAGAAAACAGAAATCACTATTGTGCTTGTGATTGCTGGGATTCTTCTTAGAGGAGCAGAAGAGGGAGAAGGCAATACAATTTGTGCCTTACAATCCGGAGGTGCAGAGAGAGAATTCTTAATCATTGCTGTGCATATTATTACCAAAGCCACTTTCAAAGTCTCTGTAAAAACCTGCCTTGCCAGGTGGGGGCTGGGGAGGTGGCCCTGGGGGTTCTGAGACGCCTGTCCCCATGACTTGTCTGCAGAGTCCAAAGAAACAGTTCAGGGGTGGGGTGGTTTTGGGCTTGCGGAGCAGACTCAGGCAGCCCTGGAGGATGCTGTGGGAAAGATCCTGTAGGCTGAGTGCCACAGTGCACCCATCACCCTGAAGCACAGCAAAATGTCATGTCCTGGTGAGGGGACACTGGTTCCTGCTTAGAAAATCTCAGCCAGCCTCAGCAGACAGTTTGTGTACTCCCACTAGAGCCGTAAACACTTCGGGTGGGTGTGTTTTCATCCTTGGTTGTTTGTAAGAGCCCTCTGCAGTTTGGCTGCTCTGTAAATAGCAATTACTTTTAGTTCCTGATGAGACATATACATGGTACAAAGTCCTACAGGAAAATGCACTTCCTGCCAAGTCCAGATGGAGGGTTTGGAAGGGGATTGCAGCTCCCCATGTGTTACATGGGGCCCAAACAAAGCTCTGAAGGAACACGAAGGATTTGTGCCAAGTGGGATGGACACCTCAGGTGAAGGTGTCAGGCAGACACCTCGTGTGAATCTGGGGAATGAAACCTCTCTCCCTGGCTCTGCACTGCTGACCCCTCCATCCATCAGCACTCCCCAGCAGCCTGATTGGATTGGGAGGTCAGCTGGTCACCGTGGCACCCACCCACCCCAGCTCTTCGTGATGGCTGTGTTTGCACCAGGGAAGAGTGGCCAAAGCCTGGGGAATGTTCTACTCCTGTAGAGCCCCTGAACCTCAAGCATGCAGTACCAGCTCACGATGCTCAGCCATGCAAAAGTAGCAAGGTAGAGCGGAGACGAAAATCTGGCTGTGCCTAAGGAGATACCCTGTGAGGCCACCCGGGGCTGGTGCTGTGATGTGTCCCTGTGCCAGGGCTGGTGCGTGCCCTGGGTGCCATTTTACTCCAGACACTGCGTGGGTGAGATCATGGAGCTGATGGTCCCTGCTCCTCCTCCGCCCCCACACAGATACTCTTGATTTGCTGTGTCTGTGCTGCTGCCAGGCCTTTTATTAGCACTAGATGAGAGGGGGACATATGACTAAATGGTCTAATTTTGCATAGCACAGAAATATTGATGAGCAAGAGGCTTATCAACACATAATTAAAACACAGATGATTTATGCCTCCTCACTGACCTGACGTGGTGAAACAGTGACTTCTCTATGGATTGTGCAACCTTACACACAACAACAGGTAATAAATTGGTAGTGAACTATGGCTGTATTCAAAGCTGATCCTAAAAACATTTTTGCTGCATGGATTAGTTGGAAATTGCACTGCAAAGAACTTTCTGAAGAGACATCTTTAATTTTCTCTGTTACTTTAGTCATTGCTATAAGTGCCCTGCTTAATTATGAATGCTTCATGTTCTCCCAAGGTTTTCATCCTTTTCTCTCATCAGGAACCAGAACACCTTCTCCTGTGAATGTCTCAAGATCTCTTAAAGGAAGAAATGCTCTGTGGGATCTTTGCAAGGTTTTTGCCAGGCTCCTTTAGGTGAGAGTGGGGTTTCACCCACCTATCCCAAAACAGGCAACTGCCACCCTTGTGCACTGCAAATGCCTAAAAATTATCCATTGTCAGGGGAGGGCTCTGGATGCAGATGTACCTGGGGAAGTCAGCTGTGGGGTATCTGCTGCGATGGATGATGTTCCCTTCACAGATTTAACTGGGTCCTATTGGTGTGGGGATTAATTTTACCACATCCTTTAGTGGCAATTCAGCTTGTGATCAGAGCTGAAATTAGAGCCATGTTGTGACATTTGAAAAGGCTGGAGTGAAAACTCTTTAAATGGTATTGGGTCACTGAGAAAGGACAGAGTTAGTATTGGTGCAGATGCAGCACTTTAAGGAGCTCAGGTGTTTCTAAATAAATTTCTGCCTTCTTTTTTCCCCTTTTACAAATGGCATTTGATCCCACTCATGTGGAGACAGCTGGGAAAACACAGTTGAAGGAGAGCTATAAAGATCTCTTTCCCAGAGCCCTGTTGTAGGAACACACCTGTTCAGGACAGAAGTTCAGAGAAACTCACTTTGCTGAAGAAGCTCATCTAGCTGGCACGAAGACAGGCCAATGCCCACTGGGCTGAAGGGCTGTCTTTAAGAGAGTTTTATAGTATGGGGCTGTGATTCAAGGACCATATTAATCCACACAACATCTCTGAAGATAGTAGGGTTTGTGTTTCCATCTTGTTCTTATGCATTTCATGGTGCATTCATTTTATAGTGAGGATGCAGTTTTGGAAGCTGTTGTGTGTCACATTCCCTATCCACCCCCTTTCCCCCCCTAAAACAGAGATGTTACAATTTTTCTTTAAGAGTCACAACCTTGTTTTTCCTACAGGACTTGAAATAGTTGTTTATTTCTGCTATTTCTGAACTCTGTCTGGCTAGGTTTTTTCCATGCATCAGTCGTTATGGTTATATACAAAAATCATTGAAAATTATGCCTGCCTCATGCTCTTGTTTTTTATTCATGGCACTAATAATAGCATGGGTTCTGATCACAGTGGCTCAGCATTTAGAGTCAGCCATGTCAGATAATGCACACATTTTCTTCCTTAAAAGAAAAATATTTTTCTTTGTCTAGATTAATTGGGTCAAAGGAAAAAATTTTATCTTACAGCCATCAGTGCCTCTGCCTTCCTCTCATCAGAGTCAGTAAACACTTGCCTCTGATTCCTGGACCCTTTGCATTATGCCATTATAGAGAATGGGGCTTCTTGAAACAGAAGGTATTTTTCCATGCTCATAACTTACAGTCACAAACTTTCTGGGTCTGATCACGGGTTGTTTTGAAGCCAGTTCCAAGAAGAGCAGTTCCCAGATTCACACAATTGTGTTGTGTTTGGTTTCATTTGGTTTTTTTATTTCATGATGATGTATTTGTCAAAGCAAGGTTTGTTTTCACCCTGGAATACGATCACACTCCCACTTGAGGGCTGCCAGGATCAGCAGTGATCCTTGTAGAGATGACCCAACTGCACAGAGAGCCTACAGACCAGTTTAGAGGAAAAGAGATTTCAGGAATAGAGCTGAGTCAGAGAAGGATGTATTCATCATCTGACTGGGGTCACCAACTGCATTGGCCCACAGTATGTGGAAGGGTGATTTGCACCAGTCGATGTTAACCATGCTGAAACAAAGCCCTCCTATTTGCCTTGTTCTCCCTGGCACCCTCACGCTCCCCAGTTGTTTGTGCCTTTATTTGGCCTAGGATATCCACAAAATGAGATGAGTCTGAGATTCATTATGCTCAAGGATCTGCAATGTTCTGGCTTGATAAAGAGGCATGACTTTAACCAGAAGCTGCAAGGATGATCCCAGCAGTGTGTGTCTCAAAGACCAGAAACGTGGGACAAATGAAGGCAGAATGGGGCAGGAATCTGCTGAGATGCTGTGCCAGGGCTGTAGGCCAGAGCAGCTCCTTTGGCAGCTCTAAGCCACAGCCAGGCTTGGCTTGCACAGGACCAGAGGGACGAATCCAGTTCCCTCCCCACTGCCCTTGGCCACCCCTTGTGCTTGGCAGGCACACATGAGCACCGAGCCTGCATGACATGGCAGAGGATTGGCGCCGCTCGCCAGCCTGGGACAGCGTGTTAACAAACCCAGGCACATTAAAGGAAGGGCTCAACATTTTCCTGGGGAGCACTGAAATTCAAACAATTGCTTTTAGGTAGTCCTTTTCAGAGAGCCCAGCTGGGAAGACCACCTGCCTTCCCTGGGCCATTGTGATAAGATGGCAAACTATCTTGGAGCGCCTCCCCGCCGCAGGTGGCTGCTCAGCTGGGTCCTCCACAAGCCTTTTGATGTGTTGGGGAATCAAAGGGAGAGACACAAAGAATAGGCAGAAGTCATACATATGAATGTGCACATACATAGACAGTAACCTTTCTGCCTCTGATTACCCTGGCAATAAATGCTTGTGACATCAATACTTTATGATTACGAACTGGCGCTGTTACCAAGTGCTGCTTTGGAATTGCAGGTAGGGGGAGAGGAATTAATCACCTTAGTCTAAGATACTTTAAATGACAGCTCAACTTCTATGGAGTTACAGAAGTTGGAGGGAACACCATACAGATAAGCCATTAGTTCTGGAGGAAGTTTCACATAATACATGATTTTTTTATGTGGCTGCTCTTGGTTGCACATTCTGCTTCATGCAAAATAGCACCACAAAGCACTTATGTGTGTTTCTGTGTCTATATGTGTGTCTATGTGTGCATGCATACATGTATGCACACATTTGTATGTCATATGCATGTTTCATATGTGTTTTACATATGTGTATATAAATAGATATAAAATATGCACCCATTTTACATATATATATATATGTGCACACGTACAGAATGCAGAAGTGCTAGTTTGAAGTGCTAGGGTGGTTTAACACTCACAGCTATTTTTAGTTGAGTAAATAAGAGCAGGAAACATTTCTAGCGTCTGAGTTCTTGCCAGCTGTTAAGATCTAGCCAAGAGCAAGAGGTGTGTGTAAGCTTTGAAAATAGATTAATTAACGTCATATTTTTACTCCCAAATTATGGCTGATTTGGTTAATTTTTCCACTCTTCTACATCTTATGCCTTACAGTAAGATTTGCTTCCAAAACCTGGTGTACTTTCTGCAGCTCTGATTGTGGTGTTGAAGTTGCAATTCAGTGGATGCAGGGGCAGATGGGGCCACAAGGACAGACAGAGGGATGGAGACATCACTGTCGAGGAGAAGAAGGGCCCTTTTAGGGTAGATACACTTGTTCTCTAGCACTTAAGCCAGAAGGTGAGGAAATAATCACCAGGAAAGAAAAATGGGTTTAAGATGGCCAGGGATAAATTTTAGCCTGAAAATGCATAAAGCAGTAGATTAAAGTACCCTAATCTGTTTTAACACACAACTTGTTTAGGTTATGAAGCCCACCTGGCCATGTGCAACACCTACCAGGGTGATGCAGACTCTTCCCAAACTACATTCACAGCTAACCAATGCAGTGTAAATGACAGGGATTTAGCATACCAAAAGGTTAAAAAGCTGAGAGGGAGATGGCTTCATATAGAGATCATGATGAAATTAAACCACAGAGCTTGGGACTGTTCGGGCTCTCCTAGGAATGGAAAATATCATCAGGTCCTGAGACCATTTGAGCTTTGACTGGCTGCCCAGATGTAGAATCATACAATGGTTTGGATTGGAAAGGACCTTAAAGATCATCTAGCTCCAACCCCTCCATCATGGACAGGAACACCTTCCACTAGACCAGGTTGCTCAGGGCCCCATCCAACCCAGCCTTGAACACTTTCAGGGATGGGCATCCACAACTTCTCTGGGAAGAGGGTTCTTTCTTTACCCTGCCAAAGAAGATGTTGCCTTTTAAAATGGTGTGGTACTTCATTTCTCTGAAGCTGGAGAATCTCTGCAAGGTAAGATCTTGTGTTTTAAAATAGGGCATTTGATCAGTTTGAAAAGAATCAAAAGTGAATATCAGGTGACCATTATAAAATCTCCTAAAAGTCCTTAGAAGGGCAGGGTGACTGAAGACTTTCTCATTGAGCACGAAACATCCCTGGCCTTTGTTACAGCAGATCCCAGGCCAGTTATCCTCTGCTATTAGTTTGAACTAGAGGGGCTCTAAAAATCTGCCCCTGCATCAGCTACTGGGAGAGCACAGGGTCCTTTCCTCACAGCCATGGCCCTGCTTATACGGGCTCCTCTGTTTGGGGCAGTGCTCTCTGGGGCTGGTCCCAGTCCCACATGTGACCAGCAGAGGTGTCCCTGAGCTGTGGGAGGGCGGTGGCTCAGGCAGGCAGGCAGGATCTGCCCGTGGTGCCATCACAGGGCACAGGGCTGCCCGAGCACCAGGCACACTGAGCAGGGATTTACCACAGGCACAGACTATCCGAAGAGGGAGACCTTCCACTGTGGGGGAAAGAGGCCCTCCAGCACTTGGGCTGTCTGCCAAACAGGGGAAAGCTCCATCTAGTGAAGCTGAGAGTCCAACCAAAGGGTTTGGAGGAGGGGGAACCTCTGGGATTTTTGTTAGATATTGCACAAAACTATAAATACTACATTTAAACTAAACATCATCATCATCTGCAATAAAGAAGCAATTGGGAGAGTCGCTGAGTTGCATTTACAAAAAAACTCGACCTTTAAAAATACTCATTAATAACATGATTTATTCCAATATTTATATAAAGCAGTTAACAGAATAGTCCTTGAGTAATGTGATGTAAAGAAGCAGATACAGAAAAAGATTTGGAGCAGCAAAGACGCAAGACACATCATATTGTGCAGTGTTACATTTAAATTATCTTAACCCTGGGAGAGGAAAGAGAGCAAGAACTCAGAGCAATAGCAATAAAATATTAAAGATTTGAGAGACAATGTTGTAGGCTGCAGTTTTTGTAGTCGTTGCTATCAAAAGATAGACAGCGAGCTCTGGGAAAAAAAATCTGTTTGGCTGTGATGAAATGCCGGGTAATTGTCTGTCAGTTTTAGCTGAGGAAATTAGCAAATGACTCACGGGCTGCAAGCGGTGGGGAGCAGGGGGAGCCTCATCCATCATCTCCAGAGCAGCCTTCACTTTCATACACTCTGCTGTTGTTTAACTGAAGGACCCTGTGAAGGGAAATGCAAAAGGTCATAAATAAAATGTTTCAGGAGGGTAGAGGTTTAACCCAAGCGGTTGCAGCCAAGTGTGATACTGATGGTTTGAGGGATTTTTGTTATGGCTGACGTTCAGAAAGGATTTCCTGAAAGCCTGGTCCCTGCCACAGGGCTGGAGAGGTTTGGCAGGGCGGGAGTTGCAGCCAGCCAAGCAGAAGGAGCCAGTGCAGACAAGCATCAAACAGGACTGAACTCCAGGGAGCTCAGGGGGTTGTCTCTCCTTCCAGAGCAATAAGAATTAGGTACATAATTAATGGAGATGGCACTATAATCTCAGCTGGGAATTTCCTTGCATTTTAGGTGAAAAACTAAGGCCTGAACAGTCCAGCCAAATGCTTCTTACTAAGAAATATGTGATGGGCTGGATTTTGGAAGAGAAGTGACCCACTGCATTTGTTAAGATGCAAACCTCTACCCTTACCCAGGCTAGTATGGGGAATATCCTGGACTGGAAGAAGGCAGGGAGGGATGAATAATACCCTAAACTAATGAATTTTATTAGCTAGAGGGAGTGGAAAAAAGTGTTAGTACTAGACTACAACAAGCCTGATTCTCCTTTTATAAAACCAGTGCTGTTCTGTTGCAGATCCATTGACAAAGCAGAGTGTAGGTGGGCTGGTGAATCAAACTTTGTGTTTATTTGTAAAAACAAACAAATGATAAAATATTTTCCCTGGCAAAGTAACTGCTCCAGACTCAATCTCTGAAACCGTGACCATCTTTGTTTATAGGAAATATACCAGCTAGATGAAGCAAGGGCCCTTTTGAACCCTCACACCCTGTAAATGCAGAACAGAAACAGTCAAAAAACCCTTATTCACTTTCTCACAAAATAAAAAATTGGTATGAAATTAATGGTATCATTTGCTGCCAAAGAATTTTCCAAGTATAAATAGACAGGCAATCAGGTAAATGTAGTCTCAGACAACATGGCAGCAACTCTTATATTGAATGGTATAAGTAGTTTAGCAATATTGAAAACTGCAGTTGAAAAAAACGGTTTTTCAACTAAATCCCCTCAAAGAAAAGAGCCCAGAATATGGTTCAAATTATCACCTTTTCTTACAAACCAGCAGTAATTATTCTGTTTCATACCAAGGCTGATACACCTGTAGAGGGGATAAAAAAAACCCAACAAACCTCAGTCAAAAAATGCGCCAGAGACAACTCCTTTGATAGCAGGCTGCTTTGCTTTTTTCTCCTGTAAAGGATGTAAATGTTATGTTGTCTCCTGAAGTGACTGCTGAATTAACAGGAAAATCGCTGGATGCCTGTGCATCAGCTTTCCAAATAACCTAAATCCATCCTTTTTATATTTTGTCTTTTGTGTTTCTTATTTTTACTCTTAAACTACGGGCAGACCTCTGAGTAAGAAGTTTATAGATCTCTGGTAGGGAAAGGAAAGTGATTATGGGAAAACCAGTACTTCCCCTTTCTCACAGATGATACCCTTCTTGCCCTTTTCACAGAAAACTGTTTTTACAGTAGATCACATTAAAGTCCCCCAAATCAGAGGTAAAGATGAAAGTACATTAGTATAAGAGCTAAAGCAGAAGCTCAAATATTGCATGAATCCTATCGATCCAGAATATCTATAATGTGCTTTCTCAGTTCTCTGCCCAGAGCACAATCCACAGTTATTTCACAAAGCCTCATTGATTTCCCTCTGTTCTCGGCACTTTCCAAAGACAGGGGAGAAAGCCAAGCACAGAGAGGGTGGTAGGAGGCCAGGGTCAGCCTGCTGCAGAGGGAGTTGCTGAGAGTGCATTGCGTGCTGCTGCCCTAAAGATGTCCTCACTTGTTGGAAGCAGGAGACTTTCAGACAGACAGTGTTTAATCCCCAGGCAAGAAGCTTGGGATCCATTTGGCATGGAGAACAGTAGGAGGTGAGCTCATGGTACGAGATTGGTTAAGTCAGTCCTGGGAGGAACAGCCCCCTCCTGGTGAGGTCAGGCCCACTGCCCTTGCTGGAACTGTGCACAAGCTGGCAAAGCTGGGCTGGGCTCCCCCATCTTCTGGGACAAACACCTTGGCCAGCTGCTGTCCCCTCTCAGATAAGGTTGTGGTGGCTGAATCAGGTAAAAACAGGACAAATAGCAAGATATGGGAGTGGTCATCCATGCCCGTGTGGACACCACTCAGCAGTGCTTTGCAGCATTCAGAGACCTCTTCTACCCTGCAACCAACCAGTGCCACATCACTGAATTGTAGAATCATTTTATTTGGAGAAGACCTCTAAGATCATCAAGTCCAGCCATTAACCCAGCACTGCCAATTCCACCACTAAACGGTGTCCCTAAGCACCACATCCACAGGTCTGTTAAACAGTTCCAGGGCTGGTGACTCAGCATCGACATTTCCTCCCTTCCCTGCACCCCAGTGTTGCATCATTCCCTTCCAGCCCAGGCACCAGTCTGACTTGCCACAGCTCTCATGGCTGTCATTCCCTTTGGCCGCCTGCAATAACCTCATCTCATGCCCCTGGCAGTGGTTCCTCAGATGTTGCCCAGAGATGAGCAAAGGGGGAAAAAGCCACAGAATAGGTGTAGGTCAAAAAGGTGAGGCAGGGTAGAAGATGGCAGTACAGATCTCTTCGGAGAGGCTGGAAACACCTTCTTTGGTGGACATAATCCTGCCAGCCTGATTTAAGGAACCTGAGCAACACCTATTCCAAGGCCAGGCTGGCTCTTAGATAGCTGCAAGCCCCAAGACACACATTGCTTAGCCAGACTCAACTCTCCTTCCTGGCCAGACAACACTTCCTTGGAGCTACCAACAGCTCACTGCACCAGGACAGAGCGCGTATGGATGGGTCCAGTGGGTTGCACTCTCCTGGGATGGGCATCATTTCTTGAAACCTGCAGGTGGTCACCTGGTGATTTTTCAGAGGCAGAACATGGATGTTAATTGGTAATTCAGGCAGAGCACTGCCAGCTGGAAGGAGGTGCTTGGAAATTGCTGCAAACACAAAGTGATGAACAAGTAGGAAAAATGCTCAGGAGACCCTGGGAGGAGTATGGAATCCACACCTGACCCTGTTGTGGGGGTGCATGAGTAATTCCAGCACAGTGGGGCGTGAGTCAGGTGGCAGGAGAGGTATAGGCTCTTTCTTTCCAGGCTCTTCTGACTCAGGATCAGCCTGCTGCTGCCCAGGGACCATCTTTTAAAGGCATTGCCTTTGGGCATCACTCTTCTCTGAGTGAAACAAGTCGCAGTGTTTCTCTAATACTGCCAGAAATTCAAAGCAGGTACTGAAAGTCAACAAAATACTAATTCCCCAAAGGTTAATTAAACTGAGCGGGACTTGTAGATGAAATGCAACAGCTGACTGCTGCAATTAACTCTGGCATCACAGACAGCATTAGGTGGCATTCCAGTGAGGGGGAGCTCCTCAGATGAGTTATTTTGGCACTTACTCCCTTGAGGGGGGCTCCTGTATATATCAGTCATGTTGTTCTTGCCTGCCTTCAGGAGATGGAAATTAGTGACACCCAATGCAGTCAACTGAGGAAAAAAATGTGTTGCCTCTCTTCAGCCTCTCAGAACAGGCGCTTGTAAACACTGAGTTATAAAGTATGAGGCTCCATTTAAAGTCAGTTTTCTAACCTAAATGCAATAGGTAAATCCTGTTTAATACTGCCTGCCTTTCCAGGTGAAGCTGGAGAGAGCAAACTGAAGAACAGTTTGATGGGCTTGGGGAGGCTGAGGCCAAAGGAGGGCTTTGCAGACAGCAGCAGGGAACACAGAGGAGGGTGGGGGTTTTACCCTTAAGATAGATATTGACATTTAGTCTCAACACGGGCATTCCATGTTATCTTCCACAGACAAAGCTGGAGGCAAAGAGCTGAAGGGTGTAACTTCCCAAGGTCCACACCAGCTCCTGCAGGCAGCTTTGAGCTGCCTTTTGGGGGCCTGTTGAGACCAGATGAAGAGTTATTGTCCCCAAGAGGTACCTGCCACATAATAACATCAAAAAAAATCTTACACTTACTGCTTTTTTAATGCAAATTTGAAATACAGAAATAAATTTTTTATAGAAATATGTGGGACAATTACATAACAGCTGCATGCAATTACTACATTGGATGATGTGACATTTCAAAACAAAGAAGTGATATGATTTTACAGGTATAACAGGAAAAAAAAAAGAGATTTCTTTTTCTCTTAAAATACAAAATTTAAACTCATGAGTTCAAAACACCCCTCTTCCCTCCTCCCGCCCGCCTTTTTTTT